>QRDG01000024.1:168648-233733 GCA_012064385.1 Puccinellia tenuiflora
TCCGCCTCCTGCTCCTCAGGGCGCCTCCGGCCCCCTCGCGACGGCCGCGTCCGCCGCGGCCTCGGGCACATCGGCCCCTTGTGGAGGAGCCTCCCCCCCCCCGTTGGGGGCGGCTCTAGGATGATCTCCTCATCCATCCTCTCCTCCTCCGTCTCGGTCTGGGACGGGAGGAATGGCCGTCCTTGTTGGCGACGGCGGTGCCATTTCTTCTACCACCTCCTCTGCGCGGTGCTCGACCGCGGGAGGAGTCGCCGCTCGAGGCGGGGATGGCGCCACCTCTTCGGCCACCTCCTCCGCGCGGTGCTCGACCGCGGGAGGAGTCGCCGCTCGAGGCGGGGATGGCGCCACCTCTTCGGCCACCTCCTCCTCGCGGTGCTCCGTCGCGGGGGGAGTGGCCGCGCGGACCGGCGACGGCGTGGCCTCCTCGACCACCACTACCTCCGCGCGGTGCTCAACCGCGGGAGGGACAGCTGCCTGCTGCGGTTCGTCGGCCGCAGGCGTCTCCGCGACGACGCTGGCGGTCTCTCCCAGCTTGTGGAGCCGCCGCCTCTTTGGCTCCGCAGGCTGCCTGAAAGGAAGACAAGTTGGAGATCCATCAAGGGGGTTTTCTCAGAAGCAAAATGTTGAAGGAAAAAAAAATCAAAGGCTTACTCGCCAGCCATCACCCACACCCTTTTCTTCGCCTTGGGTGGCTGGGTGTTGCTTGCTCTGGCCTCCTCTCGAGCCGCTCCTGTCTCCGCGCGAGGGGTGTCTCTCGCGGTTGCGGCCCTCCTGTCGTGGACGGCCTTGGAGCGGGGTTCGCAGCGCCCTCTCCCCGCCGCCGCTCGTCTCCTCCTCCTCTTCGGCACGCTGGGAGCGGACGACACGGAAGGCATCCTCCTCGTCGCTGGAGGAGAGCACCTGGAGGTCCGCCTCACCATGAACGCTCCTTGAGGAGCCATGTCCTCACCGACGGGGTCAGTGCCCCTCGAAGCCTCGTCCTCGCCGAGGGGGTCTTCGCTTCTCGAGGCCTCTTCCTCGGCAGACTCCTCAGCCTCCTCAGGCTCCTCATGTATGTACTCCGGCTCCGCCGCCCACGGGTTAGGGCGAGGCCCGTGGTGCCCCGCGGGCACAATTCCCCACTCGTCGAACGTGGGCATGCACGCGCGCTGCTCCATGATGCTTTCCTCGGCGAAGCAGATGAGTGGTTGGCGGCCTCCTTGGTGGGGGACGGGACCTCCGACGTCGCGAAGAGGACGCCCATGATCTGGCGTAGTACCTCAGGCGCAAAGCCATCCTGCTCAGACGCATTGCGTCCCCCTTGCCATCGTATCGCCACACCGGCTCGGCGTGCAGTTGGAGGGGGGCGATGCGGCGCCTGGTGAAGTACTTTTGCCACCATCTGGCCGGTGACCCCTGCCTCGCGAATACGATGGATGCACTCGTACACCGCGTCAAGCCTCGAGCCCCTGAAGTCCGCGCTCGCCCAGCGCGCCCCACTTCCTCGGGGGCCCCTCGGGCACCTCCAGGAGAGGGTGAGTGGCCTTGGCGTCGACGAAGAGCCACTTCTCGCGGAACTTATCCACCTTCTTCGTCACCTTGGTGACGGCGTCCTCACCGCACCAGGTGGATGGGAATGTAGTTCTCGCTCCTGGCGTCGGCGATGCGGAAGGAGACGCACCCGAGCCGCTCGCCCTGGGCGGTGCTCCGAAGAGAGTAGAAGCTCCAGAAGAGCGCCACCGAGGGGCGAATGCCGATGTAGGCCTCGAAGAGTGGGCGAAGATGCGAGGATGAGGATGGAATTGGGATGAAATGAAGCAACTGGATCTGGTACACCTCCAAGATCGCCAGGAGGAAGTCGGAGAATGGCGGCACCAGTCCGACGTAGAGACATGGAGGAAGATGGGGTAGAACGCCTCGGTGAGCCTGCTGCCGGCCGGCCTCATCTCGGTAGCGCCGTGCTCGTTGGTGCTCGTCGCCGCCAGGTGGCGCACTTTTGCTACCCCCGCCGCGGTGACGCGGGTCCGCGGTAGCGCCCCCTCAAGAGCCGCAGCACGCGCCATCGCCGCCGACGTGCCGGCCCGCATTGCGGCCTTGCCCTTCGGGTCGGTGTTTGGTTTTCTTGGGTGCCATCAGTCGCCGGAGAAGAAGATGAGGACTCTAGGGTTTGGAGCGCTCTGGAGAGATTGGAGGCGTGGGGAGAAGTGTGCGGAGGAGTTATGGGAGAAGTGATGGGCGCCGACCGCGCGCCCAGGCTTTATTGACCGGCTCCCGAGTCGTGGCGGGCCCCGCCACGTCGCCCGTTGGAGCCGAGGAGGTCGTGGCCGCGGCGCAACCGCAGCGCTCCACGTGTCGTGGCCCTGTCAGGCATCTTTGGCCCCTCGACGCTTCGCCTTCGTCCATGGGTCTCGGCGTGCCCGTCGCGGGCCCGGGGGCTACTGTCGGCACAGTGCAAACCAGGGTACCACGGGCCGGCCTGCCAGGGCCCACAGATTCTTTGGATGACTTTCGCTAAGGACCAGGCTCTCTAGCCTGGCGAGCCTCGCGAGGGTTTTTTCCTCGCGAGGGATCTTCCCCTCCTCGCCGAAGGTTTCTTCCCTTGGCGAGGGATCGCTCCTCGACAAGGTGTCTCCGACGCCACCCGCAATTCCGCTAAGGACCCAGCCGGAGGGCTCGGCGAGGCTTTTCGCCTCGCCGAGCTCCTTCCTCGCGAAGCCATCTCTGCCCCCGCGGCAGAGCGCACATGGGCTCTGCGCCATGTGCAGAGTGACGAGCGTGCCTACGCGCGATGACGATGACTCCGCAGTTGCCGTTTCTATGTATAAAGCAGTCAACAAAGCGGAGCCAAGCAAAACGGACAACGAGTATTGCCTCTTGGTGATAATGGAACCGTCTGCAACTACGCTCCAAGACGACGTCACTGTGGGTTCCCTCCCACCTCGGCAAGCGCCAGCCCACCGTCGGCTGGTCGGCGACCTTTTTCAGCTTTGGTGACGCCGTGCCCCTGCCGTGACCGCGTCCACGAGCTTTACCTTTATGGTGGACTTCACCTTTATCGTGCACCGCGCCTCCTCCATCGTCGCCGTGTGGTAACCCTTCCCGCCCAATGTTTGGGCAGAAGAGGTCCAGGACGCCTATAAAAGGAGGGGGAGCACGCCCAAGCAAAGGGTTCCAAGATTCCGGAGCCTAAAACCCTAGATCTAAAGACTAGCAAGTAGCTATTGTTAGCCACCTCGAGCTCAACAAGCTCTCCTTTTACTGTGAACTCTCCAAGCAGTGCAATACACCGAAGCAGGACGTAGGGGTTTTAACCTCCTCAAGAGGGCCCTGAACCTGGGTAAGACCGAGCGTTCCATCTCTGCAGGGCTGTCCTGCAGCGAGTCCGACGAGCACCGTCGCCGGAGCACGTTGAGGGTTGTTTGATTCCGTGTTCAGGCCCCCTTACTCGATCCTTCTAGAGACACACCCAGTTCCTGGGACAGTTCTCCGACAGAGCGCAATCAAGAAAGGTGGTCCATCTTGAGAAGACAAAGATCGTCATCATCTAGCTCAAGTGGATTATGCGCCGCAAGGAGGCTGCAGATTGGAGGGGGAAAACTCCGGCGGAGCCCTGCCGGAGAGGTCTCCTTCTTCTCCATCGACATCTCCACCGTCTCCATGATGAAGAGGGAGTAGTCCACCTCTGGACTATGGGTTTGTGGCAGTAGCATATGTATCTCTCTCTCTCTTGAGCTTCACTAATTAGCACCGTATGAGCTGCTGAACATGATTACGGTCACCGTTGTATTACCATTGTGGTGGATCTTTCTATGAGTTAATTATGTTGAGATTGCAATGTTATATTTCAGTTATGAAGTAGATGCATATTATGTACCCCGTTCTTATATCCTTGTTATGATCAAGCATGTTTATGAGAGCGTGTGTGGGGGAACGTGTGCATTAGTTGGAGTAAACGGGGTGGTGAAGTGATAAGCTGACAACTTGAATATCATGATCCATTGGGTGTTTACCTTACTTTGTTGCCTCACTAGGGATAACCAAAATACCATGTTGAAGGGTAGGAGGAGTGACATGCCTCTACCTAAGACTTAGATTCATCATGTGTTTATTTTCACTTCATGTCATTAATCTTAAAGCTATACTCTGATGTTATCTTAATTACTAAGGTGCATGATTTAGTTCACATCTTGGTGGAGTATAAGTGAGACTAATAATCAAAAGGTCTCTATGTTAGGACGTGATGCCCATATAATTAGTAACATGTCATTAACCTTGTTTGCAATCTCATATGTTAAATCTATGTCTACTCATTTGCCACACTATATTAAAGAGAGAGTGCATGTGTGAAACCATGAACCCCGGTCCATTTTTAATCATAAGAAACACTTTTCCAACCACTTTTAAGCATCTTTAACATTCAGCCATTTTAAAATCAGAAAATACAAAAACACTTTTACTTCTTGCATTCACATATAAAAACCCAAAAATACCATCCATCATCATTACTATCATCCTTGCATACTTATTCACCACCATTGCATTTTATTTACTGTTTACATTCATTATCATCTTAATATCATTCTCACACCTTGTGCTTGACAACCACTTGTTGAGGTTGAGGGCACAAAGCAATCTATTTTGTTTGCAGGAAATCTAGAGAAGGACAAGAAGATAAAACCCACACTACTGATTCCCCGAGAGTTCGATATTAAACCCTCGAGTCACCTTCTTGGGAAAAAACTACCACTTCTACATACTCTGCACTTGGAGGCTCAACCTATCCCTAATATATTATTTTCCTTTCAGGGTATCAAGAGTACTTGTTGGCGTTGTTGAGGGAGAAGAACACTCTCATCAATCCCGTCATCACCAGCTAGCTGATCGAACAGGTCAGTTATTCGGGGAATAGGATACTTGTTCTTGATGGTTACCGCATTCAGAGGGCGGTAATCAACAACCAGGCGAGGAACATTTGAATCCCTCTTCTTGACAAAGATGACCGGGCAGCCCCAAGGTGAGCTACTAGGCCGGATGAATTCTTTTTCTAGCAGCTCATCAAGTTGCTTCTCCAGCTCAGTCAGCTCTTCCGCTGGCATGCGGTAGGGCCTTTTGGAAATTGGAGCCGTTCCCAGAACCAATTCAATGACAAACTCCACGCTTCGATCAGGTGGCATGCCAGGCAATTCCTCCGGGAAGACATCGGGGAAATCACACACCACGGCAACCTCATGCATTTCAGGCGGTGTGATACCCCGGACTAGCTGTCCGAAATACCCTTGTGCCTACATCAGCGATCCCATGATCAGTGTGTCGCTGAGCACAATCAAACTGGTAATCAAGGAACATCCATAATTACCGAAGGAATATACTTACTTGATTGAAGTCATACTCTTCAATAGGTACTTGCAGCGGAAAATCACCATACAACGTGGAGCCAAAGTCATTCGCCTTAACCCTACAGGCAACTGACTGGGAAGCGCCCTAGTTCGCATTGACGTCATTTCCTTCTCCTCCTTCAAGCTACTCTTCCTTAAAATCTGGCTAAGACAATAGCCAGGGACGAAACCATTATGAGTACAATGGGAATTGTACTCGCAAACTACCCCCGAAAGAGCATGCACTACCTTTTTCTTTTTTTTTGTTTATAGTTTGAGTAAAACTTTGCTTGCTTTGAAAACTCTAATCTTTATTGAAAAGAGAATGATAGACTTTTGTTCGATAAAACTTTGTCTGAAAACTCTATAACTTTGGTTGAAGTAAAATAAGAGAGATTTGATAACTTTTCATAAACCTTGTATAATTTTTCAAACATCTATAGCCTTTGTTAAAGAAAACGAAAAGAAGGCTTTAGATTCTTTCTTTTTTTCCATAAAACTGTCTTTGTAAGGAGTTTCCTTTTAAAACATTTTCCCGAAAAATAGCTGTTTGTTAAAATAAGAAGTCCCTTTTTAAAAACGTTTTTCCCGGAAAATCACCATTTTGCTTATTTGTCCAAAACTCCTCCTTTTTCCTGACATGTCTCATCATGGTCCAATTTTTTTCCAACAACTCATACCAGCACATTGGCATAGTTGTATAAAACATCCTTCACATCATTTTCTCTTTCACATCTCAAGCCTTTTTCCAAAACTTGCACATCTTTGTAAAACTTTGCACATGGTCTAGTAGGGCCTCCCAACTGTCCATATCCGAGGACTCGGCTATTCGAATAGTTTTTACCCTCTGCAGAGGTAGCACGCTTTTCCCACACCCATCCGGTGGCTCATCGTGTCTGCCACGTCCCGCCATACAAGGTGTATGCGAAGTTGAACCACCGGCCATAGCCTTTCCTTTGCTCATGCTAGTATAGGACCCTACCCTACGAATTCATCATTCCTCCGACACCTAGTACAGGATCCCCCGTCGAGGAACCTAGATGTGAGGACTCGTAGTTTTCTCCGGCGACCCAAAGGTGGCGTCTTCAATCCCTCAATCCATCAGATTGCCGAGACCCGGGTCAGGGGGTTAGGTCGCAATGACCCTCCCCTCATGCATAACGGAGTCATCTCCGTCGATGAGGTATCCCATGCTAATATGAGCAAACTATATGACTACGCCCGTTCCCATATTTGGGTAGGTGTGGTCGCACAGATTATCGGCTGGTCGACGTAAGTACTAGGACACAATGTGCTTTTTTATAAACAACTCCCTTTTATCACTTCTCCGCTTTAACACCGACAATTCGGCATGTCATCATCAACTGGGTACTTTAAAAAGGAGTTTGGAATAAACCACATTTTTCCCATCCTCTAGTTTTTAAATATCTCCTCTATATTTCTACATAGGGTGGCAAAATAGTTTTCATGTATTTGTAAAAAGGTTTTCAAAATCATTAATACTTTTGACTAATTCAGGTGATCCAAGTAAATGAATATAAATGCAAGCTCAGTGAAGTAGCTTGCCTGTTTTCAGCATAATGTCCCTGGACTTCTCCTTACTGATCAAAGAAATAAACTCCGGTTCTTCTCCAATAAATCCTTTCCAATATCGTCCAGGTAGCGTTTATATCTAGCGTCGCAAACAGGAAAGAACACAATCAACACACAGTAGGACACTCCAACAACAATCATCAAGCAACACTAACAAACAACAATCACGAGAGAAGATTATTATTTAACAAACAAGTTAGGCAATTACCAACACTACTCATGTTTAAGAATTATGATTAAAGTTGTGATTAAGCATCTTTATTTAAATAGGAAATACTTCAGACAAAAGTTAAGCTATCAAATAATCTCTATAATTTCAAGTATTCTACCAAGCCAATGTAGAGGCATTAACAAGATACTCAGGCTAGGTCTCAACTTAAATACAACCAAGTTTAACAAGCAAGACAGTTTTATTAAGCACACAAGGTGA
Organism: Puccinellia tenuiflora; assembly: GCA_012064385.1. Taxonomy (NCBI): domain Eukaryota; kingdom Viridiplantae; phylum Streptophyta; class Magnoliopsida; order Poales; family Poaceae; genus Puccinellia; species Puccinellia tenuiflora. The sequence goes on from QRDG01000024.1 coordinate 176,026, forward strand.
TCTAATCATCAAAATAAACAAGCAGTATATACCATTTCTAAATTACTCAACCAAGCATCACAACAACTATCAAGCATCACACATAGCTACTGCACTCACAAAGCCACACAATTTGAATTCAATTTAATTGAATTAACCATTATTTAATTGTGTCACAATTATGGCAGAAACTAGGGTTTCATGCTTAATTGCCTAACTTGAGTTCTGTTGGTCACAAAAATATGAACTAAAATTCTACGGAAGCTATTGAAGTTTAGAAGACAACCCAATTGGATTCAATTCAATTAAGGTTATTAAACTCCCTATATAAATGTTTTAATCCAGAATGTTGGTTTTCTTGTTTTTGCTACAACTCAAGTTAATTGTATTCAACAGTTAAATCCCTTTAGGTATAGCTAGTATTTCTTATATGTGAGCTAACAAAATTGGTTTGACCTCATTTGGATTAGCAGAGTATCAGAAACAAACAAGTTTAGATTTTATACCTTCTGTGGCATTTTGAATATCATTATTTATTTATTAATCTAAATGGGGTGAAACCACTTTAGTGAGTTAGATAATTTCATAAGCTTTCCAGAACATTTTCATTTGCTATTTTTAGATTCTTAGATCTCAAGTTATTGGGTTTCAAATTCTAATCAAATTTCTGACAGAAGTTTTTATCATTTTAAGTGTTAACAACTAGCTGATTTGATAATTTCATTCTGACTTGACCACAACATCAAATGGATTCAAACCAGTGGCATTGGGTTCACTAGTTGATATACTTTTAATAACATTTTAGTTTGATAATTTTGGTTAAACCAATCTCTGGGAAGCATCTCCCAAAGTTGGTACCAATATAACCTTTCTGAGTTTTCAGTTAAAACTAACACCTTTGTCATTTTTATTTCAAATGGGAAATATGTCCAACAAGGATCATGGCCTGCATCTATGTGAAGATGGCATGTTATACTTGCTATAACATTTTAGTTTGCTATTTTTAGGCCTCTGGATAAAATAGAAACTTGGTATGGCAAATGGCTATGTTCTGTTATTTCATGTGGTGGAATAATCCGATTAGCTATCTTCCTCAGATTATATCTTTTATCTAGATTTTATTTTGGGGTTCACAATAATTGTTCATGGTGGTACACTAACTATACTAACATGACATGCCACTACTAACATCTAAATAAATCTAGGTTAATTGCTAGGATTAGATTAAAACCCTAAGAAGAAATCTGTTTTCAGAAGTTTCTGAAAACAGTTAGAACATAGCTTTTGGCCTCATGTTTCCATCAAGCTAGACTGATTAATTTGAAAACTAAAACTATCATTTGAATCTATGTAACTTGCTCTTTCTAACCATGCAAAGATTTCAAATTTTGATGGAGTAGATTGCTCAGAAAATGCATTCAAAGGTGGCTACTCTAAACTGGTTCCAGCACTTAGCAGATTTTCCAGAATCGAATCGGGCGGGAAACAACCTTAGCCGTTGATCTGGACATCGACGGCCCACGGCCATCACCTTCCTCCCGACGGAGCTGAGAGCCAGGAGAGAGAGGGGGCGGCCGGGGAGGCACCTGCCGGCGGCGGTCGACGCAGCGAGGGTGCAGGGCGGGGGAGGAGGTCTGGGGCAGCGGCCTGGACACCGGTGGCGTCGCCGGAGACGGCTACGGCGGCGGCATGGCTTCGGCGGCCGAGCAGCTCGAAGTGGAGCACCGAGCTCCTCTTCGGGCGGCTCCTGGGCGTTGAGGTGGAGGAGAGGGAGTGGTGGAGGTGGTGTGGTGCTGGTAGAGGCCGAGGGGTGGCTTTTATAGGCGGGGAAGCTCGGAGGCGAGAGGATGGTGAGGGAGGGGTCCGGGCGGCCATGTCTTGCCACGGGTGGCACGGGTGCGTGCGGGGCGGCGTCGTGCTGGGCAGGGGAGGCACGGGGCCGTGTCTGGGGCGTGCAAGGGGTGGAGTGGCGCACGCCGGGGCGGTCGGGCGGCTCGGGAGGATGCTGGTCGGGCGGGGTGGTGGTGGTGCAGTGCATGCACGCAGGGTGTTCGACACTCGGTCGGCCGGCAGAGCACCGCCGATTGCGGCCAGGGTGAGGGGCCTGGAGCAAAGGGGTCGACTTGGGGAGCATCTAGGGAGCAAGGGGCAGCTCCAGGACGTGGTGGTTCTCAGGTTTGGTGCTGGTTTGCCAAGTGGCCGTGGTGATGGCCATGTCCATGGCATGGATGCTTAGGGCTAGGGTTTAGGGCATGGGGGTGTTGGGACCTTGTCCAGAACGTGCAGGGGAGTGTTGGTGAGCTGCTGGACAAGTTGGGGACAGCAAGGGAGCAAGTTTGGGGTGCCTTTTGAATATAGGGTATAGGGCACCATGTTGCACTATTAGGCACTATTTGCAAATTAATGGCAAAAGAAAAAGAGAGAAAGTAAGTGTGCAAAGGCTGTGAGAATTAAGCATGGGTGTTTGGGATTTTTGGTGCCATGATGGAAATTAATTGACAAGTGCATCATAGCACATTTTGTGATTTGGTAAAATTAAAGAGAGAAGTAGAAATGTAATTTTTAAATTTTGAAACTATAATTTGAAGAGGGAAGAAATATTAGAGCAAAGTGGGAGTGAGCACTATGTCACCCCACTGATTTTTGGTTTAAAAGAAAATATTAATTTCTCATTTTAGAGAAATTGGTGTGGCACTTGTCCCATGATTTCATGTGTTAATGTTTTATTTTGTTTCTTTTCCTTTCTTCATGATTTTATTTAGCAAACTCACACATCAAAACCAACAACAATATTCACAAGCAATACCAATCATCACAATCAAGTCTACACAATTCAAACCACATGAATTAATCACACCACCAATTCCATAATTCACAATACTATCTTAAAAAAAATGATCACACTCAATTATGACAAGATGAGGTTTAAGAAATATCTCAACTCATAATTTAATTGTTTTCAAAAAGGTTTGAGAAAGGAAATATGTGGGGTAATATATTTCCCACTGGAGTTGTTTTCAAATGGAGTGGAAATCAGGGTTTATAAAATGGGAGTTGCATATACATGCAAAATATCATGGTTAGCTTTAGATAGGAGATAACATATAGATCTCCATATTTTTGGGAACACATAATTTTGGAAATACTTTTACTCTCTCAACTAAAGGGTATTTTATTTGCTGCTGAAATCAAACCTCATTGAAATAGACTTTGGCCAAAATAAGATTAGAAAAAGATATATGGAATCTACTCTTGTCATAACATGAGCACCAAGTTTAATATATTTTACTTGGGCTGGATTCTTGGATTAATATTTACTAGTCAAACAACATAAACAACAAGTCACACAAGGTCAAACAGAACAATATAAAGGAAAACACAATCATTAGTGTAGTAATTTCAAAAAGTTTTTGTTGGTTCTGAATTTTGGGTCTTGTTAATTCTTATTATAAATTTGGGATGTTACAAATCCTTCCCCCCTTAAAATAAATCTCGTCCCGAGATTTGCCCGGGGGTACAGGGGAGTACGAGGGCACGAGTTTTGGGCTGGCTATACTTCCGAGGTCGTTGCTTCTTCAGAGAGGTTGTCAGGTGAGATATTGACAAACTGATGTTGCAAGGTCGTTCCTTGTAGATAATTTTCTCTGATGGGTTTAGATCCTGGATGATAGGGTTGACTTGACGATCGATGCTGATGGATAGTCTTGGTTAGTTGTTTCCCGTTTCTACGAGGCTGAAGCGCAAGGAACTAACTATTACCACTTTCTGGTCTACCTATTGCAGGTCTTCCCCCCTTAAAAAGGGGTTTTTAATCGGTCTTGCTGAAGTTTGCAGCTAGAGTTGACTTGGAGGCATTATCCTTTTTTTGTAGCTTGACGATCTTCGTCTCGGTTGTCAATCCTTGGTGCTTGGGGTTGGTGCAGATATCACTTCCTGATATTGTCGCCTTACGAGGGTTGCAGGAGGGGACGCGTGGTTTTCAGGGTGCGCCGAGTTTGCGTACTTGACTCTCTCCGGTTTCTAGTTAGAAAAAGGATGTTATAAACGTCTAAATTCATCTGGACTTGCCTGGTGGTTGATGTTGTCCACAGCAGGTGCTTACGTCGTTTGATTCTTCTGGGTATTCCATTGGTTATTGGTCTTCAGGCTTGTCCTTCTTCAGCTGAGTAAAGGAGGAACTTCATTGCTGACTTCCTTGGTTCTTGAGCTTCATGAAGCGTTGGTAAGAATCTTAAGAAGTACAGTCTAGATTATCACGCTTCCAAGGGAATCTAAAAGTCGGTACAAGGACCCTAAAGGTAAGTGGTTTGGTCTGTTGTTCGACAAGGGTACAAGGGTCGTGTCCTAAGTTAGCCTTAAAAGGGTTAGAGAAAGAGCTTCATGTCAGCGGTCGATGTTCGTGCTTTCTCGAATCCTCCTTCGGTGTAATTGGTCGAGGCCAGTTGAAAAAGGATGATTTCTCGATAGGTAGCGTCGATGGTGCTTGCTTCCTGGTTCAATTCTGCACAGATGGTCTTCAGTGTTGATCGACTTCGGCCTTGATGATGGCGATCCTCTCACTACCAACTATATGTGATTCTTTCTATATCACCTCTCTGTTTGTCAAAACTTGTGGTTAGGTAAGGCCAGTTAGTATCGTCACAACTGGGGTTAGATGTTAATCCAGAAATTTGGTAATTAGGTTCAAAAAGTCACTGCTTAATGGACCTTAGAAAAAGTTAGTGAATAATCTTGACACCAGTTGCTTTTCCAAACAGGTACCTTTGTTTTTTTTTCTTGTTTCGATTAGTTGAGCCGGGTTGAACAAGGATTGTTGTTCGGCAGATGGCGTCGATGGCGTCCTTCTTCCTGGGGTAACTCCATGTTGACGATCTTTGAAGTTGGTTTCCTTCGGGTTGGTTGGTGGCGATCTCCCTTGGATGAGTCTTGTGCTTGAGGCTTCATATAAACTTCAGAAATTCAGCGGCAGGCTAGGGTTCTTATCCATCTTTCCCAAGTTTGCGGTGATAGGTAGGAGTTAGTCGAGGTTTTTCTTTGGTTTTATTTCACGGGACAAATTTGGGTGAGTCAAACCTAGCAAGATTAGCGCAAGGGATTAAAATGCCACTAACTGCTCGTCAAACAGGTAGGTATATGATCCTCGTTGAAACCCATCATTACTATCGGTCTCTGAGCTCGAATCTTCATAGCAACTCTTATGCACTCCTTGAGTTCCTCTAGTTAGCAATTCTAAATGAGTCTCCTTATGTCCTCGCTAAATGTCAAGGTTTGGGGTCCTAGAAGATTAGCTGGTACTATCGTGGACTTGAGTTAGTTGTTAACCTAAGTTAGATACGGTAAGTTAGTGTAGTATCCTTGTAATTTCACCGGTTAATTTTTGTGAGGTGGGGGGCTCGTGTCTTCACGAGGTTGACGTGCAATTGTAGTTTCCTTCAAGATCTTGACGCACTTGCTCCAGATGGTGCATGAAGTCCATTGTCTGACTTGCCGGTTGGGTTACAAAAATTTCCGGGTATTTGGCTAAGGATCGGGGGTCTTTTATATCTTGCGGAACTGTCAGATCTTAACGGGAAATGGTTTAGATGAGAGGGAAAAATTAGTTTAGAAAGATTTTCCTTGGCGGGTTTGCATCCGCAACAAGGCACAACTATGGCAAAGAGTTAAAAATTGTTCTTTTTTTTTTGTTAGGTGGCAAAAGGGAAACTAAACTTTCCTTTTTATCAAAACTCCTTTTCCATCTCACAAACAACACACAAGCAGAGTTCACACAAGCAAGGTGCACACAAGGTACGTCTAGTACCAACGGACGTCTAATACTCGTGGTAGTCGGGGTAACCAAGGTTCCTATCATGAGTTTTTTCCTAGGGGTCTTTGTCGAACATTGCTGGTGAAGTCTTCATTTTATCGCCTTAGTCTTCCACTGGAGAAATTGAGGTCGTCGAGGTTGCAACTTGAGTAGAATTGTTGATGTTGAGCTGAGGTCTTCGGAGGTTTGTTGCTTTGTTGACACTGACGATTTTGGCATTTGCAAATCAACCGCCCTGATGTTAAATGTTGGGTATTTGTGATGGAAGCTTCTTCCTTATGGGTGCTAACTGATTAGGTCTCACTTGGGTTCATCGTCAGGTATACTCTTGGTTTTGAAGGGGTAAGAGATAACAGAAGATTCCTTGAAAAATCTTAAAATAGAGGGGTAAGACGTTGAATATTTGAGGAGATGAGAAGAGCGAAGCCGTTTTCGGACTTCTCTAGATAAAAATATATTTTGGTAGAAATATATTTTTAACAAAAATATTTGCTTTCCTAACTAACGTCCATGCTAACTAAGGTCTCCTACAGTCAGGATTGCTCTGATACCAAGTCTGTGGGGACCCCGGACTAGCTGTCCGAAATACCCTTGTGCCTACATCAGCGATCCCATGATCAGTGTGTCGCTGAGCACAATCAAACTGGTAATCAAGGAACATCCATAATTACCGAAGGAATATACTTACTTGATTGAAGTCATACTCTTCAATAGGTACTTGCAGCGGAAAATCACCATACAGCGTGGAGCCAAAGTCATTCGCCTTAACCCTACAGGCAACTGACTGGGAAGCGCCCTAGTTCGCATTGACGTCATTTCCTTCTCCTCCTTCAAGCTACTCTTCCTTAAAATCTGGCTAAGACAATAGCCAGGGACGAAACCATTATGAGTACAATGGGAATTGTACTCGCAAACTACCCCCGAAAGAGCATGCACTACCTTTTTCTTTTTTTTGTTTGTAGTTTGAGTAAAACTTTGCTTGCTTTGAAAACTCTAATCTTTATTGAAAAGAGAATGATAGACTTTTGTTCGATAAAACTTTGTCTGAAAACTCTATAACTTTGGTTGAAGTAAAATAAGAGAGATTTGATAACTTTTCATAAACCTTGTATAATTTTTCAAAACATCTATAGCCTTTGTTAAAGAAAACGAAAAGAAGGCTTTAGATTCTTTCTTTTTTTCCATAAAACTGTCTTTGTAAGGAGTTTCCTTTTAAAACATTTTCCCGAAAAATAGCTGTTTGTTAAAATAAGAAGTCCCTTTTTAAAAACGTTTTTCCCGGAAAATCACCATTTTGCTTATTTGTCCAAAACTCCTCCTTTTTCCTGACCATGTCTCATCATGGTCCAATTTTTTCCAACAACTCATACCAGCACATTGGCATAGTTGTATAAAACATCCTTCACATCATTTTCTCTTTCACATCTCAAGCCTTTTTCCAAAACTTGCACATCTTTGTAAAACTTTGCACATGGTCTAGTAGGGCCTCCCAACTGTCCATATCCGAGGACTCGGCTATTCGAATAGTTTTTACCCTCTGCAGAGGTAGCACGCTTTTCCCACACCCATCCGGTGGCTCATCGTGTCTGCCACGTCCCGCCATACAAGGTGTATGCGAAGTTGAACCACCGGCCATAGCCTTTCCTTTGCTCATGCTAGTATAGGACCCTACCCTTACGAATTCATCATTCCTCCGACACCTAGTACAGGATCCCCCGTCGAGGAACCTAGATGTGAGGACTCGTAGTTTTCTCCGGCGACCCAAAGGTGGCGTCTTCAATCCCTCAATCCATCAGATTGCCGAGACCCGGGTCAGGGGGTTAGGTCGCAATGACCCTCCCCTCATGCATAACGGAGTCATCTCCGTCGATGAGGTATCCCATACTAATATGAGCAAACTATATGACTACGCCCGTTCCCATATTTGGGTAGGTGTGGTCGCACAGATTATCGGCTGGTCGACGTAAGTACTAGGACACAATGTGCTTTTTTATAAACAACTCCCTTTTATCACTTCTCCGCTTTAACACCGACAATTCGGCATGTCATCATCAACTGGGTACTTTAAAAAGGAGTTTGGAATAAACCACATTTTTCCCATCCTCTAGTTTTTAAATATCTCCTCTATATTTCTACATAGGGTGGCAAAATAGTTTTCATGTATTTGTAAAAAGGTTTTCAAAATCATTAATACTTTTGACTAATTCAGGTGATCCAAGTAAATGAATATAAATGCAAGCTCAGTGAAGTAGCTTGCCTGTTCTCAGCATAATGTCCTCGGACTTCTCCTCACTGATCAAAGAAATAAACTCCGGTTCTTCTCCAATAAATCCTTTCCAATATCGTCCAGGTAGCGTTTATATCTAGCGTCGCAAACAGGAAAGAACACAATCAACACACAGTAGGACACTCCAACCACAATCATCAAGCAACACTAACAAACAACAATCACGAGAGAAGATTATTATTTAACAAACAAGTTAGGCAATTACCAACACTACTCATGTTTAAGAATTATGATTAAAGTTGTGATTAAGCATCTTTATTTAAATAGGAAATACTTCAGACAAAAGTTAAGCTATCAAATAATCTCTATAATTTCAAGTATTCTACCAAGCCAATGTAGAGGCATTAACAAGATACTCAGGCTAGGTCTCAACTTAAATACAACCAAGTTTAACAAGCAAGACAGTTATATTAAGCACACAAGGTGATCTAATCATCAAAATAAACAAGCAGTATATACCATTTCTAAATTACTCAACCAAGCATCACAACAACTATCAAGCATCACACATAGCTACTACACTCACAAAGCCACACAATTTGAATTCAATTTAATTGAATTAACCATTATTTAATTGTGTCACAATTATGGCAGAAACTAGGGTTTCATGCTTAATTGCCTAACTTGAGTTCTGTTGGTCACAAAAATATGAACTAAAATTCTATGGAAATCTATTGAAGTTTAGAAGACAACCCAGTTGGATTTAATTCAATTCAGGTTATTAAACTCCCTATATAAATGTTTTAATCCAGAATGTTGGTTTTCTTGTTTTTGCTACAACTCAAGTTAATTGTATTCAACAGTTAAATCCCTTTAGGTATAGCTAGTATTTCTTATATGTGAGCTAACAAAATTGGTTTGACCTCATTTGGATTAGCAGAGTATCAGAAACAAACAAGTTTAGATTTTATACCTTCTGTGGCATTTTGAATATCATTATTTATTTATTAATCTAAATGGGGTGAAACCACTTTAGTGAGTTAGATAATTTCATAAGATTTCCAGAACATTTTCATTTGCTATTTTTAGATTCTTAGATCTCAAGTTATTGGTTTTCAAATTCTAATCAAATTTCTGACAGAAGTTTTTATCATTTTAAGTGTTAACAACTAGCTGATTTGATAATTTCATTCTGACTTGACCACAACATCAAATGGATTCAAACCAGTGGCATTGGGTTCACTAGTTGATATACTTTTAATAACATTTTAGTTTGATAATTTTGGTTAAACCAATCTCTGGGAAGCATCTCCCAAAGTTGGTACCAATATAACCTTTCTGAGTTTTCAGTTAAAACTAACACCTTTGTCATTTTTATTTCAAATGGGAAATATGTCCAACAAGGATCATGGCCTGCATCTATGTGAAGATGGCATGTTATACTAGCTATAACATTTTAGTTTGCTATTTTTAGGCCTCTGGATAAAATAGAAACTTGTATGGGAAATGGGCTATGTTCTGTTATTTCATGTGGTGGAATAATCCGATTAGCTATCTTCCTCAGATTATATCTTTTATCTAGATTTTATTTTGGGGTTCACAATAATTGTTCATGGTGGTACACTAACTATACTAACATGACATGCCACTACTAACATCTAAATAAATATAGGTTAATTTCTAGGATTAGATTAAAACCCTAAGAAGAAATCTGTTTTCAGAAGTTTCTGAAAACAGTTAGAACATAGCTTCTTGGCCTCATGTTTCCATCAAGCTAGACTGATTAATTTTGAAAACTAAAACTATCATTTGAATCTATGTAACTTGCTCTTTCTAACCATGCAAAGATTTCAAATTTTGGTGGAGTAGATTGCTCAGAAAATGCATGCAAAGGTGGCTACTCTAAACTGGTTCCAGCACTTAGCAGATTTTCCAGAAATCGAATCGGGCGGGAAACAACCTTAGCCGTTGATCTGGACATCGACGGCCCACGGCCATCACCTTCCTCCCGACGGAGCTGAGAGCCAGGAGAGAGAGGGGGCGGCCGGGGAGGCACCTGCCGGCGGCGGTCGACGGCAGCGAGGGTGCAGGGCGGGGGAGGAGGTCTGGGGCAGCGGCCTGGACACCGGTGGCGTCGCCGGAGACGGCTACGGCGGCGGCATGGCTTCGGCGGCCGAGCAGCTCGAAGTGGAGCACCGAGCTCCTCTTCGGGCGGCTCCTGGGCGTTGAGGTGGAGGAGAGGGAGTGGTGGAGGTGGTGTGGTGCTGGTAGAGGCCGAGGGGTGGCTTTTATAGGCGGGGAAGCTCGGAGGCGAGAGGATGGTGAGGGAGGGGTCCGGGCGGCCATGTCTTGCCACGGGTGGCACGGGTGCGTGCGGGGCGGCGTCGTGCTGGGCAGGGGAGGCACGGGGCCGTGTCTGGGGCGTGCAAGGGGTGGAGTGGCGCACGCCGGGGCGGTCGGGCGGCTCGGGAGGATGCTGGTCGGGCGGGGTGGTGGTGGTGCAGTGCATGCACGCAGGGTGTTCGACACTCGGTCGGCCGGCAGAGCACCGGCAAATGCGGCCAGGGTGAGGGGCCTGGAGCAAAGGGGTCGACTTGGGGAGCATCTAGGGAGCAAGGGGCAGCTCCAGGACGTGGTGGTTCTCAGGTTTGGTGCTGGTTTGCCAAGTGGCCGTGGTGATGGCCATGTCCATGGCATGGATGCTTAGGGCTAGGGTTTAGGGCATGGGGGTGTTGGGACCTTGTCCAGAACGTGCAGGGGAGTGTTGGTGAGCTGCTGGACAAGTTGGGGACAGCAAGGGAGCAAGTTTGGGGTGCCTTTTGAATATAGGGTATAGGGCACCATGTTGCACTATTAGGCACTATTTGCAAATTAATGGCAAAAGAAAAAGAGAGAAAGTAAGTGTGCAAAGGCTGTGAGAATTAAGCATGGGTGTTTGGGATTTTTGGTGCCATGATGGAAATTAATTGACAAGTGCATCATAGCACATTTTGTGATTTGGTAAAATTAAAGAGAGAAGTAGAAATGTAATTTTTAAATTTTGAAACTATAATTTGAAGAGGGAAGAAATATTAGAGCAAAGTGGGAGTGAGCACTATGTCACCCCACTGATTTTTGGTTTTAAAAGAAAATATTAATTTCTCATTTTAGAGAAATTGGTGTGGCACTTGTCCCATGATTTCATGTGTTAATGTTTTTATTTTGTTTCTTTTCCTTTCTTCATGATTTTATTTAGCAAACTCACACATCAAAACCAACAACAATATTCACAAGCAATACCAATCATCACAATCAAGTCTACACAATTCAAACCACATGAATTAATCACACCACCAATTCCATAATTCACAATACTATCTTAAAAAAAATGATCACACTTAATTATGACAAGATGGTGTTTAAGAAATATCTCAACTCACAACTTAATAGTTTTCAAAAAGGTTTGAGAAAGGAAATATGTGGGGTAATATATTTCCCACTGGAGTTGTTTTCAAATGGAGTGGAAATCAGGGTTTATAAAATGGGAGTTGCATATACATGCAAAATATCATGGTTAGCTTTAGATAGGAGATAACATATAGATCTCCATATTTTTGGGAACACATAATTTTGGAAATACTTTTACTTTCTCAACTAAAGGGTATTTTATTTGTTGCTGAAATCAACCATCATTGAAATAGACTTTGGCCAAAATAAGATTAGAAAAAGATATATGGAATCTACTCTTGTCATAACATGAGCACCAAGTTTAATATATTTTACTTGGGCTGGATTCTTGGATTAATATTTACTAGTCAAACAACATAAACAACAAGTCACACAAGGTCAAACAGAACAATATAAAGGAAAACACAATCATTAGTGTAGTAATTTCAAAAAGTTTTTGTTGGTTCTGAATTTTGGGTCTTGTTAATTCTTATTATAAATTTGGGATGTTACACCTTCCATAAAGCATAGGCTGATCTCCGGCGAGAGAGGAGTGGCAGCAGATGGAATTGCGGACGAAGGTGACCAATAACTCACTAGCCCGAAGGTTAGGTGGATCACCGTGACAGACTTGGCAGCACAGTTCAAATTGGCCTAATATTTGACTAGCCAGTCCATTCCCAGAATGACATCTAGACCATCTGACTTCAGGGCCATCAACGAGAACGGAAAGGACCAATAGCCTATGGTAATCTGGACCTCCGGAGCAATCCAGTTAGTGTGCCAACTAGAGCCTGGTGTTTTGACCACTAGAGGGGAGTCCATGTTCACAAACGGTATTTGATGGTTGTGTGCAAAAGCTATGGATATGAATGAATGCGATGCTCCAGAATCAAACAAGACTGAAGCTGGGTAATCATTTATTCGAAGCGTACCCATGAGAACTCCGGGGTCCTCTTCGACTCCTTCAGCCGAGACGTGGTTCAGGCGGCCATGGCTGACGGTCATGGCCTTGGCGGCTGGGGTAGAGGGAGCCGGTGCAGGTGCTGAGGTAGCCGGTGCCTTCTGGGGACACTCCCTGGAGTAGTGCCCCGGCTGGCCACAACTGTAGCAAGTGGGCGGAAGCCACTTCCAGCCGCACCCAAGGTCGAGGTAGCTGGGCGAGGCAGAGGTGGCCTGTACCCTGAAGGCCTTGGCGCGAAAGGTGCACGAGGCACAACATTGGAGGGCACAAAGACCCTGCGCTTCTTGCCCTCAGAAGAAGAGGAGCTCTGGTTGTCGATGGGAGCTGTAGCAAGTGGGCCTCGACGGCGGTGGAGGCAGCTGAGGGCGGAAGCCACTTCCAGCCACACCCAAGGTCGAGGTAGCTGGGCGAGGCGGAGTTGGCCTGAACCCTGAAGGCCTTGGCGCGAAAGGTGCACGAGGCACAGTGCAGAAGGGCACAAAGACCCTGCGCTTCTTGCCCTCAGAAGAAGAGGAGCTCTGGTCTCTCTTTGCTCATGTCCGGTAGTGTAGCGCCCCGACCCCAGAACTATACAATCAAGCTTTGTGCAACCGGTCATGCTACACAATCGAAGGTTACTAGGGTTACCAATCCCATGCCAAAACCTTTTGCAGGCGTGCTCGGAATGGATCATCGGCAACGCAACACCTCGATTATGCCATAAGCTCAGACATAGCTATCATATATAGTAGAGAGATCAAGACTGCGGAACAACTGGCACATCACAGACTCTACGACACAAAGAGATCATAAATTAACTCATATATGAGAAAGATACAAATCACACACAGGGGTCACAGACCCATCATTACATCATGCGGAAGCGAGGTAGTGTTGTCTAACAACAAGATCCAGAATATGGCCTAAGAGGCCTACAGATAAACATAAACCCAGCCAGCTTGTTCCGACGTCCCAAGCTGCCACCTGGGAACCCCAAACTACTCGTCGATGTACAAGAAGAAACCACCTGTCGGCTCAGTGTCGTCCTCCTCTGAAACAGATTATAAAAGCAGCAAAGAGAGACTGAGTACGACGTACTCGCAAGTTTAGTAGGGCGATATAGGCCCAATGATGACGGAGGCTCTAAAGCTGTATAGTATTTATTTTGCATAAAACTAATCTTCCTTTATAAAAGACATAAGTGACTCAAAGGCATCGACTATAAAAGGGGTAAGATAGAATTTTCATCTTTGGTTCTCATCGAACCATTTGTAACCAGAAACATCTCATCTTCACCAAGGCACTCCCTCGAATCACCCTCGAGGAAATAAACCTTTTATCACACGTTGATTATGCAACCTCTAGCTGCCTAATTAATTAAAATGTTCCGGTTCTCTATGATCTTATCGTCTATTCCCAAGTCGTCCATAACCGCGGACACGGCTTTTCGAAAAGATTTAACCCTGCAGGGGTGTACTAATTTACCCATTGGTACCGTCCGGCTCACCTGATTGGCCCTCTTTTGGGGAAGGCCGGCGAGTGGGCGCGGTTAAACCTTTACCTCGCATGAGACTATCCAAGAGTCATCTGTGGCGACAGGACAAGTTTACCCAGCCTATTTCAGCCCCTGCCCCCATCGCCACGTCCTAAACACCACCATCCTCATCGTTTCTTTTTCCGCTCACACACCCACGCGCAAATGGAAATAGCAAACTAGAGGACCCTTGGATACGCCCGCACAAGTTATTCAGTTAGTAAGGAGCCCATACTCCCACCAATGGAAGCACGCTCGTCTTGGTTCAAGAGGTAAAGAACTCGCACCTAGGGGCAAGAATGAGGCAAAACACCATCCCCGATGGCAACTCATCCAAGCCTTCTTAGCATTTTAATTAAGCATCACAATAACCACCATGTCCGAAACATTCCATCAACATCATAATTATGGAATTTAATCAACGGACATAAATAGCATCCGACTAAGCATGGCTAAGCATAGCTAAGCATATATCAACAACCAAATATATCTTTGTCTCAGGCCAACACATCAAACCTAGGGTTCATAGGCAAGGAAACATGAATTGGTTCGGGGGGAAAAACATGCATTCATAGGATACTCTAGTATTGCCCAAGAGTTGACATAGAATCAAATGCAATATTATGGTGGATAAAATAAGTTTATAAAACAGTAGGATGCTAGATGCCAAGAAGGTTAGGTTATATCTTGCCTTGCTGCCGGGGCGTGTAGTACTGCTCGTCGGGGTAGGTAGGGTTAACCTCCACTCCGGAATCTATCGATACCCAAGCAATAAATAGAAGAACAAAATAAATAACACGAAGACAAGGTGCAATGCACAATCATGATGGTATGTCAATTTCATGCAATGATAACACCATATAATTTAACTAACACAATTAAATAGGGTGCTAAATAATTAGTGCAATTATTTGGAAGCAACCCCATATTTAACTTAATGGCCACATTATTTATAAAATTATTACATTATTACAAAGTGGCTTAAATATGCATGATCATGATTTGAAAGGATAGGTATTATTCTTCTGATCGTTTTGGTACCTTATTTGTAATTTTTCGAGTATCGATGAATAAATATCGAATTAAATGATTATTTGAATTTAATGCTTTTAATCATTTAAATAATAACATCAAATAAATATTTGTGATCATGATGCTATATTAGTGTGGTTTGATAGCATTTGAAGTGCTGATCACATTGATACTTTATTCATAATTTTTGGTTTAATATTTAACAAGTTAATGATTTTTTCCAATTTGATATTATTTATGCCACTTTAGGAATTCTTAAATAAAGGCAAAAATATAATTTCAAAAGACCATTACAATTACTAGCAAACATGCCCGTGCGTTGCAACGGAAGAAACACGCTTAGACCAATAAGCATGGCTCAAGATAACCCCTTCCCGCCTCGCCATACCGTGGTGTCTAATTGATCAAAACGCGTCCGAACGAGATCAATCCCAAAGCGATGAGCTCAGCCACCATATGCACACATGTCACGGAACCGCGACAGTGCAAAGAATTTTCTAAAACTTTAAAACCGAATCTCATCGACCTAAACGTGAGAGTCGCTCTCTATGAGCTACTATCTGCACCTGGTCCATACACCATCCCTCATACTCCTGCTCGCTTTTGACATGTAACATTGTGGAGAATTGGTATGTATTCAAATTTAGTAAGAAAATTATGTGTAAAACACATTCATAGTTCATGCAAAATTTAATCTTTACCAAAATCTGTGGGAACATGAATAATTTTTTTACCAGACCCCTTGATACACAAGTCAAATTAACTGTTCATGTCGTCTCAAGCATCGATCTCATCAAGACCTTTTACTCTTTGTAGTCCTTCACAAATTAAATATTTAATACTTCACCTACCATCAAAATTGTGTTTTTCTCAAACTCAGCCCTTGTTGTCCGCCTCAACTCACCTGGACAAAGGAAAATAAGCATAATTACATGCTTCAAAGAGCACCCAGCATATTAAAGAGCAAGGTTGAAAAATAGCCAACCAGCATGCTCGCTGAAACCGAAGCTTTTGAGCTGTATGAGATGGAAGAAGGGAACTATTCACACATACATACTCTAATTAAACAAAGATAATGCAGAGTCTTCTTTTGGTCTAAAAAAACAAAACCAAAGATGATGCGCAGTCCTGGTGCTGCATGCAGAAACCAGTCCATATGCTTTACCTAGCTTAATCATCGACAACACATCATCAGATTGATCAACTTGCCCTGAACCACCAAATTCGTCTAAACCCCACAGGGAAGCCACATAGAGTTTAGCTGAAACAGAGAGAAAAATCAAGAACATAAGTTTGAACAAATTAAGCACATCAGTACCATCTTTAGAATCATAGAAACCAAGTTCATGGCCTTGTGCAATAATTTTTTTACACGCATTTTCTCCCTGTATGAAGTGATTATTAATTGGTGGCAAAAAAGTTAACCAGCAGGAAACATTGCAGAAACTGCACGTGTGTTAAATGGTAGTGCTAGGCATGAGAACTGGTTCTAGCAAGATGAGTGCCTTTTCTTTTTTCTTTCGGAGAAGAACTCACGCAAGAACTGCAAGTGTCTGTCATATAAGCATCAGTCAAATTGGAGAAGGCATGGGCATACATATATAAATTGAATCGAAAGGCCTAGAATACAGATGCAGCTTTAGCAAATCGGCAAACACATCAGGCGCAATACTCAAACCACCATGGTCTATGGAACATGAAGTCACACCTACAACTGATGTACAGAAGCGCTCTGAGTCAGGGTAACTGTCGGAGCAGCAAGAAAGCAGAGCACAGGAAACACCGGCATCCAATCCGCCGCTCCCGTCGTCTTGCAAACGGGAACGCGCCCCGCGAGTACGGGGCGGCTTCTACGCGCAGCCAACCAGCGGGAGGTCTACGGTACGGCGACCACGATGCATCAGGCACAGGTCAACAGTAGCGGCCAGATGAAGCCACGGGCGAGAAATCGGAGAGCGCGATGAGCTGTAGTTGGATGGGAGACTGGGAGGCCGATGGGTTCGAGAAATTGGGTGGCGGGGCCGTGCCTCGTCGGAGGATGAGGACGGGACGGCGGCTGCCTCGCCGGAGGTCGATGATGGGATGGCGGCGGCGCAATCGAGCGAGGGAGCTGCCCTTCAGGCCCAAGATTTTTTTCCAGGCCCGGTAGGTGCTCGCCGGAGATGGAAGCACGTGTTGGAGCTTCAGAAGGGCGAGGCCGGGGAACAACAGACGGCGGAGCGCGTGGTGAACGAGCCAGATTTTTGACCGAACCGTTTTTTCAACTTAAACTGGTGGCAGAGTCCGTAATTATGCTCGAAAATATGGGTAATAAGAAAGTTGGACGAAAAAATTGGGAGAAGCAACTCTTCCTTTATTATTAGGTAAAGATTCTAACATGTAGAGTTTGTTTTTCTGAACAATTTGATATTTGATTTGTCAAATTTGGAGCATTATTTAAAAAGATAACAATTATTTTATTTGATTTTATTTCCAAAAAGGAAATGTAAATAGCCAGACAGGCCGGCCACATGCCGGCCAGGCCGGGCTGCAGGCCGGGTAGTGACCCGAGACCATCGGCCTTTGGCCGGCCCAGGCCGGGCAACAGGCCGGGAGGGTGCCCGAGGCCTCAGGCCCACAGCCGGCCCAAGCCGAGACCAGGCCGGGCACCTGCCCGAGCCTGCCGGCCTTCGGCCGGACAGGCCGGTGCCAGGCCGGACATACTGTGCCGGTGGGGAGCGGCGGTGACGCCGGCTACCGGCGGCGGAAGAGGGAGAGGGGGAGCGGAAAGGAGCCCAAAAGAATGCGGTGCTCATCTTGGTTCCGTGTGAGCACTCGACGGTGGCGGGAGTGGACGGAGACGCCGGAATCGGTCCGGTGAGCGGCGGCAGTGTGGAGGTAGTCGAGGACGAAAATGAGGTGCCGGCGATGATTCGAGCCTCCCGGGCTCGATTCCGCCGGTGAGGAGGAAGAGGAGGTCGAGGGGGTGCTTCCTATCGGAGTCGATATGCTCGTAGTAGACCGAGGCGACGGCGACGAGCTCGGCCGAGGCGGCGGTCAGGGTGAAGCTCAAGCGGAGCAAAGGAACGAGACAAGGGAGAGCATGTGGGGGGATGGGTAGCAGAGTAGGTGGCGAACGCGTGGGGCGCATCCATGTCCACGGGGGCATGGCGTCCGCGGGTGGGGGCGGCGGCATGGGCACGAGAGGAGGTGGTGGCATGGCGCCAGTGCGCCCTGTCGCCACGGTAGAGGAAGAAAAGGAGAAAATTACGATTACCCCCCTGGCTTCACTTTATTTAATTACAAAAAGATCCAGCAGCCCCTTTAGCGATTTAATTTAGGCACTAAACCATTTTTATAAATTCTGCAAAAATTTATAAAGCCTCCCCTTGATAGGTAGAAGCTTCACAAAAATTTGAGCTCCAAAATAAATTGTTTAGATTCAGATTTATTCATATTGTTGCAATATGGTCATTTTTGATAAATTGCAAAATGCATTTATCTGAAGCCCTTAAGTATTTCCAAAGATAATCAAATTATTCATGGAGGCTCCCAATATAGTAATGAAGCTCCCCATGATTTTATTTTGAATTTTTGGAAAGTTTAACTTGGTTTCAAAAATAGCATTTGAATTGAACCAATTTTGGATTCTCAAATTCATTTCTTATTTGGCAATATTTGGATTTTGAGAATTGGTTATAAAATGTAAACTTGGAACTTCCTAAACAATTTGGAAGTCCAAGAATGATTTGTTTGCCAAGTTAAGCAATTGCATTGGTTTGGATGTTTGGGAACTTTGCTTCCCCATTTTAATTGCTTCATATGTTGATTGTTAGAAGTAGCAATTTCAAATGCATGCCATGATGCAAACAAGAATGCAAAAAAGTGGAAAAATTCTTCGTATTTTTCAGTACAAAGCTGGGGCTGTTACAGGTAGTACCGGCCGGCCCATGGCCGGTAGTGCCGGGCCTAGTACCGAGGCCACTTACGCTTAAGTTTTTATGCTTCTGTCTTTTTCCGGAAGTGGCCCGGAAGTTCTTCCGGTAGTAACGGGCCTTTTACCGGAAGTACCGGGCTTTTTCCCGGAAGTTTCACCCTCGCGGGTTTCTTTGCTTCTAGCTGTTGGGCGGTAGTACCGCTGTACTTGCCGGTAGTACCGGCCGGACCATGGCCGGTAGTACTGGGCCTAGTACCGGGGCTACTTTCGCTTAAGTTTTTCGGTACTGGATACCTCCTGTTTTTAACCGGAAGTTGCCCGGAAGTGGTTCCGGTAGTACCGGGAACCCGGTACTACCGGCCCTGCGGGTTTTCTCTGCAGTGTGCCGTTGGTGGGCTGTTTCGCGTAGGGCGGTAGTACCGCCCTTTGGGCCGGTACTACCGGCCCTGCGCGAATCTGTGCCCAACGGCCATTTTTTCAGGGCACCTATTTAAGGGGCCTTCTTCCCCAATAGGTATCCAACTCTTTGCACTCTCTCTCCTTCATTGTTGACCTTCTTGAGAGCTTGCTTCCTCCACTTCCCTCCAATGATTCTTAACCATCTTTAGGGAAACAAGAGAGGAGATCTAGATCTACCATTTCACCAATAAATTCCTGCTCTAAGTGAGGGGAACCTAGTAGATCTAGATTTTGGAGTTCTTAGTGTTTCTCCTCTTTGTTCTTCCTCTCAAATCCCTCCCTAGCATTAGTTCCTTTGGTTGGATTTCGGAGAGAAGAACTTGACCACTTAGTGTGTTCTTGCCATTGCATTTGGTGCATAGGTTTGAGTTCCCCACGATGATATGTGGGATTGAAGTTCGAGAAGATTGTTACTCTTGGGTGCATAGGGCTCACAAGATCTTGTGCCTCTTGGGTGCATTGTGCACCCTATATGGTTGTGTGTGCTATGGGAGCCTCCTATTGTGTGGAGGTAGGCTCGGGCAAATTGTACGGGTTTAGTCAACGCCCTTAATAAGACCTCATTGTACGGGTTTGTTCAACGCCCTCAAGACGACCTCATAGTGGATGAGCAAATCCCCCATCGGGTATTCCCCACGGGAAGAGCTCATGGAGAATAGGGTGAGCACAGACGTGCTTGTAGGAGGGCCAAGGAGACTCCACACCTCTCCAACGTAGACGTACTTTCATTGGGAAGGAACTACGGGAATCAAACCTCCGTCTCCACTTGTATCGGTTATCTCTATAACCAAACCCCTTTACTTATGCATTTACCTTGTGATAGCCATCGAGCTTGAAGTACTATATCTTGCTATCTTTGTTGTTAACTTGCCTACCATAAGTTGTTGGTGTACATAGGTGAACCTAGTATATTAGGTTTTGTGCTTGATAAATTAAACGTTAGTTTTATTCCGCATTTATTCAAGCCTAAACGTAAAAGTTTTAAAGCGCCTATTCACCCCCCTCTAGGCGACATCTCGTTCTTTCATCGTGGAACGACGACGATCGCTGCCCCGTGCCTCGTTGCAGCTCCCGTCCAAGTCCTACCTCATGCCTTTGCCAGTCCCGTCCAAGAAATGCCACCAAGCGCTGGCTGACATGTGGGGTCCACGAGTAAGTGCCACATCAGCCAGTCACGTCAACAAGCAAAACAACCCAAATTTATCCAAAACCGCCTAAATTTAGCAAAAACCACTCTTAGGGCGTGATTTAGATGGTATTGAGGATTTGAGGTTTCAAGTCATACCAATTTTTTGTTTAGAAGGATTTTGCTCCAATCCTATATATTTGCGGGGTGAAATATATACTTAGCCCGAAGTTGCCAAGTGTTTTACGAGCAACCAAACACAGCCCCAGCCCATGATGTGGCTGGCCTGGCCCGGCCCGGCCCGGCGCGGCCTAGCTTAGCTTCGGCTCCCGCGCCCGAATCTCGAAGCAAACGCACAGCCACATCGCACAGGCGAAGGTTCAGAGATCTGTCAGAGAGAGCCCGACGGCCTGACCCACCCTGCCGGCGGCGAGGAGCGGCGAGCACCCAAGCCGCGGAGGAGCGGGGATGGCGACGCAGCAGAAGAGGTGGAGGTTCGCGATGGTGTGCTCGTCGAACATGAACCGGAGCATGGAGGCGCACGCGGTGCTGGGCCGCGCGGCCCTCGACGTCGAGTCCTACGGCACCGGCTCCCAGGTCAAGCTCCCGGGTCCGTCGATGCACGAGCCCAACGTCTACGACTTCGGCACCCCCTACGGCAGCATCTACGACGACCTCCGCCGCAAGGACCCCGACTTGTCCGTACTACTCTAATCCCATCTCTCCCCCGCTTACTTATTACTAGGTTCTTGGTCACCTTGTGCTCGTAGAGGCTTTTGTTAGGATTTCGGTTGGAATTTAGAAGAACTAGGGTTGGATTAGGAGGAAAAAATAGCTAAATCTGGGATTTCTCGATTTTGAAATGTCAGTTTTGATTCAGAAGTATGGAATCTTTACTGATTTGAGAAAAAATTGCAGCATTGCGTTTTCCTCTTGTTTGTTTGTTCGCGTTATTAAAACATTGAGATAACTGGTAGCCCGATGTTTTCTCTATGGATTGCTCTAACGCGCACGTTCCCCTGCTCACTTTGGATTTGTGGTGAACTGGTGACCCATCCAGGTACAAGAGGAACGGCCTGCTGCCAATGCTGAAGAGGAACATCTCGGTGAAGCTGGCGCCGCAGAGGTGGCAGGATAATGCGGGCGATGGTGTGTTTGAAATGATACTCACCTTTGAGGAGCGGGTCTTTGACTTAGTCGTTGAAGGTAATCAACTAACAGGTGCCGGGGCACTATTTTGGTCTTGAAAATGCATCGAGGTCTAATCACTTGGAGATCTATAGGATACATGGTTGTGTTGGTATTCACTTTGGCTGATATTTGTTTGTGTGCAGATATGAATAACCGCGAGCCGAGGCTATTTAAGAGCGTGCTGATAATCAATATGGATGTCAAAGATAACCATGAAGAAGCCAGTATTGGGGCGAAGCTTGCTTTAGATTTGTGTCAGAAGGTATTCGAACAGCACTATATCTATAGCGTGCATAGTTATTCCTTCCATTGGTTTTTAATCACCAGTAAACACATATCTTTGTGTGGTTATCTGGAAATTGATTTTGTAAATAAAAGGGCTGATTGCTACTCATAGTGACGAACTAATTTATAGTTCCCCTGGCCACTAGGACACGACATGCTAAATGGGATGGGTCTATACTTAAAATCTGGATATGTAGAAAAGATTCTTTTTCAAGTAATAAAATAGTAAATGGCGATGAGGCTCCAGACCATTTACATCTCAGTGCAGGTTTGTAAGTTTTCACAAGCTTCACAATGAATTAAAAAAATCGAAATGGAAACAAATCGTCCATCACAATTGACATATTCTTGCGGAAATTATCCTCTTAGGCCTCCCTTTCAAAGCTCTGTCCTCATCCTTTTCAATCTTCATCAGCAGGTACTTAATCAGTACAGCACCTTTTTTCCGACAAAGAATAAGTAGGACACTTAAGTTATCCTATGAGATCCTAGTGTCATAGCCAATCCACATGCAGCAACGAACAGAACGCTCTGAGCAGGTTCATCATTTATGATGAAACAGAAAGTAACCATCAATAAAGAACTACTCTTGATCAAGTCTAGCATCTCAATCACCATGAAGGTCAGTGGAGTTGATATCCACACTCATATTTTAAACATATGGAATCTTCAGGATATGCCGAGCCAAAGGTCGGCGTTTCAGGATATGCCACTCCATTTCTCACGCCAGTGCGACATGGAGTGGCCGATGTTGCTGTTGGGAGTTCCCTCTCTATTCTCTGTTCTCTCTGTTCTCCCTCTTGAGCCAATGAAGAAAACAGGGGACTTGAACTAGAGAGGAGCACACAAGTTTCAGGCAACATATGCCTTCCTTTTCTATTAGACTTTGTAGCAACGAATGCAACAGGCAACGAATGCCTACAAGCTTGGCAACCTATGCCTATGCTACACCACAGCAACAAATGCTGGCAAACCTTAGCAACCTATGCTCGCCCTCAGCAACCTATGCTAGGACATTGGCTTGCAACTTACTTGCCCTCAGCAACCTATGCTAGGACCTTACAGGAGCAGCAACTAATGCTCTCCAACTCTCTTGCTTTTCATACATGGGGTGCCTCTCTTTATATAGAGGGTTCAAGGCTGGTGCTACAACATTCTAGAGCCTTCTACCGCTCTCTACTGAGGTCCAGCCTAAGAATTACATATAAATAGTAGTCTAGAACATACTAGCACCTACTAACTTAACTCCTAAGCAAGCATAGCTCTCACACAACCTATGTGTGTTCACACTATACTCTGCACACAACCTATATGTGCAGTTTACACCATGACAAGATTAAATCAGGCCAACAATCACCCCCCCTAATCTTGTCATCTTCAATCAGCGCTGGATGTTCATCCGCCGACGCGAAAAACACTTGTTCTTTCTTCCGGTTTCGTTGTCGGACGAGCAGTGACCACGGATGCCACAATCGTAGCACTTCCCCTTCTTCTTTCCAGCCTTGTGCCCACTACGCACACTGGTCTCGGAGTCGTTGCTATTGTCCTCGTCGTTCTGGCAGCCGGCATGACCGTGGACAGCACCACGATCACCCTTCCTCGATTGATCACGTCATTGGACGACACACATCCAGCTTCCATGGGACCGACACACGGTCCTTCTTGGTCCTCGAATCTTGAGGCTCTGATACCAATTGTTGGGAGTTCCCTCTCTATTCTCTGTTCTCTCTGTTCTCCCTCTTGAGCCAATGAAGAAAACAGGGGACTTGAACTAGAGAGGAGCACACAAGTTTCAGGCAACATATGCCTTCCTTTTCTATTAGACTTTGTAGCAACGAATGCAACAGGCAACGAATGCCTACAAGATTGGCAACCTATGCCTATGCTACACCACAGCAACAAATGCTGGCAAACCTTAGCAACCTATGCTCGCCCTCAGCAACCTATGCTAGGACATTGGCTTGCAACTTACTTGCCCTCAGCAACCTATGCTAGGACCTTACAGGAGCAGCAACTAATGCTCTCCAACTCTCTTGCTTTTCATACATGGGGTGCCTCTCTTTATATAGAGGGTTCAAGGCTGGTGCTACAACATTCTAGAGCCTTCTACCGCTCTCTACTGAGGTCCAGCCTAAGAATTACATATAAATAGTAGTCTAGAACATACTAGCACCTACTAACTTAACTCCTAAGCAAGGATAGCTCTCACACAACCTATGTGTGTTCACACTATACTCTGCACACAACCTATATGTGCAGTTTACACCATGACAAGATTAAATCAGGCCAACAGTTGCAACTCACACGATTATAATTCCATTTCCTAAAGAAGACTTTGTTAGAAGAACATCATGGATTCATTATTGCAGATCCAAACAGCCAATCCAAGTGTACGGGGGACTTTTATTGGCATTGTTATTGTTACTGTATGGGTATACTCTCGTGTACTTGCCAACTTGGCACTTCAAAGAACACCAACAAGGTAGTGTTGGTCAATTATACCTGCTAGTATCCTTGTATATAACAGCTATGGGCCATGTGAATTCACATAATATTCTTTGCCTGTGACCCCTAAGCATTGTCTTCACCTTCGCTAGGATCAGGTCTTTCCTTGATCCTTCCCATTGTTTGGCCGCTGCCGGAGCCAGAGCCATAGCTCTCCTTGCTGTCCTTGTTGGCATCTTGCTACCTGTGGCTCCTTTTGTACTTTCCACCATGTGTGATAGCTTTTTCCTTCCTTTTCATGTTGCTTCTTTCATTACCTTCGCAGTGATTTCCTACTGTGCTGGCATCAGTATATTAACCACCTCCATATGTCCCTAGGCTTGTATCGAAGGGTGAATGCATTTTGAATACTGAATGATCTCAAATTGCAGAAATGAAATTCATCTGTCCAGTCATCATGTATACCATATTACCATGGGTGTTTGTTAGTCGTATCTGTGGATCGATATGTCCTGTCCATGTTCACAAAAACGTAGGTGCTTTAAATTTACCTTCGCAATTGAGTATATCCACTCTAATATTTGGATATTCTCTTTGGGTGGTGATATATTCATCATCATTTTGTATACCTATTATAAACTGGTATCTTTTGTATGCTGCTTCATGCTATCTGTGGATTTGTATGCTGAATCTATGTTCACAGAACAGTGGGTGCTTATACTGTACCTTTTTGGTGTAATATCTTCATTTAATATTTGATATTCTGCTTGGATGCTCATATCTTAATGTTATATATATTTTAAAAATTGGTATGTTATTGTTTTTAGAAATATAGCAAGGTCACCAACAAATTATATTGGAGAACAAATTTGTACACCTGCCTGTTCCTTGAAAGATAACATGAATCCCCAGAATACCCTCTTCACAGTGAAAACCTGTGTTTGGATTTTTCTTGCACTCATCTTAATGGAGTTTCCTTTCACATCAATGGTGGGATAAATTACTTGTTGCTCTTTTATGCTACCCCTAATTCGCTAACTGTTTTGCAACGATTTCGTTGTTCTGAGGGTATATTGTAAATAGATTTTGACAGGCCTTGCACTGTTTCAATCGATATTGGAATATAGAATTCGATATATTTACACCTTAGTTTGCACATGGTAGGCATGCACTTTGTGAAATGTGGGTATGTTTAACAGTTTCATGTTACTGAAGTTAACTTATCTGTCCCTTTTTCAGCTTGAAGGAGTGCATGATGATTGGGAGGAAATCATTGATGACCTGATTGCTGCATTCGAGAAGCAGCACAAGAGGAAACTCACATACTACATCTCATTTTACTAATTCTGTACCTTCTTATGAGGTCTATACGAGGCAGGATCATTGTTAGTTTAACTTAATGTGGGTGGTTGGTAGTATCCAGGAAACCATATAAAACCGAGGCAGGAGTTGGATTGTATTGTGTTGCTCACTTGACTGTTGTTACAGGACAGAGATGCTGACCTTGGGCCATCATACCAGAATCATGCTGTATCCATGTTCTGGTTTCCAGTGATGTCCCTGATAAATCTGCACGAGTATGACTGCATGAGTGTGTTGGTTTCGAGATTCAATCTCACAAATTGAACAATGAACTTCGGTGATGCTGGCATGAAACTGGTAGAAAATGCATGTAATTCTTCAGGTGTCCTGGTTGAGCAACTTTATCAGATATTGACGCGTGGCATTTTGTTTTTCCCATCTATTCTTCATCTTGACTGGTCAGAGCTGTTCCCTCCGTGGCGATCCATCATCTGCCGGTGCCAGAACCCTGTTTTCTGATGCTGAGAGCTCTGTTCTGCAAATTCAGTCCAACAAACCATTATATGAGTAGAATTTTGTTTCGGTTTCATAGTCAGGCTGTCACCTATCACTATCAGGTTCTGGGTTTCCGCAACTCACCCACTTTTCCCCTTCCTCTGCTCTCGTCACGCTACAGGAGCTTTGAGAGTCACCTCGTGATTTCCGGGCCGATCTGGCCTCTCCGCCGGAGTAGCTGGCCGGAGTAGGTGCGGGTGAGGCGCCGGTGATGTACAGCAGTAGTTTAGAGAGTAGATTAGGTTATCTTGCCTATATGGCGACGTTCGCCTCTATGGCGTCTTTCTTACTCCTCCACGGCTGGAGCCCGGTGACCCGCAGCGACGCTGGATCCAGGCTTCTTCCTCTCTGCTTGGCGGATCTGTGGTGGTTTTCCTGCAGGGATGAGGATGGCCAAGGCCGTTTCAATAAAATCGCAGGCCGTACCGACTGCTTTGTGGATCGAGGGATGTGGTGGAGTGTTCTTCCTCTAGCTAGCCATGGTGGTGTGGAGTGGAAGGAGCGCTGCTGTTCTTCCTCGGCTTCGACAAGGTGGGTCTTGCTGCTTCTTGCAGCCTTTTCCTATCCCCCTTTCAAGGTGTGCTTGCGAGCTGGGAGGCTGGCCAGCGGTGGCAAAGCCAGCTCGACATCTTGCTCAAGTCGGGGAGTGACCCCCGCCGATGATCCATCTTCGACGCCAAAATCTTGCTTTCGGCAAGTGGCTATTGCGGCGAATCCAACGGGATTCAGTTCCCTAAAGGCTTGTGCAAGTGATTCAGCAGCTCCCTTGTTCCTCTTCGTCTTCGGGAGCGGTGACGGCGAGGTCAAGGTCGGCGGCGGAAATGGCAAAGCAGAAGATCCCAGGGATGTGTGCGTTATTTCTTTTTTCCTTGAGGTGTTTTCTGTAAAAGGGGGACAGCTAGACTGTCTCTGGATGTATCCGGACTTTGTTGACTATTAATCCAGATGCGGTTGTTTCAAAAAAAAAAAAAGGTTCTGGGTTTCCGCGAACTAATTTTCCATACCAGTTTGACTCCATCTGCCGTCCTGGTTGTTTTGACGGCTTGATGTGTTTGACCTCAGTTCTCCCTGACCATCCGTCCATTGATGTAAGATCTTTTTGTTCATGCTAGAAATGAATCGATTTGTGTGAAATTCCTAGCCTCTAGATTTGCCCTAAGGGCGTGTTCGGCAACAGCCCAGCTTCCAGCTTCCCGTCGCTCCAGCTAGGAGCAGCACCGAACACGCCAGCTTCAGGAAGCCAGATCCGTGAAGCTGACCAATTTGGCAGTGTAAAATTTGGAGCACCTCTTTTGCAAATCCACGGAGCAGCACATCCCGGAGCAGCCCAAATTTACAAGGAATGCCACCGCCAAGTAACTTACCGTTTCGCTTTCGCTTTCTCTTTTCTTCCTCCTGGTACGCGCAAACATCTCCCGAGTGAACCTCGTTGGCCGCCGCCGCTTCCGGCCGGCAGCGACCCAGGCCCCGGCCGCAACTCCGGCAGAACCCATGCCCTAGACGCTCCGCCGCCAGCTCCGTCTTCATCCACACGCGCCCCCCGAGCTCGCCGTTTAACTCCTCGCAACGCCCCACCCGAGCACGGCCTCCTGTAGGCGCCCGCCCTCCCCCGTGGTCGCCGCCGTCCTCCTAGCTCGCCAGCACATCCTAAATCCCCTTCCCAACGCCATCACGCCGTCCTCAAGCTTCTCGCGCCGCCCCCGATCTTGGGCCCTCCTACTCCTCCTCGCACACCTCCACGTATGCTGCTCCGGGAAGCCGCGATCCGTTCCTGGGCGAGGCTTGTTTGCGGGAAGGTGAGGGGCATCAACCTGTTCGTCGGGATGGTGCCAGGGTGAGGGGAATCGACCCGTTCCTTGACGTCAGGGGAGGAATCGGTCGTGAGTTGGATGGGGAAGACGACCAGGATCTGTTCCTGTGGGCTCAATTGCTCCTACCAACACGGGCCCAAAACACCCTAATGGCTCCCGGCCCATTCTAAAGTTGTGGAGCTGCACCGAACGTTTGGTGCTCCAATACAGACGCTGGAACTGAGCTCGTGGAGCCGGATCTGAGGATTTTGAGAAGCTAGGCCGTTGCCGAACACACCCTAAATTTCATTGTCAAAAGGGGTTTTGAGGTGCAATCACCTCTGTGTTTGGGTTATTGTTGGGGCCGGTTCAGGAACCAGGATCATTTGGGTAATATGGTTTCAGGAGAGAGTTAGCTCGGTGTTCTAGGTCAAAGTTATCTGAGCGTTTTGATAGCTATCCCTTCGTATCAAAATATAAAATGTTTTGTCATTTCTTTTTCATCCGTATCTAGACATGTTTTAGTGTAAGTTTTAAATGAATCTTACACTAAAACATGTCTACATACGGATGGAAAGAGAAATGCTAAAACATCTTATATTTTGATACAGAGTGAGTAATACGTACTATACTTAGCAATGTTGGGGGTTTTCTCATGTGAACCAGAAATGCCTGTCTGCTTGTATGGGTGTATTCATAAATGGTCGTTTCGGCCGGAGAACACAAAACTGTTCTTTGTAACAACATTTAATTTACAGACTATTTTTTGTGTTGTTTAAACATGCAGGTTCGTACCATCTTTGGCTCCTAAAATAGGAGGCATGTTCTTTTCCCACCTCCATGTGTCTAGAAGACTAGAACTCTAGATGCATCTCCAGATGTATAGAAAGTAACTTATCACACTTTCTTTGACCAGATGTCGTAGTCGTCGTACGGCGCAATATTCTGGTCTTGATGCAAGGACGGCGATGCTTTTATGTCTAACAAATAGATGACCCCTACCTTTACTGGCTTGACACTGTTGCTATTTCGTCTAACGAACAGTTGACTTTGCACACATTCTATAA
Source organism: Puccinellia tenuiflora (assembly GCA_012064385.1). Taxonomy (NCBI): domain Eukaryota; kingdom Viridiplantae; phylum Streptophyta; class Magnoliopsida; order Poales; family Poaceae; genus Puccinellia; species Puccinellia tenuiflora. The sequence goes on from QRDG01000024.1 coordinate 205,109, forward strand.
TCAGCCTAATTAATTCGGAAGCAGAAACCCACCAAAAGGAGTTCATTCTTATTGTTTTGGCATGTCTTCTGTACTACTATGTCGGTAACACTTTTGTGATGTCTTCACCATTTCTTTATCGATACCTCTGTCGAAGGTGTTTGGTTGAGCCGAGACATCTTTGCTTTCCTCATGATTTTTTTATCGAACTTTTCTGCCTTCACCAAATTAGGTTAGATTGTCTAATACCACAGGCATGCAAGTTGGTCGCCATAATTATCTGCCGCTCACATCATCATCACACTATTCTACACACGTGCGTGATTGTGACACTCGAACGTGGCATCTGACAAATTCCAATTGCCAGCCGGACACGTGGGTGCGAGATTGACCAAAAGAAACTAAAATAAAGGACTCGCTGGCTTACACTTGATGATGTGATCACGGGCGATGGCGAAGTTTGGTCAAAAACTCATACTAGAATGTAAACAGTACGTGCGTCTCTTTCTGTTCTAGTGCACCCGATGCATCTCCTCATGACACGTCGCCCTTATGGGTGACTCTTTTTTCGTTTCGCCCCAACACGTGTCATGTGCTTCTCGTTTCATTTGCATGACAAATGTTAAGACGTCTCATGCAGTAGTACATTCTTCACAACAACATTCTCTTTGCCGTGGTTTACTACCAGCGTAAAGCGCGTGCTTAGAGCATCTACAACCACGGTTTCACAAAATTCGTCTGGATGCTCATATCTTCATGGTATGTATATTTACAAATCGGTATGTTATCGGAAATCCACTTTGGCACCCGGATGCACCTGCACCCGGTATGCTTTTGAATTTTCAAAAATATGAAAATGCTTCGAAAAAATCTGAAAACAATTAGACACAAACATACGCAAGTAATGAACATTCATGAAAAATTTCGACAGAAAATAACAATTTTTATGCTCTGTGCAAAAAAGACAAATTTCTGACCGTATGTTTTTTGGTCAGAAATTTGTCTTTTTTGCACAGAGCAGAAAAATTGTTATTTTCTGTCTAAATTTTTCACGAGTGTTCGCTACTTGTGTATGTTTGTGTCCAATTTTTTTATGATTTTTTCGGAGCATTTTCATATTTTTTAAATTTCAAAAAGCATACCGGGTGCAGGTGCACCCGGGTGCCAAAACGCCCCTCTCGTATGTTATTGTTTATATAAAAATAATCGAGGTCGTCAATTAGTGCAGCGTTTTGGCACCTAGGCTCCAAGTATCTCTTTATTTGAAACATTCGAAAAACAAATTTTAACGGTTAAAAAAATTCTGAAAATTTTATATATGTATAGCCTGTCATGTATCCTACAAACGTGTAAAATATCAGTCCAAAATACATTGTATTCTACGCTGCACATCTGCATATTAAGATCTATGTGTTTGGGCCGGAAATTCGATTTGGCACTAGGGTGCATACACACCCGGTATTTAAAAACTAAATTCAAAATATTGAAATAAAATTTCACGAATATATATTGATACCATATGTAATGTTAATGCTAAAGTTGTTTCACGAAAAATCGAGTTGTGTCCCATGTAAAAAACACAAAAAATGTCACGTGAAAAATCCTATTTTAGCACCAATTTTTTTCTTTTTATATAGGGCATAAAAAATGTCAGTTTTCCGTGAAACAACTTCATGATCTATGTGCGAACATTTTTTTTGTAAATTTTTAAACATTTCTAAACACATTTAAAATGTGTTTCAAATACCGGGTGCATATGTACCCGGCCGGGAGCCAAAACGCCTCCCCCTGTTTCGACTTTCTCTTGCACTCAACCTAATGGAGTTTCCTTTTACATCAATGGTGTGCTAAATTATTTGTTACATCAATGGTCTGATGGTATATATTGTAGATTTTGACAATCCTTGCACTGTTTCAATGCGATACTGGAATATATAATTTGATGTATTTATTATTGTTCTTATCATGTTTTTGTTCACAAGCTTGTGATACCCTATTTCTCGCCTTAGTTTGCACATGGTAGGTATGCACTTTGTGAAGTGTGTGATGTTTAATAGTTTCAATTGCGTTAGTGAAATTGTTCATGTTTTTGTAAAACAACGAGAAGTTAACTTATCTGCCTTTTTTTCCAGCTTGAAGGAGTACATGATGATTGGGAGGAAATCATCGATGACCTGATTGCTGCATTCGAGAAGCAGCACAAGCGGATGGTCACATAGTACATCTCATTTTACTAACTTCACTAGATCATGGAGGCGCGCGTTGCTGCGCCCGTCTATTACGAAAATAAGATTGTTGGTTAACATTCTCCAAGACCAGTTAGTTGAATAATTGTATTACTCAGTAGAAAGAGAGGCACTACCGATCGATCTTGCCTCCGACTACACTTCAGGAAAATTGAAATTCACTGGAGTGTAACATGAGGCATCAGACATGTCGGAAGCTTTCTGGGCGACCTCGTCGGACTCCAGCGATGAAGACGACCAACAGGAGGAGGCGTCGCCCATCGATAGCTCCTCGCAGTCCCTCAGGTACGTGTGTCGGACGCCGTTGGAGCGGTCGGATCGTCAGCTCCGATCACGAAAGCAGCGTTCGACAAGGGAAGCGAAGAGGAAGGAGATGAAATGGGCTCAGGACCGGCTCCATATTTTGCGGGGCCCTAGGACGTAGTTGACATATGGGCCCCTAAAGAAAATATATATGTACGCATATAGATATACAAACATAAAATATTAAAATTTTATATTTGACCTCATATTCTTAGTGAAAGCTAGAATACTAATTTAACAAGTAACAAATTTGATGCTTTCCTGATTGGCTAAGCCTAAAGAGTCAAAGAGAGTCATGAATTCATGGAGACATGGGACCAGATTGTACTCATGGAAGAGCAGCACCGTGATGTGGCCAGGCTCAGATCGGTAGAATCGCCTCGAGTCAATTTCAACCGATCAATTCCCAATTTCCTAAACCGATCACTAGTGGGCCTACGCGAGGCAATGCGTTTCCTGCTTTCCTTTCTCATTTGCCAACAACTGAACAAATATTGAAGGAAGAGCGGAAGACGCAGAGGAGATCGATCCGTTGCGTCCCTTCGTCTGTTTGCATTGCCGAGGAGCTTGTTGGACCTTTGCAACTCATTTTTTTCAGCCCAACACAAAGACCAGCTGGCCGGTCATGGGCCCCTCACATGCATGGGCCCTAGGCGTCGGCCAAGGTCGCCATACGTCAGGGCCGGCCCTGGATGGGCTGCGCGAATGCTGCAAGATTCGTCGTCGACGGTAAGTGTCCATCACGATCTCTCTTCGACGGAGACGGAAAACCTGGGATCGCCGGGGATCAAGGTGCCGGTGATCCCTCCGTCGGTTTTTACGTTGGCAGAGGTGTTTGATGCTGCGGAGTGGACGATCGTACGGCACAAGCGCCGGAAGGATCGTAAGATGCCATCTTCTCGTCCGGCGGCGAGGCCCGGCCGGCCAGCGGCGCTTTTTCCGGATCGGCATCAAGTTCGAAATTCAAAATCGGTTCGATTGGGTGATCGGATGGGGCACAAGGCCCAGGTCAAACCTGACAAGTTGGGTTTTTGGCCAGCCCAATCGGGTCATCGTACCTGGAAAGCGAGCGATAGGACAAAAGGCTCAAGGCCTCGATCTATTACGTCTGCTAGGGTTTTTGGCCTAAGACCGAGAAACACTTCGCCGTCTCCTGTTCGGCTCGCGACGCCGCTGCGCTCCTACGCCGCCGCCGTCATGGCCGGCAGAGGCTCGCGCGACAACGGGAATCAGTCGGGAGGAGGAGTTCAAGACACAGCAAATAATGGTAGACCGCCGTTCTTCTTTGGTGCGGCATCGCGGGGACAAGGTCCCGTGGGCAACAACCAGCAAGGGCGAGGGGGTCGCTTTGGCTTTGAGCAGTCCGGTTCCAACCATGGTTTTGGCAATCAGGGCTTCCGTGGAAACAATTCATGGCAATTTGAGCAAGGCCAAGGAAGTGGTGCAAACAACAATGTCAACAGGGGCCAGTTCCAAGGTAGGCAGAATTATGGGAATAACAACGCTTTTGGTCCCAATGGAGGCAATGGTTTCGATGGAGGCTTTGGAGGAGATTTTGGAGGGTTTGAGGAAGGGAGGAGAACAAATCAGCCTAATTCTTATGGGCATAATATAAATTATCGGAGGCATAGTAATAATGTGCAGCGAGGTCGTGGGGAGGATAGGTGGCGTGTTCGTAATAACAACACACGTCGTGTTGATCCGGTGGTGCAGCAGGACAAGCAACAAGTTGTGATACCACCGGTTATTACTCCACAGGTTGGTGATCGCACGGGGCAGGTGCAATCAGGTGATGACAATGGGGTTGCGGGTTCTAATGCTACTACAGAACAGCTAAGTAATTTGCCCAAGTCAAAAAAGTGTTTTCGGTGTGATTTATCAGGGCATGTGGCTGATGACTGTAAAGCTGTTTTGTGTATCTATTGTGACTCGGCATTACATGCCGATGATGATTGCCACCTGCCAGGTTTGCCTAAGCCGATTGCCATCACATATGGAATTGCCAGGGAGTGTTTGACATTTTTTGAGACACCTAAGTCTGATAACTTGAGGATGAAAAATGATAGTGGTAAAGTGGGCAGAATTCATGTGACTGGTGGATCAATGACCAGCCAGCAGGTTCTCAAAGAGCTCGAGTGGTTAGTCCCAGGGGACCATCGTTGGGATATTTCAGCCCATGGGGAGCAAGCTTTCCGGGACGTATTCCCAACAAAGGCAGATTTTGTGAGGCTTAAAAAAATAAAGTTCATTGAGGTGGAAGAGAATCATTGCATGATGTATTTTGAGGATTGGGTTACTAGAAAGCTTGATAAATGGGGGCTCTATGATATTTGGGTTCGTGTTTCAGGCTGCCCAGAGACCCTCTGTAGGGATTATCTGGCTCTCTTTGCGGTTGGGTCTCTAGTTGGTAAAACAAAGGAGGTAGACATGAAATTCACGAGGGAGGAAGGGATTGCTCGATTGCGGATTGATTGTGCTTGTCCACAGGGCATACCTCGTAAGTTAGATCATCTATATGATGGTGAAGGGTTTGGTATTTATTTTGACATAGAAGCTGAAGATGGCTCAATTGTACCGGCTGGGACTTTTGACCTAGATAATGGGGAAGGCGAGGATGATGACCGGCATGATGACAAAGAAAAAGAGAAGGAAGATAATAAGGAGGACAAATCGGTCTCCGAAGAGTACTCTCACACTGGTTCGCAGGCGAAGTCTATGGATATTGGAGGCAAAAATGCAGAGGAGACGGCTGAGAAGAATGGATCGATGGACAAGACCATTGTTTCCACACCCTTATCACATGGTGGTGTCCATGGATATAATTCTGTGCCCTCCAAGAGTTGGTATGACATGGTGGAAGAGGAGGAAGCGGAGATGGCACAATCTGCACCGCTGCTCCAAAGCAACAGGGAGGGGGTGTTGTCTGCTGTTTCGGTTCTCCAAAACCCTGTCGCGGCAGAGTTTTCTGCTGTTTCTGTGCCGCGGCAGGCTGCCGAGGCAGAAATTTCGGCCGATTCTGTGCCGCGAGAGGCTGCCAAGGCAGAGTTTTTTCCAGAATCGCTGCCGCAGATGGGTTCGGTTTCAGTCAGCAGTTTGGCACCTTCACCGTGCAAGGGTAAAAGAGGGGCTGGTTCCCCTTTGAAAGTTTTTACACCGCCATCTAGATCGCCATCTCCCAGGCCTAGGAAGACGTTGGTGAGGTCTTCACTTGCATATGATGTGGGGGATGGGCAGTCTCCATGTACTCCTGGCGGTTTGGTTGAACCTGTTGTATCTGGTGGCACAGGGGTGTTTCTTGAAGGCAGGTATTCTAAGCAAGAGGTGATTACGTTTGGGGGCATTTCTGAGTCTTCGGCTACTGGGATCCGATCAAGTGCTCGTATTAGAGCACAGCCTAATGCGGATGCAACAGTGATGGAGCGGGCGCAGCACAAGGCTTTCGCACGTGACCCCGGCTATAATTCAGGTAATATTATTTCTCCTAAGTTTACTATAGCTTCTATTCCTACTGAAGTGGTTATTGCTAGAGCGTCTAAATTAGGTGTTTCTTTGGGTAAATCTCCGAAACAAATTAATAGCTCGGTAGAGTTGAAAGTGCATGGTTGATCCCATGCATGGTTTTGGTAATTAATGACAATCTCTATGGACTAATATTTGCATTGAGCTCTATGTGTAGGTTGTCCTTTAGCTTGTGTCAAGATCATTTGTTGATCAAGGCCAAGCTTGCTTGTCTCCATTTGTTGGAGTCAAGCTCAAGGGAAGAAAAGATTTGTGTTGATCAAGGCTAAGTGCGGGTTGATCGACACTCAAGTCCAAGTGAAGATATGCCGAAGAGTGCTTTCCCCATCTTGGTGTATGGGGGAGCGTCATGTGAATCTTCACCAAGCGAAGCGCAATGAAGAAAGGTGGTGCGTCTTGAGGAGTTGAAGATCGACTTCATCGACCTCATGTGGTTTAAGCGCAAGGCAAAGGTATGATCTTGGTAGGGTTTCTATTTTACCGGTCTCATGATGTTTAGTGAGAGACCAGATTATAGGATAGATAACCGTACTATCAAGAGGGGCTCTCGACCGAATATCGTGATCGTATCGTCGTAGAGAGCTCAAACCTTTGCATCCATGCAATCATCTTTATTGGTTCTTATTTGGCTTTTATCCATGTGAGAATTTATAGCTTGTGTTCATCTTCATACCAAGCTCTAGTTCATCAAAAACGGATCTCGTGAATATCTTCTTGTGTTTTTGATATCGGAGGTTTTACCGGTTTGTCTCTTCTACGAGAGGTCAAACTCTCTCCTTATGATTTCCTCCTCACATGATAGACTATGATGTGTATATGCATGATCTTGTAGGGCTTGTGATTATCTTCGAAACAAGCCCAAGATCATTGAAAACGGAAGTCTTGACGAAAATCTTGTGCGTTTTCGGTGTTGGAGATTTTGCCGGTTCATCCGCTTGTTTTTGTAGGATAAGCTCTTGTCGTCCTCTTTCCAACAAAATTGGATTCACTCGATTCGGACTTCATTTGCAAAAGTTATGGCAGTTCTGGTTTTCACTGTTTGGATCTACCCCGGAGAGAGTCCGGAGTCTCCGGTCACACCGGAGTCTCCGCCCCCAAGGACCCGGAGTCTCCGGCCTGTGATTTTCGCTGCCGTTTGTCTGCTGTGGTGCGCTTCTGGACAGGGGTCCGGAGGTACCCCGGAGATGGACCGGAGTCTCCGGCCCACCGGAGTCTCCGGCCCAAGGGACCCGGAATCTCCGGCCCCAAGTTTTCTCTCCGTTCTTTGCATCTGTGTGGTGCGCCTCTGGATAGGGGTCCGGAGCTACCCCGGAGGGTGCCCGGAGTCTCCGGCCTGGCCGGAGTCTCCGGCCCCAAGGACCGGAATCTCCGGCCTCCCCGATGACCCAGCAGGCCGGAGTCTCCGGTCACTTACTCCGGAGTCTCCGGCCTGGACAGGCTCCAACGGCTAGTTTTTGGGGGAGGCTATAAAAAGCCTCCTTCCCCCCCAAAACCTGGTTGCTGCTCTTGCTCACTTGTTCTTGATCATCCCCTTTGCTCTAATCCTTTTGAGCTTGATTCCTCTCTTCCCCTCCAATGATTCTTGCCCAAATTTAGGGTTTCAAGAGAGGAGATCTAGATCTACCATTCCACCAATCAAAATCTCTTCTAAGTGAGGAGAAACTTGTGGATCTAGATTTGGGGTTGCTTTGTGCTCATCCCCTTTGTTCTTCCTCTCTTATTCCCTCCATAGCATTAGTTGCTTTGGTTGGAATTTGGGAGTGAAGGATTTGAGCAGTTTGTGTGCTCTTGCCTTTTTGCATTTGTTGCATCGGGTTGCTCTCTCCACGGTGATACGTGAAGTTGAAGGTTGAGAAGCTTGTTACTCTTGGGTGCATCGTGTTCCCAAGAGCTTGTTGCCTCTTGGGTGCATTGTGTACCCTAGACGGTTGGAGGTGCCGCGAAGACTTCGAGTTGTGAAGCTTCGGCACGAGTTTGGGAGCCCCCAATTGAGTTGTGGGTGTGTGCCCCAAGAGAAGTTGTAAAGGGCTCCGGAATCCGCCCCGAAGGATTCCGATAGTGGAAGGTGAACCAATCCCTTGGGTGAGGTTCATCGGAGAATAGGGTGAGGCCTTTGTGGCATCTTGAGTAGGCCTCTTGTGGCGAGCTCACACCCCTCCAACGAGACGTACTCCCTTAACAAGGAGGAACTCGGGAATACATCCTCGTCTCCGCGTGCCTCGGTTATTTCTATACCCGAGCTTTACTTATGCAATTTACATTGTGATAGCCTTCGTGCTTGAAGTTCATATCTTGCTATCATTTTGTTGCTTGAATTGCTTAGCATAAGTTGTTGGTGCACATAGGTGAACCTAGAATATTAGGTTGTTGGCTTGTTAATTTAAACACATAGTTTTATTTCGCAAATATCAAGCCCCTAATTAGAAAAAGTTTTAATCGCCTATTCACCCCCCTCTAGGCGACATCTCGGGCATAGTTGTTCTTTCAAGAGTTTATAAAAGATTTAGATTTGAATAGAGCTTTGACTATTCTAGAGCGTAGTAGTGGTCATGATTCAGGTGAAAAGGATGACATGGGCTCACTTGTGTTACAAGAAGCAATAGTTTTTGAGTGAGGATTTACAGTTGGAAGAAAATAAGGCGTTGGAGGATCACAAGGATCTTACTCCACGTCCGGAAAAGACCACAAGGGTTGGCAAAAAAGCTGCTAAAAATACCTCGGTAGTAAGAAGAAGTGATCAGCTTAAAACTAAAAAAATTAAATGAGGGGTTGCTTTTGGAATAGTGATGGTTTCCGAGACTCTGCAAAGCATTTTCTTGTGACTGAAGTTATTAAGGAACATAAGTTAGATTTCTTTGCCATCTCAGAAACGGGTAGGCCGAATTTTACAGCTCCTTTTCTACGCTCGTTGTCGGGAGGATTCGACTTTCATTGGTATTGCCTACCACCACAAGGGCGGTCAGGGGGTATGCTTGTTGGTATTAATTCTTCAACCCTTCATGTAAATAGTGTTTCACATGGAGATAGATGTGTTAAGTTTAAGCTGCGTTCTAAAATAGATGGTTTTGAGTGGGCATTAGTCCCGGTTTATGGGGCAGCTCAAGATGAGCACAAACAGGACTTTTTAGCTGAATTGTCCCGTACTTGCAATAACGAAACGTTGCCTATGTTGGTGGGTGGAGATTTCAACATTATTCGGCGAAAAGAAGAGAAAAACAATGAGAATTTTAACTCGAGATGGCCTTTCATTTTTAATGCGATCATTGAGAGTTTAGATTTCAGGGAAATTGCCTTGTCAGGTCGGCAGTTTACCTGGGCCAGTAGACGTGCTAATCCAACGTATGAAAAGTTAGACAGAGTTCTAGCAAGTGTTGAGTGGGAACACAAATTCCCTTTAGTCTCGGTGTGTGCTCTACCTAGAGCCGGTTCGGATCATACACCTCTTATTCTTGATTCAGGTGAACAAGCTCACCTAGGGAATAAGCCGCACTTCTCTTTTGAATTATCATGGTTTAGCCAAGAAGGTTTTATGGATATAATAAAGAGGGAGTGGACATCTATTTTGCATGGTGCGTCTAGTATTGAAATTTGGCAAAATAAGATTCGTCATTTGAGGAGTTTTTTGAAAGGTTGGGCTAAAAGTTTAAGCGGTGAATATAGGAAAGAGAGGGATAGATTGCTAAACCTTATTGATGTTCTTGATAAAAAAGCAGAAACTTCTGTGCTTGATAATGCGGATAGGGAAAGGTTGACGACAGCGAATGACTCATTAGCTAAACTTCGTCGAGTAGAAGAGGCTAAATGGGCTCAAAGAGCAAAAGTAAAGCATATTCAGGAAGGGGGGAACAACACTAAATATTTTCATTTAATAGCTAATGGAAAACATAGGAGGAAAAGGATTTTCCAATTGGAACAAGATGAAGGAACAATAGTTGGACAGGAGAATTTAAAAATTTACATCTCGGAATTTTATAAGAAGCTCTTTGGGGCACCGGCCAAAAATAACTTTTCTCTAGTGGAAACTGAAAATCAGGATATGCCACAATTGTCAAATGAAGAAAATGAAATTCTCACAGCTAGTTTTACTGAGAAAGAGGTCCATGAAGCCATTATGCAAATGGAAAAGAATAAAGCCCCGGGACCTGACGGATTCCCAGCTGAATTTTATCAAAAGTGTTGGGCTGTTATTAAAGATGACTTATTTGCAATGTTTAGGGATTTCCAAAAGGGTGAGTTGCCTCTGTTTCACCTAAACTTTGGGATAATTATTCTCTTACCTAAGAAAGAAAATGCAATTCAGATTCAACAATATAGACCCATTTGCCTCCTTAATGTGAGTTTCAAGATATTCACAAAGGTTGGCACCAACCGTATTACTGAGGTAGCTCAAAAGGTAATCAGACCTACGAAAACAGCTTTCATGCCAGGAAGGCATATTCTAGAGGGTGTGTTGGTCTTACATGAAACAATACATGAATTACACACAAAAAAGATGGACGGAGTTCTATTAAAAATAGATTTCGAAAAGGCATACGACAAAGTTAACTGGGATTTTCTCCAACAAGTCATGCGCATGAAAGGTTTCAATTCTGTTTGGTGTGAGTGGATCCACCAATTCATTAGTCGAGGTAGTGTGGGGGTAAAAGTGAATGACGACATAGGACATTTTTCCAGACCCGGAAGGGCTTACAACAAGGTGATCCTCTTTCTCCCACGCTGTTTAACATCGTGGCCGATATGCTTGCCATTTTGATTAATAGGGCAAAAGAGGATGGGCTGGTGGCCGGTCTTATACCCCACTTGGTGGATGGGGGAGTTTCTATCCTGCAGTATGCAGATGACACAATAATTTTCATGGAACATGATTTGGAAAAGGCACTTAACATGAAGCTTATTCTGTGCATATTTGAACAATTATCGGGCTAAAAATAAATTTCCACAAGAGTGAATTTTATTGTTTCGGCAAGGCTAAGGAGGCGGAGAGTGAATACACACAGTTATTTGGGTGCGAGTTGGGGTCTTTGCCTTTCACTTATTTAGGTATTCCAATCCATTTCCGCAAGCTTAGGAACAGCGATTGGAAAGTAGTTGAAAGTGCATGGTTGATCCCATGCATGGTTTTGGTAATTAATGACAATCTCTTTGGACTAATATTTGTGTTGAGCTCTATGTATAGGTTGTCCTTTAGCTTGTGTCAAGATCATTTGTTGATCAAGGCCAAGCTTGCTTGTCTCCATTGGTTGGAGTCAAGGTCAAGGTAGAAGATCATTTGTTGATCAAGGCCAAGCTTGTCTCCATGTGTTGGAGGCAAGCTCAAGGGAAGAAAAGATTTGTGTTGATCAAGGCTAAGTGCGGGTTGATCGACACTCAAGTCCAAGTGAAGATATGCCGAAGAGTGCTTTCCCCATCTTGGTGTATGGGGGAGCGTCATGTGATTCTTCACCAAGCGAAGCGAAATCAAGAAGATGGTTCGCCTTGAGGAGATGAAGATCGTCTCCATCGATCTCAAGTGAATTAATGCGCAAGGCAAAGGTATGATCTTGGTAGGGCTTTTATTTTACCGGTCTCATGTTGTTTAGTGAGAGACCGGATTATAGGATAGATAGCCGTACTATCAAGAGGGGCTCTCGACCGAGTATCGTGATCGTATCGTTCGTGGAGAGCTCAAACCTTTGCATCCATGCAATCATCTTTATTGATTCTTATTTGGCTTTCATCCATGTGAGAATTTAGAGCTTGTGTTCATCTCCATACCAAGCTCTAGTTCATCAAAAACGGATCTCATGAATATCTTCTTGCGTTTTTGATATCGGAGGTTCTTCCGGTTTGTCTCTTCTAAGAGAGGTCAAACTCTCTCCTTATGATTTCCTCCTCACATGATAGACTATGATGTGTATATGCATGATCTTGTAGGGCTTGTGATTTCCTTCGAAACAAGCCCAAGATCATAGAAAACGGAGTCTTGATGAAAAGCTTGTGAGTTTTCGGTGTTGGAGATTTTGCCGGTTCATCCGCTTGGAAGGTCTCACCATTCCATCCCTCCGCACAATCTCCTTTGCTTGTTTTCATATTTTCAGTTTTTGTAGGGTAAGCTCTTGTCGTCCTCTTTCCAACAAAATTGGATTCACTTGATTCGGACTTCATTTGCAAAAGTTATGACAGTTCTGGTTTTCACTGTTTGGATCTACCCCGGAGAGGGTCCGGAGTCTCCGGTCACACCGGAGTCTCCGCCCCCTGTGACCCGGAGTCTCCGGTCCCCCTGATTTCGCTGCGGTTTGTGTCTGCTGTGGTGCGGTTCTGTATAGGGGTCCGGAGTGCCCCCGGAGAAGGACCGGAGTCTCCGGCCCACCGGAGTCTCCGGCCCGAGGACCCGGAATCTCCGGCCCCCAGTTTTTCTCAGCTTCTGTGCATCTGTGTGGTGCGCCTCTGGATAGGGGTCCGGAGCTACCCCGGAGGGTGCCCGGAGTCTCCGGTCTGGCCGGAGTCTCCGGCCCAAGGACCGGAATCTCCGGCCTCCCCGATGACCCAGCAGGCCGGAGTCTCCGGTCACTTACCCCGGAGTCTCCGGCCTGGACAGGCTCCAACGGCTAGTTTTTGGGGGAGGCTATAAAAAGCCTCTTCCCCCCCCCCAAAACCTGGTTGCTGCTCTTGCTCACTTGCTCTTGCTCTTCCCCTTTGCTCTAATCCTTGTGAGCTTGATTCCTCTCTTCCCCTCCAATGATTCTTGCCCAAATTTAGGGTTTCAAGAGAGGAGATCTAGATCTACCATTCCACCAATCAAAATCCCCTCTAAGTGAGGGAAACTTGTGGATCTAGATTTGGGGTTGCTTTGTGTTCATCCCCTTTGTTCTTCCTCTCTTATTCCCTCCATAGCATTAGTTGCTTTGGTTGGAATTTGGGAGTGAAGGATTTGAGCACTTTGTGTGCTCTTGCCTTTTTGCATTCGTTGCATCGGGTTGCTCTCTCCACGGTGATACGTGAAGTTGAAGGTTGAGAAGCTTGTTACTCTTGGGTGCATTGTGTTCCCAAGAGCTTGTTGCCTCTTGGGTGCATTGTGTACCCTAGACGGTTGGAGGTGCCGCGAAGACTTCGAGTTGTGAAGCTTCGGCACGAGGTTGGGAGCCCCCAATTGAGTTGTGGGTGTGTGCCCCAAAGAGAAGTTGTAAAGGGCTCCGGAATCCGCCCCGAAGGATTCCGATAGTGGAAGGTGAACCAATCCCTTGGGTGAGGTTCATCGGAGAATAGGGTGAGGCCTTTGTGGCATCTTGAGTAGGCCTTTTGTGGCGAGCTCACACCCCTCCAACGAGACGTACTCCCTTAACAAGGAGGAACTCGGGAATACATCCTCGTCTCCGCGTGCCTCGGTTATTTCTATACCCGAGCTTTACTTATGCAATTTACATTGTGATAGCCTTCGTGCTTGAAGTTCATATCTTGCTATCATCTTGTTGCTTGAATTGCTTAACATAAGTTGTTGGTGCACATAGGTGAACCTAGAATATTAGGTTGTTGGCTTGTTAATTTAAACACCTAGTTTTATTCCGCAATTATCAAGCCCCTAATTAGAAAAAGTTTTAATCGCCTATTCACCCCCCCCCCCCCCTCTAGGCGACATCCGGGCATTGTTTGTTCTTTCAATAGTAGAAGATAGATTTGAGAAGAAACTTAGCAGTTGGATAGGGAAATTGTTATCGTATGGTGACCGACTAATTTTGATAAATTCGGTGCTCACAAGTCTTCCAATGTTTATGCTGTTGTTTCTTGAGATTCCGAAAGGGGTTCGCAAGAGACTTGATATGATTAGATCTAGATTCTTTTGGCAAAGTGATGGACACAAAAGAAATATAGATTAACAAAATGGGAAATCATGTGCCGACCAAAAGATCAAGGGGGGCTTGGCATTGAAGTGTTAGAGTTAAAAAATAGATGTTTGCTTAGTAAATGGTTGTTCAAACTTCTAAATGAGGAAGGTGTGTGGCAAGAATTAATTAATAACAAGTACTTGCAATCGAGAAGTTTGTCACAAGTGACGGCTAGACCTTTTGATTCGCCTTTTTGGAAAGGACTTATGAAAGTAAAGGATGATTTTTTTAGGAGAGGAAATTTTATAATAGGGGACGGTTTGAATACCAGATTTTGGGAGGATACTTGGCTAGGAGATTCGCCTCTTGCACATCAATATCCGACGTTATTTAATATCGTTCATCGAAAACAAGTTTCGGTGGCTGAAACTTTAACGGGTACTTCGGTGAATATTTCGTTCCGTAGATCATTAACTGGGGATAAATGGGATAAGTGGTTGCATCTAGTCAATAGATTGATGGATATAAACCTCACAAACACTCAAGATCAATTTGTTTGGGGCTTAACATCTTCCGGTCTATTTACAGTCAAGTCTATGTATTTAGACCTTCTAAACGGGCACACAAAATATTTACGCAAGTACATTTGGAAAATGAAGGTTCCACTTAAAATCAAGATATTCATGTGGTTCCTGCATAGAAAGGTAATTCTAACTAAGGATAACCTAGCAAGAAGAAATTGGACTGGGAATCAAAGGTGTTGTTTTTGTGACAAGGACGAAACAATTCAACACTTGTTTTTTGAATGTCCTCTTGCAAGAATTATTTGGCGAATAGTGCATATGTCCTTTAGTCTATCACCACCTAAAAATATTAATAACCTATTTGGGAATTGGCTCAAGGGTATTCCCAAAGGAAATCTAAAACAAATCATAGTGGGTGTGTGTGCTGTGATTTGGGCGATATGGAATGTTCGTAATGATCATGTATTTAATAAGCCAAAACAAACATCTTTTTTGCAGGTGGTTTCTTTGGTTACTCATTGGATCCGTACGTGGTCTTATCTCCAACCAGTGGAGCATCGTAGTGCCATGAATTCTAGGTGCAACACACTGGAGATGGTCGCCAAGGCTTTATACAGCCAGTGCGGTTGGCGGCTGCATAACCGGCTAGATTTTTTATGTGTAATAGGTTGTTCAGATGGTTGATTCATGTATCGACCCTCTGTGATCCATGAGATGTAATGACTTGTGTACGTTTGGACGAACATTTTAAATAAATTAATAAAGGCCATATGCATCATTTTGATGCAGAGGCCGGGGTCAGCCCCATTTCGAAAAAAAATGTCTGGTTTACTGCACGAGGACAGATACTTTACGTTTGGCTGGTGTTGATCCCATTCCCAGCACACGTGATGCACCAAACGCACACTTTATGCTGTTTTTTTAGGACACCATATGCAGTTTACATATTTTATTAAAGAAACAAACATGTGCAAAATAAGTGTTAGCTCTTCAGTATTCAGTGCAGTATAAAGTCATCTAATTATCTTAACCGGAAAATTACTGTCGTTGTGTTCTGCGAACATTAAAACAGGAAAAATTTAACGGAAATCTTTTACAGTCTATATAGGTTTTTTTTTGGTAGTAGTGGAGCATTTCGTAATATTTACTCAGGCTTTTCATTCTATCGACAGTTGAGAAAGCCTAGTTCATGGAACTGGAAATTAAGCAATTTTGCAAACGTCTAAAATTAATAGAACATCGAAGAACTACTGTTTGCATGGTGTGATAAATTTAACTTGCATGTGTGCATCTGTCTATAATATTTTCAGTTGTACCCGTGTGCATCTGTCTATAATATTTTCAGCAGTTGTCAGACAAAACACTGCATAATGTAAAGGAATTTTCATTTCTGGATTTGTACTGTAGTCGAAAACATAATTATAAAACACAAATATCGAGTTGAATAAAGTTTTGCCTATGTACAGATATACAATTAGTGGAACTAAGATTTACATATATAGTAGTACTCAATGCTATAATAAGTCATGGTAATTGAGATTTAGCAGGGCAACCCAACAGAAGTGCTACACTGGGTGGCTGATGTCTATCATCGAAATTAGTGACAAATGATGGCGTGAAGCAACTCACCTTGCAATAATACACTTTTTTTTTTTGAAAAAGACCTTGCAATAATACATACATATACGTACAGCAGCGAGGAATTTCTGAACTGTGCATCATAGGAAGGCCAATATTCTGTATATATATATATACTTCATGATAAGAACCATAAGAAAACCTGCAATAGAAGAAACAACCCCACTTGCTCGAGTAAGTATTAGTCCGCAGTTGCACCGGAATCATCCCAATTTCAATCCGACAATCCCTACACTCCACCTAAGGCAAATCTTATCCACAACTGTCAGCTGATCTGAATTCAAGTATCACCGACAGTGAGCTGCACGGCCTCCGTAGTCCGAGAACACCGCCTACATCGTAGCCGACAGGTCCTCGAGCGACCTGCACGCGAGCAACATAGTTTTGAAAGTCAAATCGAGAATAATCCACCTGTGCCACGACAAACAGACCAGATCGAGAAAAACAAGCGTAAGGGAGGCGGACCTTCTACTGGAGCACCGAGGAGTCGCTCAGCTTCGACGTGCCACCGGCGATGGAGGCAGGGAGCTTTGTCTCACTGTTGTTCATATGGATCTCCACCAAAAGATCCTCTCGCCGACACCGGCCGTCCACCGCGTCTGTGAAGGCCTTGTAGTGGCTGCACCGCACCTCCGCCCGCTCGTTGGGCATCGCATTGGTATGCCCTAGATCGCCTCTAAGGGTTCACAGATATGGCGCCTGCACCTAGACCGTGGCTAGCGTTTCGCCCATGTGCTATCGGACAAAGTAGAGGGGTCGAGCGCGCGGGGGACTGGAGACGGAGAGGCGCGAGACAAGGATGAAAAGAAATCAGGCGACAGACCTGATCCATATCCAAGTTCGCGAGGGAGAAGAAAGGTCGACAGGAGAGCGAGCGGCCGGTGTGGTTGGGTATCTTTTCCTCGGCGAATATGAACGGACTCAAGCCCAACTAACCACGGAGGGCCGATTCGATGCCCAGAGTAGCTTCCCCTAGGGATTTCTCGTTCACTTCGGTTTAGATAGCAATTAACGTCTGTGATCAACCAGAAACAGCGATCGGATGGTCCAGAGTGTGGATAGCCTGAGAGAGCTCCCTCTTGTGCCAGTTTTAATATCCCTCGTCTGTGATCAACCAGAAACAACGATCGGATGGTCCAGAGTGTGGATAGCCTGAGAGAGCTCCCTCTTATGCCAGTTTTAATATCCCTAATACCTGCTTGTAAGGATTGTACGAGGCAGGATCTTTCTTAGTTTAACTTAATGTTTATGGCGTGGTATTCAGGAAACCGTACAAAACTGAGGCAGCAGCTGGATTATACTGTGTTGCTCACTTGACTCTTGTCATAGAATACTGATCTTGAATCCATATTAACAAAATCATGCTGCATCCGTGTTCTGATTTCCAGCGACGTCTCTGATAAAAAGCAAATGTGTATGACTGCATGGGCAGTGTCCTTTCCAGTGTTAACCTCACATAGTGAACAATGAAATCTGGTGATGTTTGCATTAAACTGGTAGAAAATGCATGTAATTCTTCAGGTGTCCTGGTTAAGCAACTTTCATCAGATTTTGAGGTGGAGTCGCCACTCTTTCAGTGGCATTTTGCATTTGAAAATTGGCTGGTCAGAGCTGTTCCCTCCTTGGCGATGGATCGTCCGCCGGTGCAAGAACCCTGTTCTGTGACGCTGAGAGTTCTGACCTGCAATTTTCAGTCCTACAGGTAGATTTTTCATGGTCAGGCAGTCACACCTATCACTGTCAGGTTCAGATCGTGTTGCCGGGTTTCCCCGTACGTCGCCGTACCAGTTTTACTCCATCTGCCGTCCTGGTTGTATTGACGGCTTGATGTGCTTGACCTTAGTTCTGGCTGACCATCCATTGATGTAGCCCTACGAGATCTTTTCGATCGAGAAATGAGTCGATTTGTGTGAGTGTCGTGGGGCTACCTTTCGGGTGCCCCACGGTGGTGATATCTGGGTCACGCCAAGTGAAGCCCATTGAAGCCCATGGAGTATACCGGGTGGTCCAAGTAGTCGGTTAGGCCGATGAGAGTTCTCCTTATCTTGTAACGTGCAATCTGCACCGTCCACCCGAGACCTGGCCTGTGATATAAAGGCCAGGAGGGTGCGTCGTCTAGGTCAAGAAACAAGCAAGCAAACCCTAGCGAGATTGCATCTCGCCATTGTAGCCACCTCAATAATTCCAGACAAGCAGGAGTAGGTCTTTACCTCACCTCGAGGGGACGAACCTGGGTAAAACTCGCCCCCTGTTAGCCGTCACAGCCACCAACGTTCTCTCTCTCTCCCCCTCAATCAACCCGGGGTGTACAACCTTGGGATTTGCCGAGTCCACTCCTCGTCAATTGGCGCCGTCTGTGGGAAAGAACAGATCATTGGAGTCATGATTGCGCCGGCCTCATCAACAATGAAGAACGGCATCAGCGCCAGGGAATCGATCTACACCGGCTTTCTCGAGTTCGTCCACCACTCGCTGGCGAGTCTCCCGGCGTACGCTGAGGTGCAGCAGAGCACGTGGATTACCTTCGGTAGTCTGCGCTATCTCGTGGACAGTCGCGGAACGCTCCGGCCCACGCTGGCCACCTTGCGCGCGACGGACGCGCCAGCATCTACACCGACTGCGCCGACCGCGGCTTCACCCGCCACGGCGATCGTGCCATCGACTGCCGTGAAGATTGCGTCTACTTCGACTGCGTCAGCACCATCTACGACCGCGTCAAAGGCGACTGCGGTGACCACACCCGCGGTTACCAGAAAAATCGCATCTACTGCAACCTTGGCGCGGAACAAGTCTACTCCGACCTTCTTGTCCGCGCCTCGGACGAAGCCAAAATTTACGCCAATTTCGCCTACGCCAACCGCGCCTCTGCGTCGCGGAATCGCCAGTAGCAGTGACCGTGGCACCCGCCACGTTGCTGTGATTTTCGACTCTGAGCATAGCTCGGACGAAGGAAGCAGGACTGGGAGCATCAGCCCCACTCGACGGGTTTACCCCGCGCAGGTCTATATGGCCAGCCCAGCAAGATCCAACGGCGGGGAACACGTATACCCGCTGGAGGTGACCATGCCGGACAGGGTGACAAGACTCACCATCACTCGGGAGATGGCGATCCAGGCCATGAAGCACGTGGACGAGGGCACGTTCCCTTCACCAGATGAACCCCGAGAAGACCAACTGGCGGTCCAATACTTGCTTTGGAAGGAGTCCGAGCGAGTTCGCCAAGAGAAGGCCGATCTGATTCGGCGCAAAGAACTAGCCGACGCGTCGAGTGCCAGGAGGGCAGCACACTCGTTCTTGGCCGGATCGGAGGAAGTCTCGCAAGGAGGACGTCACAGGGCTCGCATGCCACGGGTGCCAGAAGCTGATCGCGTCCACCTCACTCGCAATCTGGAGTCGTCATTCATGACGGAAGATGCGGATGGAATCCCTGTCCCCAAGACACCCGCTTCGGCCCTCATGGCGGTCGAAACCTACCTGCGACTAACACAGCCGCCGGAGGGTGACGCCCACGCCCGCCTTCACAGGCGACAAATCCAATCCCTCAGGGAAGTCGAGGAAGTCTTGGCAAAATCAGCACCGGCAGAAAGGGCGCACGAGAATCGAGGCCGCCGCGATCGTGAACCCGCACCACTTGCAGACCCAGCCCCAATTCGACTGCGACAGCCGCAGCCAGGCGAAGATGTTCGTAACGTTGTCGCACAGAGAAGGGTGGACCGCAGTCTACGGCTGCGAGCGGCGAGTGCACAAGCCAACGACTACGACGACGACGACTTCGAGCCGCGCGGAGCCGCATGTTTCAGCTTCAACATCCGCGACACGAAGATGCCCAAAGGCTTCAAGCTAACAGCGGAGACACCCAAGTATGATGGGAAGCAAGACCCAAGGGACTGGCTGGAAGACTACCTCATCGCGTGCAGCTGTCAAGGTGGTACTTCGACTACTGTCATGCAGTACATTCAGTTGATGCTCACGGGATCTGCTCGCGGGTGGCTCAACACTCAGCCCAGGGACGCTTTCAGCACCTGGGACGAGTTCAGGAACGCATTCGTGAAGAGTTTTTTGGGGACATACGCAAGGCCAACAACCCTCATTGAGCTCCAGGCGTGCAAGCAAGGTCGAGATGAGCCACTCCGTTCGTACATCCAGCGGTGGACCTTACTTCGCAACACCATGGATGGAGCCACCTCAGAGGACAGGGTGATGGATGCATTCATGCACGGCGTTTACCGCCGCGACCTCCGTGAAGAATTTGGTAGGATTAGGCCGAGGAACATGATCGAGCTCATGCAGATAGCCAACCAGTGGGCAGATGGAGAAGACTCTGTTCGTGATGCACCACGATCCCCGAGGCAAGAAGCAGGACCCAGCAACTGGCGAGAAGGGCGCCTGAAGAAGAAGCCGCGTTACGTCGGCAACGACTCAATCGAGTTAGTAGCGGCGGGATTCGAAACCCCCCGTGAGAATGAAAGGCAGTACAACCAGGACGGTGGCAGCAGCTACCATAGAGACGGAAGTCGCAAGCGTGAGTGGCAGAGACGCCCACTGACTGAGGAAGAGGAGTTAGAGCAACCTTGCAAGCATCACATGTTCAGGGACCCAGAAACAGGCAAGTGGGGATCCCGCCACCTGTTGAAGGATTGCAGAACAGCCAGTCGGGGTTAACAACTGCAATTAACGGGTCAAGGTGCAGACCAACACAAGCATGAAGAAATCAAAGAGAAGCAGCTAGAGCCCAAACCTTGTAGTTGTCGACATATCAGATCAATCTGGTCAAGAAGGAACCGTTCGCGCTGATTGAACGGCCCAGCGGAACGAGCCCTGAGGCGTTCAAGCTCCACTTCAGTTCTCCGCAGCTTCGACTCAAGTTCAGTGATCTTGTTCCTCATATAGTTAAACACCCGCTGGTCGTTCACGCTCCGTCTGGGAGTTGGATCAGCTAGGCCCTGTTGACGAGTGGGCGCAGCAGAAGAGGTACTCTCACCCTCATTTACACGGATGGCCTCGGCGACTTCAAGAGCAGCATTTTCATCAGGCTGCCAAATTAAGTGGTGTCAAACAGAAGCCATATTCATTATAGCAAAAGACTCGAAGAGGTACATTGACATGGAGGAATCAGGAATTGCATTGATAAATAGACTTCATTATGTTCACTACAAAAGGCGAATCAAAAGGGAACCCTACTACACAGACTACACTGCAGACTCCGACTGCGAGCGACTCTTCTTGGAGGCCAACTCTGCAGCCCTGGCAAGCTTCCTCTCAAAGGTATCAATCAGCTTAACAGCTAACTGACTTGCTCTTGCCTTGACGCTGTTTAGCGACTTGGTCTTGCCATCGGGCTTTCGAGTAAAGTCGCTGACAACTGCCTCGAAGTCGCCTGCAACCTCATGACCAAGCAAAAGCCGGAAAGTGAACTCTGAGCCGCGTACCGTCTGGGCACGCGTGTAGTCCGCCAGGGTGGTCGCCTCGCCATCAAACGGGGACGCAAGCGCGTCAACATCGGTCGGCAATGGCTGGCTGGGGAAGACGCTCCTATGCACACTCGCCAGAGCATCTTTCGACTTCTGCAGCGCCGCTGAAGATTGCTGCAGTGCAGTCGAAACATACGCGTGGGCGCGGTCGACAAAGCCAACAGCCGTCTCCAGGTCGACACTCTCACTGGAAGTATCCTCTGGAGGAGCGCCTCCGCACGGCTCTGAACAACGAAGATGAATACGCTTGTGACACATCCGAAGTCAACACAAGACAAAGTAGGCAGTGAGCCGAGATACTTACCTCCGATTGCATGGGCGAGTCCGAGCAAGCGTTCAACCTGGGTTTTCTCTAGTTCACCCCGGGTTTGCTCACGCTCTTGAGCTGCACCCAGGGACTTCTCCAGCTCGGCGACCCGCCTCGCCAGAGTCTCCTTTTCGCCTGTGAATCACCGGATCAAAGTCAAAAACAAAGATAGTCGATACACCTCCTGAATACACGGGTTGGTACTTACTGTTGGCTCGCTCCAGAGCAATGCGGAGTCGACCATCCTCCTTCTCCATGCGCATGAAGGACTTGGCTCCCTCAAGCAGCTGGCGACAAAACGGCTGTGCAAAGAAGCAAAAGTGTCAATCTGTGCCCGACTATCCTAGTCACGCACATCTTCGGGGGCTACTCCCATCGGGAGCGCTGCTCGCGCACCCGACACAAGAAATTGCAAGGCTAAGACGGAATATACTTACATGCTCCAGTAGCTCAGCATCCACTGCAGTCGCATCAGCAGCTCTTTCTGGCACCTTGGAGGTCGACGTCTTCAACGTCAAAGGATTATTGGCCTCAGTCGCCTCTTCGGGTGCCCCGGTGGTTCGCTCCGGGGCAGCCGCGGATTGGTGCTCCTCTTCTCGAGGCGAAGAGCCATCTCCACGAGTGTGATGGCTGTGTAAAGAAGCAAAACTTCAGAAAAGCGTCCGAAGAGTCGAAAGAAGAACAAAGACAAAAAGGCATACTTGCAGAGGCTTACCTGGTGACATCTTCATCCTCGCTGCTCATGGGAGGAGATGCCATCCCCCCAAATCCAACGGGCGGCGCCGAATTCAGTGGAGACACGAACAGCGGATCAACCGGCTCACTCGCATCGGAGGATGAGTCGCGGGCTTCCTTGTCCTCTGCAACCACTTCCTTCAAAGGAGACGACCCCGAGGTGGAGTCGACATTCCTTCGTCTTAGCCGCTTCCGCAGCGGCTCTTCGTCTTCGTCATCCTCTTCCACTTCCTCATTCGGCGAGTGAGCAGAAGGGAGTTCATCTTCATCGTCGTCCTGCTCGACGACTGTGGCCTCGTCGTGAGGTCCATTCTCCATCAGCGGAGGAAGGCTCACATAAGCCCTTCGATCCTGACGAGTAGCGAGCAGAAAAGTGAGTCAAGAAAAACATTCGACTAAAGCAAGGCAAAGAGAATTCAAGGTGCTTACCTCAGGCACGGGATTGTTTGGCCCATATGGTTCGACTGGGCAGCTAACGTTGCACGGATCGGCGGCCCGAAGGCTGGTGATGTTCTTCACCTTAGTCGCGATCTGCGCGTCATCAAGCGCGGGTGTCGACTGCAAGCTCCCACATTGGCTGGCGTCGACTCAGCGGCTGCACCTTCAGCTTGTGGAAAGTTGCGATAAGGTGAATGCCACCTGTCTCGCGTCCGAGCGTCGTCAGCAACCCGCGGAGCAGCGCCAGCAGTGGCTTGGTCGACTCCTTGTCCTCCTTTGACAGAGGGTGCGACCAGGCCTTGGTCCTCCGCAGAGCTCGATCAGCGGCGAACTCGGGAAGGCCTTCTTGGTCCCACTTGATGTAGAACCATTTCTTCCGCCAGTTCTGGACGGAGTCGGATTTCTTCAGCTGGAAGAAGCTTGTGTCGCCGCGCAGCTGGATTCCGAAGCCGCCCACGGGGAACGTCTGCTTCGACCGCCCCACCATCCGTCGCACCATGAAGAGCGACTTCCACAAGTTCCAGTTGGGTGCGATCCCCAAAAAGCACTCGCATAACACAATGAAGCTCGCAATGTTCAAAACGCTGTTGGGATTCAGATCATGCATCTGTGGGATTCAGATCATGCATCTGAATCCCATAGGCGTAGAGAAGACCACGAACAAAATCGTGGATGGGGAACCCGAAGCCTCGCGGAAGGAACTCCACGAAGCACACGCGCTCCCCATCACGAGGAGAGGGGATCACATCCTTACCGGGGGCGCGCGTCGTCGCCGTGCTCGTCGGCGGCAGCAACCCTTGTTTGCGGAGGGCGTCCAACTCCGCCGCCTTTACGGACGACTTCCCCCAGTCGCCCTCCAGCTTCTTCATCCCGGCGTCGTCGCCGGCGGCGGAGCTTTCCGCTCCCTTCACCCTCTTCTGGCCCATGGTGCTAGCGGAGGAGGAGAGAGTATCTGGTGAACTGGGCGCAAGGGCAGCAATGGAGGAACAGCACTGGAGGAGAAAGCAGATGAGATGGCGGCGAAATGAGGAAGGCGTGAGCTGTTCCCCACCGCGGTGGAGATTATGTACCGCGGGGTCAGTTCATCCTGGCCGTCCTCCACGAAGCCGCAACTCGAGGCAACATCTGGTCGTCCACGTGTCGCGCGGAGATAGCAACCGTCGCCGGCCACGCCGCCCACTACGCGCGGGAATCGAGGCGCCATCATCATGCCACGAAAATTTCGCGCCCAACGGTCAGAACAGTCAACACTGACACCGGGACCACTCTGTTACGTCCCATCGGATGCAGAGCACGCCGAAAACGTCAGCCCTGACGTCATCAGCGGAGGCGTGTCAAGTAAGCCAACGGGCTGATGGAGAACTCGGACAGTTCTTCGAATGCAACAAGGAACAGTAAGCTCTGAGAGCTGAGTCGACTCGATAATCCATTCGAGTGAGACAAATACATAGTAAGCTTTACAAAGCTGATGACACCCGAATTCATCATTCGAGTGAGACAAATACATAGTAAGCTTTACAAAGCTGATGACACCCGAATTCATCATTCGAGT
Source organism: Puccinellia tenuiflora (assembly GCA_012064385.1). Lineage (NCBI taxonomy): Eukaryota > Viridiplantae > Streptophyta > Magnoliopsida > Poales > Poaceae > Puccinellia > Puccinellia tenuiflora. The sequence goes on from QRDG01000024.1 coordinate 229,623, forward strand.
GGACTCCAACCAGTAAGCTTTCATAGCTGAGTTTAAGACGATTCCGTAGGCCATTAAGGCTGAGTACAAAGTAAGTCGAACAAGGCCAGTTTTGACTTGGGCATTTCGAGTCATCTTTTTACTCCCATCGGGAGCGGGCTTTTCGACTGAAGAAAAATTGAGTTTAACCTCAATTGCAAGCAATTCAGCTTAATCTCGGGGGCTACTCCCATCGGGAGCGCTGTTCGCGCACCCGATGACTAAGGACAACGACAGTCAAAAGCTGGCGGGTCAAGAAAATCATGAAGCGCACTCGATTATTCAAGACAGTAGCAGCCGAAGATTGGCTCGCGAAGAAGTCAGGTGGCGTGCCCGGAGGAAGGAGTCCTTTACTCGACTCTGCGATTCGACTAAGCACTCGGGGGCTACTGTCGTGGGGCTACCTTTCGGGTGCCCCACGGTGGTGATACCTGGGTCACGCCAAGTGAAGCCCATTGAAGCCCATGAAGTATACCGGGTGGCCCAAGTAGTCGGTTAGGCCGATGAGAGTTCTCCTTATCTTGTAACGTGCAATCTGCACCGTCCACCCGAGACCTGGCCTGTGATATAAAGGCCAGGAGGGTGCGTCGTCTAGGTCAAGAAACAAGCAAGCAAACCCTAGCGAGATTGCATCTCGCCATTGTAGCCACCTCAATAATTCCAGACAAGCAGGAGTAGGTCTTTACCTCACCTCGAGGGGCCGAACCTGGGTAAAACTCGCCCCCTGTTAGCCGTCACAGCCACCAACGTTCTCTCTCTCTCCCACTCAATCAACCCGGGGTGTACAACCTTGGGATTTGCCGAGTCCACTCCTCGTCAGTGAGAAATTCCTGGCTTCCAAATTTTCCTTGAATTTCATTGTCAAAATGGTTCCAGGAGAGAGTTAGCCCAGTCTTCTAGATCAAAGTTATGTGAGCGTTTTGTGTCTAGATAGACATGACAGCTATTACTATATAGCAATGTTGATGGAGATTTTCCTATGTGAACCAGAAAGGCTGGCTGTATTCATTAACTATGAAGAATAACTTGGTCGTCTTGGCCGGGGAACACAAACCTGTCCTTTCTGACGACATTTAATTTACAGACATTTTTTGTAGCATTCAAACCAGCACACATAACAATCCCAACACGACACTCACACGTGCAATTAGTACTATAAGTACCAGAAAGTTACCCATGATTTTGAAAAATTCAAAAAACATATTTAAAAGTTTCAAAAAAATCTGAAAAAATCATACATGTTCTCAATGATATATACTATAACCGTGCAAATTTTTAATGAAATATACTTGGGGGTTTGAGCTACACAAAAATGACAACTTTTGTCTTTGTGTAGCTCAAACCCTCAAATATTTTGCATTGAAAATTTACACGGTTGTAATATATATCATTGAGAACGTGCATGATTTTTGTCAGATTTTTTGAAACATGTAAATATGTTTTTTGAATTTTTCAAAATCGTGGGTTCACTGGAACAGGAGCACGAAATCTCCACTCGGTAAGTACGCAGTATACATCTTTGCACCTAAAACAGAATGAGTGAATAAAAAAGAAAGAACGGCATGTTCCTTTCCCACCTCCATCAATGTTGTCGAGCGTCTAGATGCATCTCCACGTAGGTGTAACTTAACAGAAGCCACTAACCAAAGCAACTTGAACTTGTCATACCTTCTTTGACCACATGTCGTGGTCTTTCCAAGTTCTGGTCGTACTGCAAAGACGGCAAAGCTTTTACAATGTTCTCCAAATGCATTGTCCCCATCCTAGATGGATAAGGAGTCGAACGATTTGACCGTTGAGGCGTGAGGGAGAATATAAATACAGTATATAATTAGATGACTCCTAGCCTTACTTGCTTGACACTGTTGTTATTTCGTCTAGCCGAACAGCTGACTTTGCACACATACTGAACTACTAGCTGATCAGCCTAATATTAAATCGGAAGGAAACCGTCAAAAAGGAGTTCATTATTTTATCGATAATCTGTCGAAGAATGTCAAGTTGAGTCGAGACATCTATGCTTTCCTGATGATTTAGTTCTCAAACTTGTCTACCTTCAGCAAACTAAGTAGGAAGATTAAGATTATTTATTTAATACTACTACATGCATGTGTTGCTAAGCCATGACCAAATGTAGCTCAATTTAATTATCTGTCGCTCACACTATTTTATACTCCCTCCGATACATAAAAAAATGTCGCTCATTTTATACTAAGTTAATACAAACTTTATACTAAGTAGACAACACTTTTTATGGATTAGAGAGAGTATATACGCTGCACGTGCGTAATTGGCACTACGGGACGGGAGACATTCGAAGGAGTCATTCGTATCGGGACACGTGGATGTGAGATTGACCAACACAAATAGAAGGAATCGCTGGCTTACATTTGATGTGATCAAAAGCGATAGCGAAGTTTGGTCAAAACCCATACAGATGTGAACAACCAACAGTGCGTCTCCTTCTGCATGCTCTAGTGTACCCAACGCATCTCCTCGTGACACGTCGCCAGTAGAGGTGAGTGCCGGTGCTATTATTGCTAATTTTTTTCGTTTTGCTGCAACACGTGTCATGTGATTCTCGTTTGATTTACAGGACATCAGAACCCAGGAATAAAACCGAAGGACTGGAGTTAGCATGTCAAAATTAGAAAACTATGGAGATTGAAGAAATTTCATAGGAATTTTGTAGAATTCGAATTCATAGGAATTTTTCCTATGAATCTCTTTGGATTATAGGATTAAGGCCAACCAATTCCTAAGGAATCCAGTTCCTATGCTCCCTATTTCGTAGAAATCTCAACATGTGCTAATATCTCATTTTATTTTAACTTTGAAAAGTCCAAGGGCCTGTTTAATTTAGAGGATTTTAAAAACACAAAAATTGGAAAATCAAAGGATTGTAATGTCGTGCCCCACTCTAATCCTACATGATTTCATATGTAACAAAGTTCGATTGATTCCAGCGCGAAAAAGCAAAGGATTTTTTTGAGTGGATATTAGATTTTCTAGTGTAAATGATTTATTAGGAAAAAAATGTAGGTAATTCAATTCTACAAATCAAACAATCACCGTAGAAAAAAATCGAAGTATTTGAATCCTCCAAAATTCCCATGCAAATCTTTTGAACCAAATAGGCTCTTCAACGCACTCACACTCTATCTCACTTCTCTCGCCTAATTCCTGCAGAAAAACTGTGTTTATTTTCTATGCACCATCCAAAGGTTTAATCCTATAAGAATTTACAGTAAATGACATCTCAATTCTTTGTTTTTCCTATTCCTACATTTTGAAAATCCGGCAATCCAAAAAAAATCTACAAGATCCTCCCAAATAATGTGCAAAAGAATCTCTGAAGCAATTATAAAAAAAATCCAAGCCTTTGAATCAAAAAAATTTTGTTGGAAAAATTCTAAGGATCTAAATCCTAAAAAAATTCTACACAATTCATTTGAATTAAAGGATCCCTTAAGACGTGTCATGTAGTATTGCATGCTAATCAATGACATTCTCTTTGCCTGGTTTCCATCAGCATAAAGCGCGTGTTTAGTAACTTACCACGTGTTTCTTAGTGTAACCCTAGCACTAGTTTTTCGGCCTCTATATGGTTGTACAGGCACTCTTAACAATTCATGCCAGTTCTTACAGTTTCTATAACTATGCGCAAGTCAGACGTTCTAAACTATGGAGAGTGGACAAATGACTCCCGAACTCCAGGGAGCTCCTTTTTGAAAAAATAAATGGTATTCGAAAGTTTTTAAAAAATTGTAAAATTTTAATGGATGTTGATAATGATAATATCTACTAGTGTGCAAAGAATCAACCCGATTGTTTTTGTATTTAGTCTGAAAAAAAATGACAAATGGGTGGATCTTGATGCGGTGAACAATGTACATTTTCAAAGCTTGACAATTTGTAGGATTAGTGGTGCATTTTACTCTAGCCTAAGATATAAAGAGTTTTGAATTGAAATTGTGCCTGATGATAAAGTTTAATGTTATCTACACCTAGGATTTTTCCAGAATTTTTTGAAATTTTCAAATACCATTTTTTTAATCGGCCACCATGGATCCCGTGCTCCATATGTGGTTTC
>QRDG01000024.1:235599-393462 GCA_012064385.1 Puccinellia tenuiflora
TTTTTTCTAGAGTAATTTGATGTGGCACTTTTTAAATAAGTTCAGTATACATTCAGGAAAGGCAAACAGAGTCTAAGATGACTAAACGTACGTTACATTGAACACTTCCCTTTTGTTTCTTTGCAAGGAAGCTTCAACCTGTCAAAAACTAAAAACTAATTCATAGAACTTCTTAACCAATCAAATACTAAAAGTGATTCATGGGCACAGAGTTTGTCCCTGAAGCAAACATTGAGATCAAGCAAGTAAACCAAATAACTAATTGGTGTGTACGCGGAAAAGTTGCCGACAAAGATAAGAAAAAAGAAAGGCAGGACAAGTTAGAACAGAATTGCAAACCGACAGACACGTGCCAGATACATTGGTACCTACATGAAACAAGCGGCGTTAACTAGACAAATGCGTTGTATGTGGATAGTTAGATAGACATAGATCACTGTTCTAATGACGGTGTTAATTTTAAATCCTTGGTGACAACAATTAGTTAGTAGATCGATCACACACGTACTAAGTTAAGCTTCTCTTGCTGCTTAAGGCAGCCAGCTCACCTGAATCTCTCCCTCTCTGCACTCTCTCTATATATAGTTGTTTGTCAAAGAGGTTTGAAGCATTTGTGAAAAGATCGCTCGCTCTCCTGTTGTCACGTAGCTAGCCACGCACGCTACAGGCATTCATAGCTAGCTAGTGGGTTCATGTGCCGCGGCGCCGAGGTGGCGGATCCAGGAGAACAGCGGCGGCGGCTCGCCGCTGCAGCCGGCGACGACGACGGGGTAGATGAACGGGAGGTGGCCGCACTGACGCGGCCGCCGACTACGACGATGTGGCGGCGTAGGCAGGCGCAGGAGATGTCGGCCATGGTGTCGGCGCTGGCTATGGTCGTGGCCGGCTCCGGAGAGGGTGCTTCTTCGACGAAGAGGCCCGCCGAGCAAGAGGCCTTCACGGACGAGCCGTGGTGGTCGACGTCGTACGGGGGCGGCGCCGCTGCCGCGCCGTCGGCCTCTTCCTTTCTTCCCGGTACGTACACGAGACGACCCCCTGCATGCATTCACACCAATGTGGAACACGCACAAAACGACCTGCGTGCGAGCACACTAGTATATTATCATAGTCGTCTTAAACAAAGGCTAACGACTCGATCATCGGCACGTTTCTTTCTTTGCACTAATAATCCATTTCTAGTGGAAACTTCAACAGCTCCATGTTAGCGATAGACAGAAGCAAACCGAGATCGTGGCGTGTGTATGCAGGATTTTAGTTGTTCGGTTTGCTTTTCTTTACTTGTCTCAGATTTTCATAATAAACCTTAAATAATCAAATTTTGCACACCATCACTGAGATAATCGATGTTACGAAAATACATGCGTAGCTTTACCAAAACGCTAATGGAGTTCTTAGTCGATCGACAGGTGTACGAGAATCTTCAGTGAGGTTAAATTTAGTGATAGTCAGTTCACCCTCTGATGATTATCTTGTAAGTTCGCACAAAATGATTCCACTAGTCTAGATACGTGTACGACGCTTCCCGTGCGTGGAATCGTGGACGAATGCCGTCAGACGCGTGTTTCACACCTCTCCGTCAAAAGCCAGACAGATCGAACAAGGGGAGAAGCGTGATCGGATTCCTCCTCTTCATACATGTGAACGATCGATGACAAGTTTGAAATCGAAGGAGCCGCCAAAAACATGGAGTAAATGTGTTCATTTTCCAAATGTCGTGTCCTACCAACTTTCTTTATTCGATTTTCGGAAATTTTAGTGTTTCGTATGTACTCCAACCAACCACGATCGTCGTTATTTATGCGGTTTTGCTAATTCATAGACGTTTTAATCCGGTAAAAAACTTCTCTCAACGTTTTCTTTTGGCTGATGAAACAAAACAGAGCAAGTGAGCAAGAAAACAGAGGAACAAATGTTTGCACGTTCATGCAGAAAAAAAGTCCGAATTAAAAGATCAGCCGTTGCCGTTGTACTGTAGATTCGAAAGATTCGTAGTAGTATAAAACTGAAGAGCAATGCAGACATTCTTTCCCTGATCTCATCCGTTTCTTCAACCTGTGCGCATGCAGATTACACGACGACGCCGGGGCCGTCGTACTCGCCAGCGCCGGCATCATACTCGCAGCACGGGGCGGCAGCCGCCGACGAGGAGCTTCCCTCGCCGTCCTCCACGGGCTCCGGAGGCGGCGGCGGGCAGAGCACGCCGAGGAAGCGTTACCGGGGCGTGCGGCAGCGGCCGTGGGGGAAGTGGGCGGCGGAGATCCGGGACCCGCACAAGGCGGCGCGCGTGTGGCTCGGCACCTTCGACGACGCCGAGGCCGCCGCGCGCGCATACGACGCCGCCGCGCTCGGGTTCCGCGGCAGCCGCGCCAAGCTCAACTTCCCCGAGTCCGCCGTCATCCCGCCGCCTCCTCGACAGCAGCCTCCTCCGGCGCCGATACTGGCAATGCCGCCGCCCGCGCGGCCGGAGGCGCTGCTGGAGTCGCAGGCGCTCTTCGGAGGGGAGGCTTACGCCAGGTTCCTGCCCGGCGGCTCGACGCCGAGAACGCCGGTGCGTCCTGTGCTCTATAGCTTCGGATCCGATGCCGCGAGCTACCCCTTGCAGCCGGAGAGCGGAGGCGAGGGTAGCGGGACGGCGGTGACCCCGGCGGCGGCGTGGCCAGCCTACGGCCTGTATGAGCATCAGCCGCCGCAGCGGCGGGAAGACCCGTCGGGTTGATCTGAACGCCACGTGGTTACTCACACGTGTGCCCGTCGGCCAAAGCAAACCTGACAAATGCTGACAAGGATAAATAATTATAAGGCCGACTGATTTTTCGTCGCGTGGTCAACGTGTTCAGACCGACGGCAAAGGGGTCAATTGTTTGTGTTTATCGTGGAGTTTCTGCAAAATTCGTGACAAATTTTATTTATTTATTGGTCTGTTTATGCATTTCTGGCACGAGTATAGTAGTTGACTGATTGCTCGACAGTATGAAGTTGATTTGTTTATGTTTCTATAATAAACAGAGCCTTGTTTTTCTAATACTGTAATAAATCGTTGCATTTTGATAACTCAGAATGTGGTGAGTGTAAACACGAACTTGGTCAAACGCGCGTCGTTCCAAACTTGCCGTACGCCGACGTTGCTACCGCGCACGTCCCCATCAGCAGAGACAGTCCTTTGACATGTACGGGTCGGCAGTTTGGCATGTGGCTAACATACAAACAAAGCATACACATCCACTCAGATTTATTAGTTGGAACAACTCAAGACCAAAAAGTGCAAGACGTAGGAGCGTAAAATAGTTTAAGAAAACGGATTTGCTAAGCGTAAAATAGTTTAAGAAAACGGATTTGCTAATCCTCGGGCGTCTGATTTTTTCTTATGTCTCAGTCACCCACAAAAATGTGTATGAGTTGCACTTTTCTGGGAGAAATGTGTAATTGCACTTTTCTGCCAGAAACGTGCAAGTCGTTCTAGTTGCACTTTTTTTGAACTGCAGTTGCACTTTTTCTGAGGTGATTTAGACTTAAGAAATTCTCAATCGTCTGATTTTTTCTTATGTCTCGGTCACCCACAAAAATGTGAATGAGTTGCACTTTTCTAAGAGAAATGTGCAATTACACTTTTCTGCCAGAAAAGTGCAACTCGTTCGAGTTGCACTTTTTTTTGAACTGCAGTTGCATTTTTCTAGATGATTGAGACTTAAGAAATTCTCAATCAACTGAGACATAGGCAAACCCTTAAGAAAATCAAGAGGATATGGGCGACTCCAACAGGCCCACACAACTTTGTTCGTCTTTGTCTGCACGTATTGAGGGCGTCTCTCAAATCTCGTCCGGATTAGCGTCGGAACGAGTGCTATGGAGGCGTCTGGACGAGGCGACGCCCATGGAGAATGCATCTCCCCACTCGTCGTCCCCAATTTAAAAAAAAACATCGAAATAGGAAAATAAACTTGTTTTCATTCAAATTTTAGGAACATTAACATGATTTGAACGACATTTACTAAACTAAAACCTAAATCTAAGGGTAGTAGTTGAAGACGTCGTAGTCTTCTACCTTGACGGTGTAGCCGCCACCGTTGGTCCCGCTGGACCCAGCCTCGTCGTCGTTCGCGCCGGTGAAGCCGTCGCCGTCGTCGTCGCCGCCGGTGAGGTCGAGCATCAGCGCCCCGGTGATGGCGAGGTGATCCTGGAGCGACCACGCGCACGCCCGCGTCGCGTCGAGCGGCGGGACAGTGTTCACCGACGCCTCGAATGCGGCGGCAATGCCTTCGGGGTCGTCCTCGGAGGCGAGTTGTTGCTGCGCCGCCATGAGCTCCTCCAGGAGCGACGACGACGCCTCCGTCTTCACCCTCTTGGGGGGCGGAGCCACGCGGCTGGAGGCGGAGCACGGAGGGGCGGCCGAAGGCGGAGCGCGGAGGAGGGTCCCCGGCTCCGGTTTGGGAGCTCGCAGCGACGACGGCTGTTGTGGCGTCGTGGTGCGGAGGCCGAGCCCGAGCGCGAGGACGACGCGGAGCGGGAGGACGAAGACGTCCTCATCCTCGGCGCCCATGGTTGGGGCGGTGACACGGCCGCGGGCGTCTCGAGCCGCGGCTCGTCGCCGACGGTGATGTGCGCCATGACGGCGGTGAGTGTGCGGCCCGGCATGCCCTAGAAGGCGTACCGGCCTTCAATGTTCCGGTCCCGTGGCGGCGACCCTTCTCCGTCCCAGAGCGTCATCCGCTCGTGGTGGATCCGCCGTAATTCCGTGTCGTGGCGGTTGGCGTTCGATGACGCCCACTCCGGCATCTGGCGGTGCTTAGCGGTGAGCTCATGCCAGTAGTGGTGGTGGACGGCGGCGGTCCAGTCGTTATCTCGCGGCCGAGGCAGGTACGGGATCGGCACGCCCGCGACGCCGATCAAGTACCGGTGCCCGGCGCGCATGTCCAGCGGGCATGGGTACCACGAGCGGAACAACGCCTCTGCTTCCTGCTTGAGCAGGCTGCGCGGCCCAAAGCCGTTCGCCGCCGCCGGGTGGTTGCGCCTGCTGAACGCCATTGTCGCGGTGTGCTTGGAGAAAACGGGCGCGGCGAGGGAGAGAAGGTTTGCGGTGAGAGAGAGGGATGTGTGCGGCGTGGATTTTAACAGCGGCGGAGGCAGGTGAGCCGGTGCCGCGTGGTAAGTGCATGGCCTCACCGCATGGGCGACGGGACGGCACACTACGGCATCGATCCTGGCGCCGCAATGAATTGCGACGACCACCACGACCGCGGCCGCTCACCTGCATGTCAGTGTGTGTATGATAGGCGGGCCCGCCATGGAGGGCAGTGCGGTTTATTTTGGCGGGAGGAGTGAAAGTGCATGGTTGCCCCCATGTGTGGTTTTGGTAATTAATGACAATATGTATGGACTAATGCTTGTATTGAGCTATATTTGTTAGTGTGTCCATTTGCGTTGCTTGATCTCCATATGTTGGAGTCAAGGCTAAGGAAAGAAGATTATACGTTGATCATGGCTAAGTGCGGGTTGATCAACTCTCAAGGCCATGTGAAGATATGTCGAAGAGTGCCTCTCCCATATTGGTGTATGGGGGAGCAACATGTGAATCTTCACCAAGCGAAGCGCAATCAAGAAAGGTGGTTCGTCTTGAGGAGATGAAGATCGTCTTCATCGACCTCAAGTGCATTAATGCGTAAGGCAAAGATATGATCTTTATAGGGTTTATCTTTTACCGGTCTCATGATGTTAGTAAGAGACCGGATTATAGGATAGTTAACCGTACTATCAAGAGGGGCTCTCGACCGAGTATCTTGATCGTATCGTTCGTGGAGAGCTCAAATCTTTGCATCCTTGCATCCTTGCAATCATCTTTATTGGTTATTATTTGTCTCTTATCGTGGTGTGGTCTTGGTGCTTGTCGTGCTTGTCATGACAAGGCCAAGTTCACAGAAAACGGTTTTCATATGCATCTCCTATTGTGTTTTTTTTTGGAGGTTTATCGGTTTGTCTTTCTTAGAGAGGTTCTACCTTTCTCCATTTGGTTTTATCCTTCCTTGTTGTACTATGATGTTTTTCTATATATCCTTGTAGAGCTTTTTGTTGCGAGTCCAACGAGCCCAAGATCATCGCAAACGGAGTCCGGATGCGAAAGATATGCCCGTTTTCGTTTTGCTCTTTCTGCAGTTTTTTAGTGGGGCGGAAGTTCCGGCCCGGAGGCCAGAAATTCCGGCCCAAGAACCGGAAGTTCCGGCCCATATTTTCATCTGAGCTTTTTTTGCTAAGTCCTTTCAGCGTTTCTCTCTAGAGGGGGTCCAGAAACTTACACCGGAAGTTTCCTCGGAAATTTCCGGGGGTCCAGAAATTCCGGTCCTTGGTCTAGAAGTTCCGGTTCCAGGAAAATTTGGCTAAGTCGTTTTCGCGTTTTCTCTCTGGAGGGGGTCCGGATCTTTGCACCAGAGGTTTGCTCCAGAAATTTCCGGACCACCGGAAGTTCCGGTTTATGCAGCGGAAGTTCCGGACCACCGGAAGTTCCGGTTTATGCAGTGGAAGTTCGGGCCCCTGGCCGGAAGTTTTGGTACATAACACCGGAAATTCTGGCCCCTCGCTGCTCCAACGGTCAGATTGGGGGGGGGGGGGGGGCTATAAATAGCCCCCTTCTTCCCCAAGAGGCTAGCTCACTCACTCTCTCTCTTCTCCATTGTTGCAAACATGTGATCTTGATTTCTCTCAATCCCTCCAATGATTCTTGCCCAAATTTAGGGATTCAAGAGAGAAGATCTAGATCTACGTTTCCACCGAACAATCTCTCCTCTAAGCGAGGGGAACCTAGTGGATCTAGTTCTTGGAGTTCTTTTGTGGTTCTCCTCTTTGTTCTTCCTCTCTTATTCCCCCAAGCATTTGTTGCTTAGTTGAAATTTGAGAGTGAAGGATTTGACCACTTAGTGTGTTCTTGCCTTTTGCATTAGTTGCATCTGGTTGTGCTCTCCATGAAGATTCGTGGGATTGAAGTTTGAGAAGCTTGTTACTCTTGGGTGCACCCAAGAGCTTGTGCATCTTGGGTGCATTGTGTACCCTAGATGGTTGGTGGTGCCGCGAAGACTTCGAGTTGTGAAGCTTCGGGCAAGTTTTGGGAGCCCCTAATTGAGTTGTGGGTGTGTGCCCCAGGAACATTGTAAAGGCTCCGGATTGCGCCTTGAAAGATTCCAATAGTGGAAGGTGAACCAAACCCTTGGGTGCGGTTCATCAGAGAATAGGGTGAGGCCTTTGTGGCATCTTGAGTAGGCCTCTTGTGGCGAGCTCACACCCCTCCAACGAGACGTACGTCCTTAACAGGGAGGAACTCGGGAATACATCCTCGTCTCCGCGTGCCTCGGTTATTTCTATACCCGAGCTATTTACTTATGCAATTTACATTGTGATAGCCTTCGTGCTTGAAGTTTTATATCTTGCTATCACCTTGTTGCTTGTCTTGCTTAGCATAAGTTGTTGGTGCACATAGGTGAGCCTAGTATATTAGGTTGTTGGCTTGTTAATTTAAACACATAGTTTTATTCCGCAATTATCAAGCCTTAAACCGGAAAAGTTTTAATCGCCTATTCACCCCCCTCTAGGCGACATCTCGGCATAGTTTGTTCTTTCAATTGGTATCAGAGCCTGGGCTCTCTTGTTTGGCTTTACCGCCTAGAGAGTAAAGATGTTGTTTAGAGGATTAGTGCATGATCACACTTTTATATTCGATGGCACAAATTTTAATGTTTGGAAAACTCATATGCTTAGTCAGTTACGGGTCTTGGACCCCAATATTGAGCGTATCTTAGATATAGGTTTTTCTCCTCCAAAGGATTACGAAAGTACGACTTTAGAGGATGAGAAAAACTTATATCTAGATGCTCTAGCTTCTAATGAGTTTTGCAAATTTGTGAGTGTTGTAGTTTTTGAGTCAATCATGCCTCTCCGGAACGCTCATGAGCTTTGGACCAAGCTTCAAGATAAATATGGAGTATCCAACACTATTGAGGATGATTGTTCTCCCTCCACCTCCGGCCATGATGAGTTCTCATCTTCGTCCACTTCACCAACATGTGATTTGTCACACGGTAATGATATGGTGAGTGGTGATAGAAATTGCTTTGTTGATGGTGAATATTCTATTGATTATACTTCATCTCTATCTCATTGCAATGCTCTATCTTTGGACCTAAACACGCATAACACTATAAATGTCATACATGCTAGTGTTGATAGTCCTTGTATATCATTCAAAAATTGCATGGATAAATCTCTTGATGATATGCTTTCTTTAGCTTGTTGCCATGATAAAAATGCTTGTGTTCCCTCTAAATCTTGTATGAATAATAATGTAGAGGAAACCCAATGTGCTATGGAACAAGATGTGAACTTCAGTAGTTCATTAATTAATTGTTCATCTTCATCCACCACTTATTGCCTTATGGCTAAATCTTCAAGTAATGATGATGATGATGATAATAATAATGATGATGAAGAAAATGATGATGCTCTCCTTCATAATAAAGGTCTAATGATTCTTAAGGCTCTTTCAAAGAATAAAAATGCTTGTGATAACCTCTATGAAATCATGAGCACCCTTGTTGAGCGCGGGGATACTATTAAGGCCTTAGAAACAAGCCTTGAAGAAAAGGGTAAGATTGAAAGAGATGATGCTATGGAAAAGGCATCGTTAGAAGATGCCCTTGAGTAAGAGCAAGATACTCGGGCGTCTCTTGAGGAGAAACTCGAATCTATTGAGGAGTCTCATAATGAAATAATTGCTAAACTCATTAAAGAACGTGACCATGCTCATGCTAAATATAAAGTCACGAAAAAGGAAAATGCTAGCTTTAAGGAAGAGTTTGCCAAGTTGTCTTTTTCCATTCCTAATGCTAATGATGTTTGTGCTACTAGCTCTACTTCTTGTGAAGTATCTATTTTGAAGGAGAATGTTTAGCTAAGGGCTCAACTTGAGTTGCTAACTAGCAAGTATGGGAAATTGGAAGAAAGTCATGAAAAGCTATCTAGCTCTAATGATGATCTTCTAGCATCCTATGCTTGTCTAAAGTTAGCTCATGAGGATATCACTACCAAGGTAACATCTTGTGAGCCTCATGTGGACAATGGCACAACTTTATCTAAAAATGCTATATTGCCATGTGCTAGTCCTAGTAGTTCATCCACTCGTAATGTTGGCACATCTTGTGATGAATTACTTTCTTTGCCTTGTTGCTCTAACAATGATGTATCTACCTCCTCTAGTACTAACACAAGTACTAACCATGTGGAGAAAAGAGGAGAGCTCAAGGCCCAAGCCACTTCTATGAAGAAAGGCTTGGAAAAGCGTCATGAAGGGAAGAGTGCACTTGACAACATGTTGAGTGTGCAACAATCCCCCAATGACAAGAGTGGACTTGGATTCAACTCCAACAACAAGAACAAGTCCAAGATTGATAAGAAGAAGGGCCAAGTACAAGTCAAGAATCCGGCCAAGATTACTTGCTTCAAGTGCAAGATTGAAGGGCACCATGTTCGGGATTGCCCAACGAAGAAGAAACCTCTTAGTGAGAAGCAACTAGGGAAGCGGACTCTTGTTCAATCTCATGCTCAACCACGAGTTGAACAACGGCCACCTCCTAAGAAGACTCAAGTCAATGCTTCTCAAGTTGAGGAGCCTATTAAGAAGAAAGAAAAGAGTCGATGTTGCTACCTTTGCCGTGGCAAAGGTCACTTTGCTTCTTCATACACTATCGGTAACCTATCCAACCCCATCTTAATTGATGATGCGTATTCACTTAGAAAGGATAGAGTTGGCAATATGTTTACCAAATATGTGGGAACTCAAAGTGGTGTCAAGAAAAGAACGATTTGGGTTGCCAAGCCTATTGTGACTAACCTCTTAGGACCCAACTTGGTTGGGGACCAACAAGATTCAACTTGATCAATAGGTGTTGTGGAGGACTTTGGAGACTTGGCTACTTTTGGAAGAATTAAGGGATCTTCATGGTTATATTTCCTCAAGCCAAGTCAATTGGAATATATTGCTCTATCTCATATCCTATGTTCTTCCTTGCGGTAACTTGTATTTACATTATATATACATTGAAAGTTGCTTGCTCCCTTGCATGTGTTAGTTTTGTTCCTAGCATGTGCTTGTATGTGATATGCTATTTTCTTACTTGTCTTGTTATTCAAGGTGGGGTATGTTAGTTGTGTATTATGTATGTGTAACTTGTTTTTTTGAGCTTTATTGGATCGTGTGTGGATTTTATTTGGCTCTTTGAGATATTAATGGACTATCCCATTTTGGGGGAGTGATATGCTTTGTGCACTTCACAAACCTAAAAATGTGTGTACATGAGGCACACCACCTAGTATTGATATCTCAATATTATCTAGTTACTATGTGGTATGTCATATTCATGAGAAATTCAAATTCTACAATGTCCATTAATTTCTCTAGTTGGTTTTATTTGCCTCTTGCTTAGATAAAATGAATTATCACATTATGGGGGAGTAATAAGCTACGTGCATATTACAATCCCACAAAATGTTAACATTTGAGGTTTGCCACTTAGATTTGATATTGTAAATTATCTTGGATTGGACTAGGCAGCGGCGCCGCACCCTAGCGTCCCTGTACGGCGGCTGCTACGCGCGGGTTTGCACGATGCCGTGTCTCGTCTGGTTAGGCCCATGTAAAAAATTGTATTGCCGAGTCTTATTGGGCCAAGCGTGAGACATCACTGCATCATTTGGTGTTGTTAATTAGTACCGAACATGAGACATCACGGCATCTTATTGCGAGTCTTACTAATTACCAGATCCCCTCAAAAAATACTAATTACCAGATTAATTAGACATATTAGTTCTGGACATCAGATTAATTACTAGACATTATTTTCTACAGATGAAAATAATTTCGCTGGTTATCTTAGTTGCAGCTACCAGATTAATTTGTCCAGGTCACCAAATTAAATTACTAGATATTAATTTTTACATATGCAAAAGGAGCACTAGGCTGGTTATCTAAGTTGTATTTACCAGATTAATTAGTCGTGATCACCAGATTAACAAGTTCTCAATAGATGCAAAAAGAACGGTATGTTGTTATAATCTTATTACCTGATTAATTAGTCACAGATACACAATTAATTAGTCATGGTTACCGGATTGATTTCTTCGGGAGACCAGATTAATTAGTAACATTGCTAACACACTTTTGGCTATTAGGATATCAACGCTCGCTTCTTATTACCCGATTAATTAGTCACGGTCACCGGATTAATTTATCATGGAGACCAGATTAATTAGTAACATTGCTAACACATTTTTGGGTTATTAGGATATCAACGCTCACTTCTTATTATCCGATTAATTAGTCAGAAATACCCAATTAATTAGTCACGATCACCGGATTAATTTGTTCGGAAGGCCAGATTAATTAGTAACATTGCTAACACACTTTTGAGCTATTAGGATATCAACACTAGTTTCATATTGCCCGATTAATTAGTTTCAGATACCCGATTAATTAGTCACGGTCACCGGATTAATTTGTCTGGGAGACCAGATTAATTAGTAACATTGCTAACACACTTTTGAGCTATTAGGATATCAACACTAGTTTCATATTACCCGATTAATTAGTTTCAGATACCCGATTAATTAGTCACGGTCACCGGATTAATTTGTCCGCGAGACCAGATTAATTAGTAACATTGCTAACACACTTTTAGGCTATTAGGATATCAACACTAGCTTCTTATTACCCGATAAATTAGTCACGGTCACTGGATTAATTTGTCGGTGAGACCAGATTTAATTAGTAATATTGCAAACACACTTTGGGCTATTAGATATGAACGCTCGCTTAAACATCTTATCTGCCAACACTGTCAACGCTATTATGTTGGTACCCCTTTCGCACACACTGTTGAGCAAGGCATCCAAACAATTGACAGGGTCAAAACCAGCCAGACCACAGGCATGGAAGAACCTCAGATCCAGCGAAAAATCAACCAAAATGAAGAGATGGATCCTCCGCGAAGAGAAGACGAGAGAAGCCGACAAACGCCTCACCCTCGCGGGTGTGGCTCCTTAAGCTCGTCGGGACGCGACTCCCCACTGCGTGCTCACCGGCAACTGCCTCCTCCTCCTCGCTGGCGCGGCTGCTTGCGCTCATCGGGGCGCAACTCCCCGTTGCGTGTGCTCGTCGGCAACCGCCTCCTCGCAGGCCTGGCTCCTTGTGCTCGTCGGGGCACGACTCCTCGCTGCGTGCTCGCCGGCAACCGCGTCCTCCTCGCGTGCGTGACGCTCGTCGGGGTGCGACTCCCTGCTGCATGTTCGCCGGCAACCGCGTCCTCCTCGCGTGTGTGGCGCTCGTCGGGGTGCGACTCCCTGTTGCGTGTTCGCCGGCAACCACGTCCTCCTTCCGTGCCTCCCGGAGCTGTGTTTCTCTACCTCCCCGACACGGTGCCTCTCCGCTGCGAGTTTGGCGGCGGCGACCCCCTCGTCTAGTGCCTCCCGGCGCCGCGCTCATCGACCTCCTCCCGAGCGGTTGTGCTCTCCCATAACAGTCTGATAGAGAAAGAGAGAGCGGGGCAGGGGGAATTGTGTGGATGGCAGAAACTGGTGAGGATAAGGGACACGTTTTAGAGAACAGGTGCACGATAGAAACCAGTCGATACGTTACACGCATCTCTGCGCACCGCCGCACGATAGAGAGCGACGTGCGGCGCTTGTGTATAGCTTTTCTCAATTATCTTATTCCTATGTGGCATGTTTGCTCAAACAAGTTCCAATTTTCATTTTGGTTATCCTTTGGCTCTTGTTTGTGTGATTTTGCTTGGTGTGGTTTTTTCTCTAATATGCATTTCCATATATTATTTGCGAAACCATTTGTTCCATATTATTCTAACCATGGCCTTGCCGG
Source organism: Puccinellia tenuiflora (assembly GCA_012064385.1). Lineage (NCBI taxonomy): Eukaryota > Viridiplantae > Streptophyta > Magnoliopsida > Poales > Poaceae > Puccinellia > Puccinellia tenuiflora. The sequence continues at coordinate 248,507 of QRDG01000024.1, forward strand.
TTGGTTTGAATAGTTGAAACTATCAATAAACTTTATTAAAATATGGTGTTTTAATTCTTATCCCTTGCCATATGTTTTATCGTGTGAGGATGAACTTGCATATCTCTACTCACCGGGAAAATATTTCCTTATACTCATTGTCCTTGGATAATTGATATTCACATTTGTGGTAGAATATTTTTGTTCATCCTCATATTGGCTCTTGCGTTGAATTGCCTTATCTATTGCCAAGTGTTTTTGTTTTTACTCCCTTTGTCTTCCTTGCCTTTTGTATGGATCCTAATTTTCAATTGGTAGTGTTTAGTGTTGGAAATAAAATATGGAGAGTAATGATCCCTTATGCATGCATTTTGTATTCAAATGCAAATATCAAAGATAATGCATGAATCTTGGGGGAGCATTCCTTTTTATTTAGAACACTATCCTATCTATCAATATTTGATCCTTTCAATTGGAATTTAAATTTTATCTTTTGTGTTTATGGAAGACAAACCTTTTTCTTTTGATGCTTTGTGCCATCATGAAAAGTGTAGAGGGTGTTTGGTTTATTCGTTGTAACCTTGCACTCTCTTGCGAGTTTGCTTTCTCATTCCTCGTTTTATGTTTTATCTCCTTGAATGAGAAAATCCTTTGAGCATGTCTCTTCTTTTTATCTTATATGCTCATTGGCCTTGCCTAGGTACCTTCAATTGGTATTAATTGGAATTTAATATCTCCTCCATAGATATTTGTTTCAATTGATATTTATTGTGGGAGTTTTGATACCTTATTGCTTTATTTTACTTTACTTGATTCCGGTCAAGTATTATCCTCTTCTTGGTATCTTTTCTTCTAGTTGGTATCTTATTTTCAATTGGTGTCTTATCGATCATGCGTTGTTTTGATTCGATTCCTATTGATATCACACTTCATGTGTTGATGTGTTTTGGATTCAATCATGTGTTGATTTAGATTTTGATATAATTTGGACAACCTTTTGTGTCACACTTTGGTGTGCTCTCTTCTTGGTTTACTTGGTGTTTTCGTCCAAATTGTATCTCGTTTGGTTCTTGAAAGACTTTGCTTGTATATTCTCTAATTTATATATTATATGGCATATTTGTCTTTCTTGATCTAATATATAGGGTATACTCCATCGAATCCTAAATCGGCTAAGATGTGCATGGAATTCAATTTCATATCTATATGCACATATTTATGTGGAGTTTGTCCTATATATTGTAGTTTATCTAACTACTGTGGGACCCAATGAGTTTGGGAACCATTTTGTGCTTGAATTTTGTTTTAGGTACAATGGATATGCATTGGAGGCTTGTCTCATCTATAAGGAAGGTGTTCTCACCATGTGATTATAAGAGTCAAGCTATGATGATTGCCAAAGTCTCATCTTCTTCATCACCAATGTCATATCGGTAACAAGTATCTATCCCATGCATACTTTTCTAGTCTCAACCTTGTGTAGGTTGCTTCTTGACATGAAAGCTTTTATGTGCAATTGTTGTGGTTTTGGCCTATCTCCTTCACTTGGTATATCTTTGTGATATTTGTAATGAAATTGCAAAAACCTTTGTATTCAATTGGTATTATTTCTTTGTGATACTTGTTGCCTATCTCAAAGCACTTCACTATCTCTTGTTCCCTTAGTGATATGTGTGATGTCTTTGATATTTTTGAAGTTCACTTATATACAATGAGACAAATTTGAGCTATGTGCTATGCTTTTAAGAAATAATCTCTTTTGGATACCGTGGTCTCCCTTTCATCGACCATTTCATATGTGCAAGTTTCTTTGTGGATGTATATCATCAATGATTTGTCTACTTAGAAACCTATACATATGAGAGAGGTCACCTTTTAATTGGTATCCTATTTCTTTTGGGTCACATTGTTTATTATCTTTGATTCTTTCGTCCTTTGAAAAGAAATTTCTCATGAGTGCTTGTCTTATTTCTATTTGCATCTTTGCGCACTCAAGTTTTATTGAAGATCTTGACTTCATGCTTATCATGGTGAGCATGTTGATTTTTATTGGCTAAATGCTCTCACTAGCTTTTGGCATTCTCAATTGGTTTTAGTTTTCAATTGGTATCCCTAAGCTTGTGAACTCCTTTAAAGATCTTCTTTTTATCTCGGTTGGGCCTATCTTATGTTGAATCTTTGAAAATTGGTATCTTCTTATGGCTCAACCATATCTCTGGTGCAAATGCTTTGATTTGCTTTTGCTTTATGCACACTAGCTTTGGGAGTGAGGATTCCATATTTGTGCACTCCTCAATAGTGCATGAACATTGGGGAGATTCTCCATCTTTATTTAGAACTCTTGTTTTGGATCTTCTCGATTGCTTTTCTCCTTTGTGGAGATGTTTAGAATATTTTCATCTTTTTGCAATCTTTGGATCCTAAATATAGTTTGATTCCCTCTAATTATTCGTCAATGGATATGTGCATTTGATTTCACTCATATCTTGAGAAATGCACACTTTATGGAGGAACTCATATTATATTGGCTCTCTAAATTTTTCTTCCCATTTCGGCAATCGATGCCAATGGGGGAGAAGTTTAGAGGGTTTAAGGTAATTTGGGTTTTATGCTTTTGTTGGATCTGCCTTTAATGCACTTGCATCCTTGCTTGTTTGTCTTGCAAGGTTGCTTAATTCATTATATAAACCCTCTTAAAAGGGATTGTCATCAATTACCAAAATAGGGGAGATTGAAAGTACATGGTTGCCCCCATGTAATGCCCCGGGGTTTTCCCCAAATTAGATTTTTGTTTGTTTTTCCTTTTTACATCATCATGACATCAGCATCATCGCATCGCATATTTTTGGCAACAAAAATTATTTTTATTAAACCCTATCTTATTTTGCTAAAATTGTCGGAAAAGTTTTACCGAGACAGTCATCTCCGTTTTCTAAAATTAATTGCCAAAATTGTTTTGCAAAAAAAAAATGTTTTGAGAATAGCGAGAGAGTAGCCCAAACCGGCCCAAGCCCACCTAACCTCCAAACCCTAGGGTTTCCCCCTGGCTGTTTTGTTTTCCCACCCCCTGCCTTCTTGCAGCCACCCTCCTCCTATTTTCCTGATTCGCGAACAGGCCCTTCCACCTCACCCTCAGGTCCCTGCAAATTCTTTTCAGGTCCCTGGACCCTATCCCTTCACTCTCTTTTTTTCCTCTTCTTCCTCTCTCTGTTCTCTCCTCACCAGCACGCACCCGAGCCTGCACCATCCCCGTACCTCAACATCGCCTAGCGCTGGCCACCGCTCCTCCCCGTCGCTCCCGGCTCCCCTGCGTCGCCCCGCTCCTCCTCTCTCCCTGCTGTTTCCCCTTCCTCCCCGTGCCCTGCTCCTTCTCCTTCCTCTCTTCCCCGAGCCCGGCTCGATCCCATCCCCGCCTCCAAGCTTCGCCCCGTCGATCCTGTGCACCTCCCGGCGGCCTCCTTCTCCTTCCGGTCCGACAAAGCCCGCATCCGCGCGCCGCCTCTCCTCCCTCGCCTCCTTCCTTTCTTCTCTCGGCCTCCCCCACCTCGTCCCCGTCCTCCGCCTCTCCTCTCTCCCCGCGCCCGAGGTCGCCTCCGTCGACCTCCGCGCGTGCCCCCTTGCTCCTCCTCGCTCCGGCTCCACCCCTGCGCCTTCCGTGGCCAGCTCCGGCCCGGCCACCCTGGCCTACTCCTGCACGAGCTCCTGCCACGCCCTGCCTCCTCCTTGCTCCCATCGCCAAGGACGCTACCGGATCCTCCTGCTGCTCCTCCCCCCCCTCGCTAGTGACGTGCTGCTCCCCGTTCCCTGTCCGGTTGTGCCCGTCTGTCTCGTCCCCGTGTTCCCATGTGTGCTGCTGCCCGGCCGTGCCCGTGAGATGCCTCCGTGTTGCCGTGCCGTGCTTCGTCCCCATGTGATCGTGTTGCTGTGCCTGTTGCCTCCGTTTTCCCGTTCCCCGTTGTCCGTTCCCGACGACCCGGAGTTTCCCGCCGTGAAGGCTGATCCCCGACGCCTCCGTGTCGTGAACCTCGAAGATGGATACGGCAAGATCTTCCCCGACCGGGAACCCGCCAAGGTCTACCTCAACCGGAACCCGCCGAGTTCTCCGATGCCGCGAACCACGACGACCGTGAACGACTACCGGTGCCCGAGTACCCCGATGCCGTGGAACCCCGACGACCCCGAAGCCCGGAACGCCAAGGTCCGCCGCGACTACGCCCGAGTACGACTACTTCCACGACGTCGACTACTTCGACTACTTCCACGACGTCGACTACTCCGGCTACTTCGACTACGACGACTACTTCCTCTCCGATCCGAAGACGGTGGCTCCCAAATCCGAAGTTTCCCCGAATCCGATGTGTGACCCCAACCCTACACCCTTATACCCTATATGCGTATCTTATAAAATCATGCATCATTAATTAACATCGCACCTTTATCCATTTAGTCGAATTAAATCAATTTAATTATGGGGTTTGTCCGGTGCATCTATATTTTGCACCGATCCCATTTAAAATGCTTTGCCATGTGTTAGGGAATAAAATTGGACAACCTTTAATTTGTCATGCATCATGTCATCAACATGTCGCTTCTTTTGCCGTAGAGTAAAATGCATCTTTCTGTTTCCAGTGTTTGTTGCTTCTTCGGGAATAGGACGATGAGTTGATGTGAGCAACGACATGTTCTGCTACCTCTACCGGATTGCAGGAAAGTGATACTCACTTGCTATCTTTGTTGTTTTCTGTCTCTCTCTCGTCCTATCTTTTGTTCCTTGCTAGCCTTATATTGCGATGCTTGTGTCTCGATCCTATATGCATGTTTACCTTGCAGCCATGATATGCCCCACCCCCACATCCTATTGCCCTGTTGCTTGTTTACCATGTTGGCCCTGCGAGTCGTAGTGCATGCTTAAGTTTGTTTTGCTCGAGTCTTGTTCTAAGTGTCATGCTTCATTTTGATAGTTGGGTTAAATTCACATGATAATCTATAATGTTTGGCGATGGGAATAATTAATAAAGATAAGGCACCGGCAGAAGGCCAATCGTGGCGTTTTGTTCTGCTAGTGTCGCCTAGGACCCGAGTTCTTGTCCTCTGATCCAAGAATGAGCGCACTACCCACATGTGGGAGGAAATGGGACTCCCCTCGACCTAGTACCGGATCTGCAGCCTTGTCCTAGGGCTGCCACAAGTAGTTCGCGTGTTTCCATTTGCGCGACGCTTTATTTATTTGTGATGCAGGTACGGATGGGACGCCTCCGGGACTTATATGATGATGGTTACTTACGGTAGGGCTTGCGGTATGATGCGAAGTGACCAGCTCATGGTAGTCTGTGTCACCTAGCCATAGGCGCAAACGGTTAGGTCCACCTTGGAGCTTCGGCTGGACTTTCAAGGTGGGCAAGACCTAGCTAGGTGGTTCCCTGGACTTGTGCGGTAGTGAAGGAAAGTGTAGTGTCGGATACCCTGCCGGCACACCTTAGGAGGTGTGCTAATAGCTGGCAACAAGGGTTGAAGTGCGTGTGGTTACATTGGTGCACCCCTGCAGGGTTAAATCTTTTCGAAAAGCCGTGTCCGCGGTTATGGACGACTTGGTGAAATGTGCTGGCTAACAAGATCATAGACAACTTACACCTGATGTTAATAAATTGATTAGTAAGATAGAGCTACTTTAATAATAAATTATAAAATTGCCAACTGTGTGAGTGCCTTTGGGCTTGCTGCTCGTGGGATAAACGGGCTGGTAAGGAATCGGCTGGGTTATGTTTGGTGCTAGTATAGCTGGCTCCTTATGCGCTCCCTTACCCTGTCTCTGTTAGACGAAAGTTTGTACCGTGTCTCTATTAGTTGATAGTGCTGCTTGCTGCCGCCTCAATCGCTAACCCTCTTCCACCGGAATTCAGCTTTGATATCTTGTGAGTATTACTTGCCAGTACTTCATAGTACTGACCCCTTCGGGGCTGCTATTCCAATGCAGCCAACAGGTTTGAAGTCTGACGACGTTAGCTTGGGAATCCCTCCGGCTTGGCCTGGGCAGGGATATGGTGCCTTTGCTTATCTCTAGGACTCTTAGTCCAATTTGTATCTTGTCCGTAGTCGGACGCTACCCACTTCCGTTGTTATTTGGATCTTTGTATTGTATCTTTTGCTCTTGACTCGGTGAGTCGTTGTTGTATATACGTTCTTTGTGGGTACCATCGAGAACTGTTGTAATGTTATCACAATTCCACCCGCATAACGTGTGTGTTGCGACGTGCACCTTATGCCTGGTGGGCGTCCTAGGATCCTTATTATGCGGATTTGGCGGTAGCGCTCAAGTCTGCATAGTACCGATCCCGGGGCGTTACACCCCATGTGTGGTTTTGGTAATTAATGACAATCTCTATGGACTAATGCTTGTATTGAGCTATATTTGTAGGTGTGTCCATTTGCGTTGCTTGATCTCCATATGTTGGAGTCAAGGCTAAGTAAAAAAGATTATATGTTGATCAAGGCTAAATACGGGTTGATCAACTCTCAAGGCCATGTGAAGATATGCCGAAGAGTGCCTCTCCCATATTGGTGTATGGGGGAGCAACATGTGAATCTTCACCAAGCGAAGCGCAATCAAGAAAGGTGGTTCGCCTTGAGGAGATGAAGATCGTCTTCATCGACCTCAAGTGGATTAATGCGCAAGGCAAAGGTATGATCTTGATAGGGTTTCTATTTAGCGGTCTCATGATGTTAGCAAGAGACCGGATTATAGGATAGTTAACCGTACTATCAAGAGGGGCTCTCGACCGAGTATCTTGATCGTATCGTTCGTGGAGAGCTCAAACCTTTGCATCCTTGCATCCTTGCAATAATCTTTATTGGTTCTTATTTGTCTCTTATCGTGGTGTGGTCTTGGTGCTTGTCGTGCTTGTCATGACAAGGCCAAGTTCACAGAAAACGGTTTTCATATGCGTCTCCTATTGTGTTTTTTGTTTTGGAGGTTTATCGGTTCGTCTTTCTTAGAGAGATTCTACCTTTCTCCATTTGGTTTTATCCTCCCTTGTTGGACTATGATGTTTTTCTGTATATCCTTGTAGAGCTTTTCGTTGCGAGTACAACGAGCCCAAGATCATCGAAAACGGAGTCTGGATGCAAAAGATATGCCCGTTTTCGTTTTGCTCTTTCTGCAGTTTTTTAGTGGGGCGGAAGTTCCGGCCCCCGGAAGTTTCGGCCCAAGAACCGGAAGTTCCGGCCCATATTTTCATCTGAGCTTTTTTTGCTAAGTCCTTTCGGCGTTTCTCTCTGGAGGGAGTCCGGAAATTTGCCCCGGAAGTTTCCTCGGAAATTTTCGGGGGTCCGGAAATTCCGGTCCTTGGTCCGGAAGTTCTGTTCAGGAAAATTTGGCTAAGTTGTTTTCGCGTTTTCTCTCTGGAGGGGGTCCGGATCTTTGCACCGGAGGTTTGCTCCGGAAATTTCCGGACCACCGGAAGTTCCGGTTCATGCAGCGGAAGTTCTGGCCCCTGGTCGGAAGTTTCGGTACATAACACCAGAAATTCCGCCCCCTTGCTGCTCTAACGGTCAGATTTTGGGGGGTGGGGGGCTATAAATAGACCCCTTCTTCCCCAAGAGGCTAGCTCACTCACTCTCTCTCTCCTCCATTGTTGCAAACTTGTGAGCTTGATTTCTCTCAATCCCTCTAATGATTTTTGCCCAAATTTAGGGATTCAAGAGAGGAGATCTAGATCTACGTTTTCACCGAACAATCTCTCCTCTAAGTGAGGGGAACCTAGTGGATCTAGTTCTTAGAGTTCTTTTGTGGTTCTCCTCTTTGTTCTTCGTCTCTTATTCCTCCCAAAGCATTTGTTGCTTAGTTGGAATTTGAGAGTGAAGGATTTGACCACTTAGTGTGTTCTTGCCTTTTGCATTAGTTGCATCGGGTTGTGCTCTCCATGAAGATTCGTGGGATTGAAGTTTTAGAAGCTTGTTACTCTTGGGTGCATTGTGTTCACAAGAGCTTGTGCATCTTGGGTGCATTGTGTACCCTAGACGGTTGGTGGTGCCGCGAAGACTTCGAGTTGTGAAGCTTCGGGCAAGTTTTGGGAGCCCCTAATTGAGTTGTGGGTGTGTGCCCCAAGAACATTATAAAGGCTCCGGATTGCGCCTTGAAGGATTCTGATAGTGGAAGGTGAACCAAACCCTTGGGTGCGGTTCATCGGAGAATAGGGTGAGGCCTTTGTGGCATCTTGAGTAGGCCTCTTGTGCCGAGCTCACACCCCTCCAACGAGACGTACTCCCTTAACAAGGAGGAACTCGGGAATACATCCTCGTCTCCGCGTGCCTCGGTTATTTCTATACCCGAGCTATTTACTTATGCAATTTACATTGTGATAGCCTTCGTGCTTGAAGTTTTATATCTTGCTATCACCTTGTTGCTTGCCTTGATTAGCATAAGTTGTTAGTGCACATAGGTGAGCCTAGTATATTAGGTTGTTGGCTTGTTAATTTAAACACACAGTTTTATTCCGCAATTATCAAGTCTTAAACCGGAAAAGTTTTAATTGCCTATTCACCCCCCCTCTAGGCGACATATCGGCATAGTTTGTTCTTTCAAGGAGTATGATGGGCGGCCCGGGTTCGCGCCTTTTCGGTGTGCATATGACACGACGGGCTCGCACGCGCGTCGTTTCATCCGACACTACCGCAACACACCCCGGCGTGCGGGGTTGGGTTGGTAGCGCCGGACGAAATAACGGGCCACCCCGGACGAAGTCGGCCTATGGGGCGTGCGAGTGGGCGCGGTTTTACGCCCGGCGCACCATATAGGGCTATGGGGGGCTTTGTGGGAGATGATTGGACATGTTCTAACGCGGTGAACTATTTATGTTTTTGTCCGCTTTTGTGTCTGCGCCGATCCAATTTCAGCCAAATTTAGTATGAGCTTGCGTCCCGGCAAACAGAATGAAGGCACACAATCCATGCGTCAGCCACGTGTCTGCTATAGGCCCATGCGTCAGTCGTCCATCCAACGGTTCCCAATACTTTTAATGCCACGCGTTGGTCCGTCCTTATCACCACTCTGCTCCGCTCCCTGTCGCCGACAGAATAAACCCTAGTCACACGCGATAGCACCACCGCTAGGTAGAATGTCGAAGAAATGGTTGCCAAGAAGGCCGAGAAGCACCACCCCGAGTCCAGCTCGTCCTCGGTGCTTGCTCCCCGGCCATGTTCACCATGGCACCGCCGACGGCGCAATAGGACCATGTGTCACCGCGCAGTTGTTCTGGGCCACCCCCTGCCCTGGCCCGACGTCAACTGCTCAACGACTGACACTCGTCGTGGACTCCGAGTACTGAGACATGTGGTTCGACGTTGAGCATCACCACCCAGTCCACTCGTACTTCGCGGCGAAGCCGACGCGTTCGCATGCGGCCGCGCTCGAGCCACCGCCCAAGAGTCCAAACAAATATCGGTTTTGGAACTGAGGGAATAGTACTTGGAAGTGTATAATGGTTGCAATACAATCAAGCTAAACAAAGTGGAGCAATAATTAAAGCATAATGTACTGCAATATTATTTCGGTGGCCAATGTAAAAGCACATATAATAGCAGCTACAACCATAGTGCATTTGCTTACATTTCGATAGCCACAATAAAAACACATATGATAGCAGCAGAGCAATTCCTCTAGTCTAATCACTTGTTTGTTCAGCTTCAGAGCATCCCAGCCAGCTACCCAAAAGGCCCTCCAGAGGACTTTTTTGAGCGCCGGCAATGCAAAAAAGCCGAAATTCCGCTCAGTCGCGCCCCCATAGCTCCCAAGAACCCAAAATAGCGCCGCCAAAACATGCATGAACTTAAACAATCAAAATTGACGCCACACTTTGCCGCACCTAAGTTGGAGGAAAGGAACCTTCCCACACGTTTGGTATACCAACCAAACAGATGCCCTGTTTATGTCCGCGAGTATCTAATTTTTCAAGTCCAATTCAGAATAAAGTCATGTGCAACGTAATGCAACGCATTTTGAACCATGATGGTGTTCTTTGGTGGTAGTTACTAAGGTAATGAGATGTATATTGAAAATAGTCTGGCGGTTTTGTTGGAAAATCCGTGTCTGGGCTCAATCAAGCAGTTACTACTTACTAAGGACATCTACAATGCAAGGTGTTTCAGGAAGTGCTTACAAAAATAGACCAAACATTTTTTTAAGCACCAGTGTTTATTTCTATAGGAGAGGTACCTAGCTAAGCATCTATCTTGTATTAATAAGGACTAGTGCTTAAGAAAAACTGGTTATATTTCTAAGCATCTCTATAAGCACCTTGCATTGATCATTTTACATGCCCTAAGGTAACACGATGTATATGGCATATGGCAATAGCTCATGGCGGTGTTCATATGGCAATAACTCATGGCGGTGTTCCTAGGTAGTAGTACAATGTCTGGGCTCCATAAATGAGTCACTAGTTGTGCGTATGAGCTTGTTGATTAAGCAAATGTGATTGTGTTCATATTCCTCTCCATGATCCAAAAATGTGATAACAATGCAATCATGTATGATGCTAGTTTAGTTTAGTTTGTGATAGGCAGTATAAAGAAATTTACAATATAAGGGGGAAAGATGGAACTTACATGGATTGCTCTGTATTGCGTAACGAAGTTTGCCCATATGCTGCAGGAGACACAGAGAAACCATAAAAATTAGGAAATGACAAAGACAACAACAGTAATTAAGCACATCATTAACAGGAATAAAGAGCAATTAATGCAAGCACCTCCATGGCATCTGGTTCGTAGAGGTTGACTCCATCAAAATAGAAAATTGCGAAGCCAGAAGGTGTCTCAAACAGCACCATGATCAGCCCATAATGCCCCAAATTGGTAGCTGCCAATACACGAGTCAAGCAAACTCAAGAAAAGAAGGATTTAAGAGAAATAACGTATGTGCACAACCCATCATTCATACATCAGGCAAGAAGCCAGAAGTGGTGCCACCAAGTAGGCAAGTACCAAAGCCCAAAGGCCCCAAACCTGTTTGGGGAGGATCTATCGTCTACTAATTTGAATCTCGGTATAGGTAAAGGTGGGAGGGTAATACCGACTTAACCTTTGCCCATTGAAAAACAATCAAAGCATCACTATCTCAGTTTTTTTTGTATCGTCGCAAGTGGCAATCCCCCTCTCCGCAGATCGGCAAGGAAGCCACGGCAGGCGAATCCAGCTCTCACTCCACCGAGCGTTATCCTTGTATGGCCTGCTCCTTGTTGCGCCAGCCAGTAGTCTTGAACTCAAGACTTTTTGCTCTGATGCCATCTAGAACTGCACGCACCGAACCAGTTCACCTAAAAGCTCAAGCTGATGGGGGCAAGGAGAGCAATACACTTATACTTGTGAATTTGTTTGTAGCAATGTAGTATCAATTACTGGTTGGAGTGGAACGACTGCAACTGTGACAATGTGCATGCTTCAGCATTCCAAGTTCATCACTGTGCACGATGGAGTTGGCGGGCTACCGCAAGCGGCATGCATGGCGATTGGTGGCCAGTGGTAAACAGTGAGGAGTAATTTTGTTTTAGTCATATCCCAATATGGATACAACTTTACTTTGCTGTGTTGCTGATGGAGGTCTAAATTGCTGGTTGCAGTCGGTTGTTTCGATTTTGCACTTCCATGCTTTCTCATCCCACAATTCCGACGAACGTCAGAGGAACAACTTCTAGATATATCCACTATGTATGATAGCTGCATATGTACGGCTGTTATTTTCTGAATTTTCCGGACAAAAATCCAGAATAATCTGTTAGTCACTTTGGTCTGTTTATTATGTATATATAAACAGTGGAATTGTCCACTATTCTATGCTCCATAATGTAATCCAAACAAGATCTTATGTGTGGAAGGGATTAGAGAAGTGAAAGGGATTCAATCAGTGTGAGGATTTAAGGATCCATATTCGTATTCCGGATTTGTTTTGAAAATATGGATAGGATTGGGGTTGGTTCCCCTAGTGGTATGGTTTCCTCACTATAGGACTCACCTATACTGAACAACGAATTCGCAGGAGGAGGAGGCAGGCATCGCTTTCTTGCACCTCGTTGCCCCGTCGAGGTTGACGTCGAATTCGCCGGAGAAGAACGCGGGCGTCGCTGTCCGACCGGCCGTCGCCCCATGGAAATCAACTGGTGATTGCGGGAGGTTTTTGCGGCGGCGTGGCGTCGAGCAGTTTTTAGCGGCGGAGCGCGTTCGGCCCGTCGCGGTAAATAGGCGTGTAAATGGGCCCGGGCTAGTTATAGGCATTCTCACTCTACGATTACTTTTTTTTTTCTGAAACAGCTTGCTTTCAAGCCGGTTCGCTGCAAGCCGGCGTCCATATTAGGGGTTGCACTATGCATTGCTTGAAGCGAGATGTAACTAGGTCTACAAGAAAAGCTTGAGGATCATGAGCGGCTCGAGATCGACTCGTTTTTTAGCTCGACTCGAGATCGATTCGAAAAGAAATGAGCAGATTATGAGCTGTCTTTTATAACTCGACTAAAAAACGAGCTGATCTTGAGCAAGCGCGAATTCAGCTCTATAGCTCGAAATAAAATAATTATATATAATTATTCTGCCATTTATCAAAAAGAAATAGGATAATTTGCTACCTTATATGTTGTTAACTGAATTTTCTTTCCTTCTACGTGCAACCAAATCTAGAAGGTTAAATAAAAGAAAAAATTTAGCCATTAATTTATGTGGTATGTCCCTAGAATAGGCTACCATATAACGCCTGGACAAAGTTTGACCACATATTACCTTTTCTATCATGGATACACTAATACCAACGATCTATGCACAACCATAGAACTTTTATGAACTTTGTCCATTAATTTGTTATCCCAACTAGATGTATGTCGTGAGTTTTGTCTTATGCAATCATCACATTCTTTTCTTTTGAATAATTTTATATCACCACGGCTTTTGTTGAAAATGTATCTTATTGTGTTTTGTTATGATGTCGTTGTGGTTTAAATTGTATAAAATAATTGGCCAGAAATATAGGAATTTCACTGTCTTTCTTAGCTCGAAACTCGCTCGAAATCGACTCGAAATCGTTACAAGCTGAGCATGAGCCAATTTGCTCGACCCTAAACTCGACTCAGTTTGAACTCGCTCAAATTTTTGTATGAGCTGAGCTGAGCCGAGTATAACTCGCTCGAGATCGACTCGTTTGCAGCCCTAGATGTAACGCTCAACTTGCCCGCACGATTCACTTCCATTTGAAAGCCCATTACTCGCAAAGCCCGTTTAAAATGCTAAGGTTGGTTCTTCACTTTCTTTTGAATACGACGCGCATTTTCTGTTAGTTCGTGTTCTTCGTGACTACTCTAAGATTACGATATGATTTTCTCTTACCACAAATTTCTCTAAAACCAGCGTTAGGGGGTGATTTACATGGTATTGCGTAGCTCGGGGTTTAAATCATACCAATTAGTTGTTCAGGGGACTTTACAATCAACATGATTTGAGGATGAAATATATACTTAGGCCCCGCTTGGTTCGTCGTTTCCGGGCCGGAAAGCGTCGGGTGGAAATATCGGACCTACCTTGGTCCGTATATTTTACTCTGCAGGGCCGGTAGAATATTACGGAGGGTAAAAAAATCCTGCATTCCAAGCGGGGCCTTAATCATTTCCATTTCTTTTGAAAAAGCTTGTTTTCAAGCCGATTCGCAGCAATGGCGTATGGCGCTCCTATACAGCGCTCGTTGCATCCATTACTGACGCAACATCACGGAGTCCGCTTGGGGCGGCCCAGGTAGCTCGCTCGCTCGCCTGCTCTCTCATTCGTTTCTATCTTCCGCTCACTATTTGTCCGGGTTTTTTCGGCCCCTGCCATGAAATAGTATAGAAAATTATTCCCTGACTGGAAAGATAATCAGAAAATTTATAAATATTCAAAAAATTGAAAAAATCTTTGAGGATTTTAAAAACGTTCATGAATTTGAAAAATGTTCGCTATTTTTATGAGGTCACCACTTTTTCAAAATATTAATGATTTTTAAAAATTGTTCAAGAAATAAAAATGTTATAAATTTAAAAAATGTTCGTCCAACGCATTTGAAAAAATGTGCATCATTCAGAATTATGTTCACAAATTTGGAAATGCGCTCGGATTTGAAAAATTATTCACGAAATTATAAACTCTTTATTCATTTGAAAAAATCACAAATTTAAATTCTTCACGCATCAAAGCAATATTCACATCGTTCAAAAAAATGTTTAAAAAAATCACATATCATACAAAACAATATATTCATATGATATTTTTAAAAAAATTAGAAAAGAAAAGATGAACTAAAAATATCGAAAAAAAAAAGTAGAAAACGACAAATAAAACAGAAAAATAAAAGATTAAGTAAGAAAGAAGGAAAGAAAAAAAACGAAAATGGCAAGAGAAACTGAAAAACCAACAATAAAAACCACTCAAGAAAATAATGAATACAAGAAAAACCCGGCTAGAAGATACTAGAAACTTCCCAAAACCGGAAAAACTTACCTGGGTCGGCCCAGTTAACGAACTCCTTGCTAGAAGAGGTACGCGTCGCCCCGGTGTCAAATAGGGTTTGCCAAAGGCATCATATTGCAAACAAGTATTTGTGAACCCCTAGCGAGCCATCCGACGCTATCCACGTGGCGTTCAATGTGCGGGCGGGCGCATGTCAACAAGAATTCTTTGTCGAGTGATTTTATATCCCGATTCGTGGTAATTAAGAGTTGCACATGATTTGCAATTACACGCAACTAACCGAGATTTAGTTAAATCTAAGTCGACTAAGAATTAGATAGTCCCTTTTCTATTTTACAAACCGAGTTTCCATATTTGCGAGCTCAGCAACCAGGAGTCCGGTTAATATACAAATGCTAATAGTCTGCTCTAGTAAGGATGAAAACGGAACGATAATAGTTTATGACCGGAAGCTATCCAATCTTCTCTATTCGCTAGCACTGGGTTTGTTAGGTTGCTTAAATGTGCTGATATACAGTCCAGAAATCTTATTTCCATACATGGTCCCAATACTTATTGGCTCTTAACGAATTATCTTATTTCCATGCTGCAAGGATAATCTTCTTTTTTTCAAAGAGAAGTGGCCGTTTGTCCCAATCCATATTGGCTCTTAACCCAAAGTCCCAAACCCTGAGGGTAATGGTAACATAAATTGTGATCATGAACTTACATGACCTGTTCAAGATATCTTCTCTGCTTTTTCAAGTCTTTTGAGAAGCAAGCTTGATTTATTTGGCACGCACGAAGTTTATACAAAAACTTAGAAAACATCCTTATTATTATACATGGAATATGGTTGCCTTCTATTTTCTCATAATTTTTCAATAACAAGATGAATTATATTTCTAAATTGTGTCAAACATAAAACCTATTTGCTAGTACTTGTAAAGAACACCAGATAGGCCCGTCTGAGCAGCCACACGAGTCTTTATTTCTTCTTTTCTTGTGGAAATGGAAATTTATTTTGTTACATAGTCAACGTAAAAGGTGAAAACTTAGTCAACGTAAAAGGTGAAAACTATTACTCCCTCTGATCAGATTTGATTGTCGCCGGCCGTATAGAATTTTGTAGTGTCGTGGTTCACCTTCCATGCCAATCATTTCTGACCGGAGGGAGTAACAATTTTATGACCTAAACAAGTCTTCATAAACAAAATACTTGAACCACCCAATACTTAACATATCTTAATTTTCCCTAAACTATATGTAACACTGTATTCGGTAGAATCAGTTATGATACAGATACTTAGTTACCGCCCTCTTCTTCTTCCTCGCTGAGCTGTTGGTGGTAGATTCTCAGAAGGCCCACAAGGAAGTATTGTTCCTGTCTCTTGTTCTATGCGTCTCTTCAGCTCTCTGAGAATTCGAACTTGACCCAATTTTTCTGGAGATAGTTTTTCCCAGTAAATCCCTGCATACATAAGTTCTTCAAAATCTGGTCGTGGAAGTTCTGTTTGCAAATTTACCAAGTAACAGAATCAGTCAAACCTTGTGGCTTTGGGATTGCAGTATTTGTTAAGATGACCTGACTTGGGGTGCAGATAATATCAACAGGTACATCATGAATTAGCAGCTTTTCAACTGGAATGTCATCCACTAATTGCTTGTCGTGCACTGCAGTCATAGAAAAATTGGCAGTTAACGCTACTAGATTGATGATTAGTCAAGGATTATATAAGAAAAAAATTGATAAACTAATGGAACACCAATTGTTTTCTCTTCAGATAAGAAGAGATTTCTTATCCAAAAGGGGAAGTCCCCACTCCCCAGGCCTCTCCATCCACTGATGCATGCAGCCTCCAGAAATGAAGAGGCAAAGCATGCCCCTGTAGATGATTCTTTGGAAAAAGATTATTGAAATACAATTGTGGATTACAGTGGGAAAATAGCATCCACCAGAATGTATCTCAACCATTTCTGGGATCATAACTGTAAAGTCAAGTTCAATTAGCCACAGGCTAACACATAACAAAGATGGTCAGGCAAAATCTTTTTTAGAAAAACTAAACAAAAAGCTGTCACTCATGCTTGAGAATAAGAAGATCCCACCTATATAAATCGTCCTAGTTCCTCTACACCACCAAACCAACTAGATCCGTATAAAAATGGATTACAAGTTAAATATATAAATAAAACTCACCAGTTGTTACTATCATGGTTGAATCATCTATAGCTCCCATATAACGAAGCATCCCATATTCCAGCTCAGCAAATCCCTAGAGTCAATGTTCATACATAAAATTACAGGTGAGAAGCGAGAAAAATAAAGCATAATTCACTGTCAAGACACTACTGAAATTGGCACAGGTCAACAGTTGATTCTGTTTATTTTCTGTTGAAGGAAGAAAGAAAAGCAGGAGGGGAGCTTATGTGCACTCTTCTTTTCGTGAAGCATATTGTGTACTCTACAATTAATATTATCGTGATACAGAAACAAACAACAAAATCAACTCTGGTTCAATTCCTCAACTATAATTACCTCACCCTTCCCTAGTCGTGCCCCTGTACTTGGATCAACTGCAACCGACCCAATCACAGTCAGATCCACCTTAATCCTTTCATCTAGACCTATCGGCCTTCCGTATTTGGCTGCACCAACAGAAGTGCATGCTTCAGGAATGCATCCGGTGGGTATCATCTGAGATTCTAGAACGGAGAAAAATCCCGTCCTGAGCCGTGGTTGCGGAGTCAGCAGCTTCTTGTCGCCTGAATGATTCCAGCAGCACAGTTGGTGAAAAAAAAAAAACGTTCGACCCGATTGAGACTATGCATGACAGACTTGAACTTATACAGAGTAGTGGGCTCAAATGAGCATTGGATTCAAAATGCGCAAATGATATAGAAAGCTATAAGCCTCATTCAAAACATGCTCTGGAATGCAGGACAACACAAGGAAAAAACAAGATATGAACAGCCAATAACATGCAATTGTAAAGATGACAAGTAGCAGTAACTAGCAGACGGGTCACCTGAGAGTGTTAAGAACCGGACTTGCTTCTGGGGGGAGTCCGGATTGACCTTCACGCATTGTGCATTCTGGAACACATCCAGCCTCCCTAACTGGTGAGAGTTAGAAACGTTTCCACCACAGGTTAAGATATGTAGGAGTACAATTCTGCAGTGTGGTAACAGCAACAGCAATCCGAAACTAGGATAAGAAGTTAAGAACAGAAGTGTAGGAAATATTAATTTACGTGGCTTGCAACATTATAGTTTATACTACATTATTTTCTCCTGGAAATATACTCAATATGGAAATTACCTTTGCATTGGATATTGCTTAACTCAAATGGAATTTATTTGAGGAAGCCGGTACAATATATATGGAATTACAGTATTGTTTAAATACTGGAATTATATGTCATACTTTTGTATGTATAGCCCGGGCACATGTATATTGGAATAACCAAGTTGTTCATGAGTTGGCTCCATGAATTGATAAAGCTTGCGAATCTGAATATTAGTTCTGATTCGGCACACAACTCGCATGTGTGTGATTGGGACTTTGCAGATAATTAGACTCCTTGTATGCTACTAATGATCGTGGTTGGTTTGGTTAGCTAGGAGTCTTGGTTTAAACAGTCCATCTGGAATTTATCTGCAACTTAACAGTTTGATTCAAACTGGAATTAGCACTGTATAAATAGTCCCTAACCCTTGGCCTCAATTGATCATTGCGAGCGGCACCACGGAAAAGGATCGAGGAACAAGGGTTAGACAAATACGTGCTGGAATTCTTACATTGGTATCAGAGCTTAATTACGAGATTGGCGTCTGATCGGCGATAAGCATCGCCGTAAAGTCGCCGTCTCTCCATCGATCCTGGACAGCTAAGGTCGGCCCGATTCCGTCTGCTACTCAACACAGGCCCAACTCGGTATAGAGGAAGGCCTTGTCCCGTCCACACCGCTGCCGACAGAAACGACTCGATCCTTCAAACTCGCCGGATTGCTCCAAGCACAGGAACTCGACCCCACGCCGCAACGCCGACTCTGTCCACGGCCACTCCCCGCCGGCCGTTGACTCCAGCGCCGCCCCGCTCCGCCCGCCGTCGACTCCTGCGCCGCCCCGCTCCTGCACTGCTGCAACGTTGCTGCCACCCCGGTTTGTTTCAACTCGCCGAGATCAATCTCTCCGAGGAACGCAACGTTCAGCTGCTTCATCTCGGTGGGATCGCCTGCTGCAACAAATTCGTCACCGACATCTCACGCAGCTCCTTCAAACTCCCAGGCTGCTAAAATCCTCGTCATCAGCACTGCACGTAACCTGTTTGACGGAACTCCTACAAGAAACAGGACATCACCTTCAGTGTAAGCAATTCAATCTCAATGGCCTCCAATGCTGTGTTTGCTGAGTTGATGCGTGCATACAAACTGGATGGAAACAATTTCACAGTTTGGAAGAGGAAGTTGATTTATTTGCTTACTTCGGAAAACATCGATTATGTTGTTGAAACTCCTGCACCAAACCAGCCAGCAGAGGATGCTACAGATGAAGAGAAGCGTGAATACTTGGAGGAATATAAACAGTGGACCAAGGATAACAAGAATGCTAGGGTTTTCATGTTGGGTTCAATGTCAGATTCATTAGCTGCTGAATATGAAACTGAAGACACAGCTTGCGGCATCATGCACAGGCTGGAACAAGATTTTGGAGAGGTTTCTCTCATGAAAGTATTGAGCCTTGTGAACAGATTTCTTAATTCTAGGATGGGTGACAAATCTGTCAATGAACACTTGAACAAGCTTGTTGTCTTGGCCGAGGAACTGAAAGCTGCTGGGTATCCCTTCCAAGAAGAAGTCCAAGTTATGGTAGTTCTGAATTCGCTGCCATCATCTTGGGAGCAATTTAAAACTTCCTTTTGCCATTCTGAGCGTACACTCAATATGAGGAATTTAAGGCAACACTTGCTGATGGAGGAAGACAGGAAGCTCAACAATGGGAAAGAGAGGAGCTCTTCAAATACAGAGCTGCACCTTGGTGAGTACCGAAACAATGGGAATAAAAGGAATTGGCAGAAAAGAAAATTTGGGCAAGACCTAAGGGACAAAATAAATTATAAGAGAGATGATAGGAAGGATAAGGACCAGCGGAACAACAACAACAACAGCTTCAACAAGTCCTCTCAGAACTACAAGTGCCATAATTGTGGAAATTCTGGCCACTTCAGGGCAGATTGTCCCAAGAGGAGGAAGAACGTTGACAACAAGAAAACCAACAACAAAGGGGATAGCCGCAAGGGGAATCAATCCCCTGAAGGTATACATGATGTTTACGTTTGCACCGAGTCTTTATTTACAACTACTTTTCGTAATAGTTGGGTAGTAGATTCTGGATCTACGGCGCACATTGCTAAGGAACATAGCTTTTTTTCATCACTTAAAACAATTCCAAGGGGAACACGACATGTCTATTTAGGAACAAATGTCAAGGCTGACATACTTGGAATTGGAAACTATGTTCTTAACCTCCCTAATGGAGGGAAACTAGTATTGGAAAATGCCTTATATTCACCCAACATGAGAAGGAACCTGATTTCTGTATCAAGAATAGAATCTGTTGGATATAAAGTACTTTTTGGAGATGCAAAGGTTAAAATTTTATTAGATGGACAACTAGTGCATTCTGGGCCTAGGAACGATGGTCTATATTTCCTAAAAGATGTTTTACAAGATGATTGTTTACTTGGTGAAGATAACTCCATTGTGAGGAATGTTAATGGTCAAAATAACTGCTCTGAATCATACCTTTGGCACTTGCGTCTCGGTCACATATCTAAAAATAGGATCAAGAGACTTATTAGTTCTGGAATTTTGAACTTTAAGTGGGAGGATTATGGAATTTGTGAAGCTTGTGTTATGGGAAAGATGACCAGATCACCATTCCCTAAAGCCAATAGGTCAAAAGAACCATTAGCAATTGTTCACTCTGATATTTGTGGGGAATTTTCCACACCCACTTTGGGAGGGCAGAAAGTTTATTTTATTACTTTCATAGATGATTACTCAAGATATGGGTATGTGTATCTACTCAAACACAAATCAGAGGGTTTTGATGCTTTTAAGATGTACAAAGCGGAAGTGGAAAATCAATTAAACAAGAAGATAAAGATTCTTAGAACTGACCGTGGAGGAGAATACACGTCAGGAATATTAGATGGTTTCTGTAAAGAACATGGAATTGTCCATCACTATACCTTGCCATATACACCACAACAGAATGGAGTGGCGGAAAGAAGGAATAGGACGTTAATGGACATGGTAAGGTCAATGATGGCCTACTCTGATTTGCCACTATCATTTTGGGGGGAAGCCTTACATACTGCTGTGTATTTATTAAATCATTCTCCATCAAAGGCAGTAGAATTAACTCCCTATGAGCTTTGGAAAGATAGGAAACCTTCTTTACGCAACTTAGCAGTTTGGGGCTGTAATGCTCAAATTAGAGTGCCTAGTCAATTGCGCACCAAACTACAGCCGAAAAGCACCCAGGGAATTTTTATTGGTTATGCATCAGGCTCCAATGGCTATCGATTTTATGATCCAGAAAAGAAAAGATTAATTGAAAGTGGTGACGCTGTGTTTTTAGATCAAGACACACCACGCCGTGCCAAACGTGCTAGAGTGGAACTTCTTGTTCAACCTGAAATTAATGGAGAACCAAACACTGAAATCCCAGTTCAGGAAAATGAAGATGTTAACATGGAGGAAAACTCTACTTCAACTAGCATGCCTAGGAGAAGTGGGAGGAATACTCAAGCGCCTTCTTATTTAGATGATTATTATGTTTTCTTGGGGGAAGTGCACTCTAAAGTAAACTTAGAGGAAGAGCCAAAATCTGTCAAAGCTGCCTTAGCTAGTTCGGAATCTCGACTCTGGATGGAATCAATGCTAGAGGAATTGAACTCTATGAAAAAGAACAAAGTTTGGGAATTAGTTCCTTTACCAAACAATCAAAAAGCTGTAGGTTCTAAGTGGATTTTTAAGAGGAAATTAAATGCATCTGGTCATGTAGAGAAATACACAGCTAGGCTTGTTGCTAAGGGCTTCACACAAAAGGAAGGAATTGATTTTGTGGAAACCTTTTCTCCTGTTGCTAAATTTACATCTATACGGATCATTAGTGCCTTATCCGCATATTATGATCTGGAATTGCATCAAATGGATGTAAAGACAGCATTTTTAAATGGAACTCTAGACGAGGAAATATATATGAGCCAACCAGATGGTTTTGTTGAAAAGGGAAGTGAAGGGATGGTCTGTAAGTTAAATAGATCAATATATGGCCTTAAGCAAGCCTCGCGGCAATGGTATTTATTATTTGATAATGCCATCACGTCATATGGTTTTTCAATGACGGAAGGTGACCACTGTATATACTCTAAAATAGAAGGAAATAAGTTTGTTCTCTTATCTCTTTATGTTGATGACATTCTTATTGCATCAAATGATTTTGAAACCCTATTGAAAGTCAAATCATGGCTGTCATCGAAATTTGACATGAAGGATATGGGGGAAGCTTCCTACGTGTTGGGAGTGGAAATACATAGAGATAGGAAAAATAGGATATTGGGTCTGTCCCAAAAGGCATATTTAAATGCCGTACTTAAGAAATTCTCTATGGAAGATAGCAAGCCGGTTACTGTACCTATATTAAAGGGAATTAAACTCAGCGAGGAAATGTGTGCTAAAACTCCTGAGGAAAGGAAATTTATGAGCAATATTCCTTATTCATCCGCATTGGGTTCTTTGATGTATGCTATGCTATTTACTAGACCTGATCTTTGCTATGCCGTGGGAATTCTTAGTCGGTATCAAATAAATCCTGGAGAAACTCATTGGAAGCAAATGAGGAATGTTTTACGCTATGTAAAAGGAACAATGGATTATCACCTATGCTTTAATGGTCATAATCTTCAGCTGCAGGGTTTTACTGATGCTGATTGGCAAGGAGATTTGGATGACCGAAAGTCTACGTCTGGTTACATGTTTAAGCTGGCTGGAGGAGCAATCTCATGGAGAAGCAAGAAGCAGGAATCTGTTGCATTGTCTTCGATGGAAGCTGAGTACATTGCAGCATCTGAAGCCGTGAAAGAAGGAGTTTGGCTGAAGGAATTTCTTGCATCTCTAGGTGTTGTGAAAAGTGCAGCTAATCCGGTCACCATATTCTGTGATAACCAGGCAGCGATCAAGGTCTCTAAAGATCCAAAGTTTCATAGCAAAAGCAAACATATTGAGGGAAGGTATCATTATATTCGTGATGTTATAAATAGGCTAAAGACAGTACGTATAGAATTTTTGCCTAGTGTGGACATGGTGGCTGATCCACTGACTAAACCTCTTAGTCAGGAAACGTTCTGTAAACATGTCTATGACATGGGTCTTCGTGTTTGGAATTAATGTCTTAGCCAAGTGGGAGATGTAGGAAATATTAATTTACGTGGCTTGCAACATTATAGTTTATACTACATTATTTTCTCCTGGAAATATACTCAATATGGAAATTACCTTTGCATTGGATATTGCTTAACTCAAATGGAATTTATTTGAGGAAGCCGGTACAATATATATGGAATTACAGTATTGTTTAAATACTGGAATTATATGTCATACTTTTGTATGTATAGCCCGGGCACATGTATATTGGAATAACCAAGTTGTTCATGAGTTGGCTCCATGAATTGATAAAGCTTGCGAATCTGAATATTAGTTCTGATTCGGCACACAACTCGCATGTGTGTGATTGGGACTTTGCAGATAATTAGACTCCTTGTATGCTACTAATGATCGTGGTTGGTTTGGTTAGCTAGGAGTCTTGGTTTAAACAGTCCATCTGGAATTTATCTGCAACTTAACAGTTTGATTCAAACTGGAATTAGCACTGTATAAATAGTCCCTAACCCTTGGCCTCAATTGATCATTGCGAGCGGCACCACGGAAAAGGATCGAGGAACAAGGGTTAGACAAATACGTGCTGGAATTCTTACAAGAAGAGCGTGCTAGGTTTTGTTGGGCGGCTGCAAAGGCGAGGGGCGAGGGGGAGACGGAGGGAGAGCGAACCGAATCGGCGGCGGCGGCGGCGCCGTCGAAGTTGGGGATGCGGTGGTGGACGGGGCGGGGGTTGCGCGCGACGCCCTCGGCCTCCAGCACGTCCCACACCCGTTTTCTTATCCTCCACTTCCACGCCTTCGGGTCCGCCCCAGCAGCTGTGGACGCCCGCGCGTCGGCGTCCAGGCGGAGGCGCTCGGCCTCGAAGGCGGCCGCGTCGAACGAGGAGGAGGAGGACGACGACGACGAGCTCCTGGACGCCGCAGACACTACAGCGACAGTGGTGCGGCGAGAGGACGAGGCGGCGGCAGCGGCGAAGTGTAGCTGCAGGGACGGCGCCGACGGGAGGAAGAGCGGCATGACTTCCGCTCCCGCCACTCGTTCGCGAGAGAGCGTGTGGATAGACAGTGATCACGTGTGCCGTGCCAAAAAAAACGAGAGTCAAGCGCTGTGCATCGGCCTCAAGAACTCAACAAAGATCAATGCATTCCACGGGGGAAATCGATCCGCGCTAAGAAACGTGGAAGCTCCGGCAGCAGAAGTTTTTTTTTGAAATAAAAATATATTAAGCTAGCAAGCCGCCTCATTAAAAACCTTCCAGTCCCCTTAGGTACCCTGGTAAGGAAAAGAGTGCGTCAGAAACTTGCTGCTCTAACCATCCACAATCGTTACATCGTTTACAAGAGCATCGACTAACCAACCCGGAGGCTCGTTAGTCCAATTAAAAGAAAGCTGATTACAAAAACTAAAGCTAGCAATCGCATGTGCCGCACAGTTTGCTTCTCTATAACAATGTCTGAATTTGACCTTCCCAATTGACGTCGCCAAGTCCACACATTCTGCAAAAATAGCCGCCGCGCCATCCCACCATTGATTTTGTCCAGTGCAATACTCAATAACTTGTGTAGAATCCGATTCGGCCACCACCTTTTGAAAACCCAGCACGTTTGCCAACATAAGCCCATCTTTCATTGCTTTTGCTTCCATGGTTATCGCATCCATTGCAGAATCCGAATATATACATTGTGCAGCAATGAAATTACCCCTTTGATCCCTTATGATAGCAGCTGTAGCTCCCTTTCCGACATCAACATGGAAAGAAGCGTCCACATTTACTTTCATAAACTGAGGGTCCGGTTTCACCCATGTTTCAATCCGACTAGTAGCACTCCGGTTTAGAGATTTTTTGTAGTTATTAACAATAGCTAAAATTGATGTAGGCCATTTAGCCAAAGGGGTAATTGTACCATTATGTGTTACCTGACGACGAGCCCACCAGAGGTACCAGCACCCTGTAATCAACACCTCCTTGAAACCCACCGATGGCATAATTGATAGCATATTGTCATCTTGAATTAGTAGCTTCTCAAGTACCACTGAACCAGATCTTTCCATTTGCAATTCAGTAAGAATACGGTTGAACATACCCAAGTATTTCCAGAGTTCTATAGCAGGAAGACACTCAAAGAGCAGGTGCTTAATATCCTCTGCAGCTAAGTGGCATATCGGACACTCACCTGAAGTTCCAATGTGTCTATTTGCAAGTATGCACTTTAGAGGCAGAATTTCATGTAAAGCCCGCCAACCAAAAAATCTGTATCTTACGTGGAATTTGAAGTTTCCATACTCGTCTCCAAACTGCAGGCACCATAGAGCTACCAGGGTGTAAATTCGAATTTGCATGTTGCCCAAATTTATGTATCCATTCTGCATGATAGGCACTTCGGACAGAAAATCTACCCGATCTGTCCAAGTGCCAAGCAATGAAATCATCAAAAGCTTGATAATTAATCGGTATACACAGGATCCGGCCCGCATCCACAGAGTTAAAAACATCTCTAATAAGAACCTCATCCCACAATCCGGTGGAAGGGTCAATCAGATCGCAAACTTTTGAAATAACAGTATGTCCTCTACTGGTAATGATTTTCCTGTCTGGGCTAGAGGGGATCCATGGATCAGTCCAAATATTGATGTCTTCACCATTTCCAATTCTCCAAATATAACCTCTTTTAAAAGTGGCAATACCAGCAACAATACTTTGCCAAGTAAAAGAGGACCCTCTCTTTGGACCTGCTTGAAGAATATGTTCATTCGGATAATATTTAGCCTTTAGCACACGTGCACACAGGGAATCCGGATTTGTAATCAATCTCCAACATTGTTTGGATAACAAGGCAAGATTAAAAGAATGCAAATCTCTAAACCCCATACCTCCCTCACTTTTGGGAAACAAAGTTTCCACCAAGAATACCAGTGCATCTTTTCCTCATCTTCATCATCGCCCCACCAGAAAGCCGCAATCAAATCTGTTATCTCCTTACACACTCCTTTTGGCAAATTAAAGACAGACATTGCAAAAACAGGAATAGACTGAGCAACAGCTTTAAGTAAAATTTCCTTACCCCCCAAGGATAATTGCTTCTCCATCCACCCCATAAGTCGTTGCTTAATTCTCTCTGCAAAATGTTTAAAGCAATCACTCCGGTCTGCGCCAACCATAGCAGGTAATCCCAGGTATTTGTCTGACAATGCTTCATTGCCAATATGCAGTGCCTGACAAATATCAGCTCTAGTATCCACATTAGTATTTGGACTGAAGAAAATACTAGATTTCGCCAAACTCACCATCTGCCCCGAACTTGCACAATACAAATCTAACAGTTGCTGTAAGGAAGCTGCATTTAGAACATCCGCCCTCATTAGAATTAGAGAATCATCAGCAAATAAAAGGTGTGAAACTGATGGTGCATTTCTGCACACTCTAATTCCCTCAATGCCACCAACTTCTTCTTCAAACTGCAATAAGCTAGATAAGCCTTCTGCACATAAGAGAAACAGATAGGGAGAAAGGGGATCACCCTGTCTAATACCCCTCGAAGGAATAAAATCTTCTGTCTCCTGAGAATTATATCTCACTTTGTACTTAACTGAGCTGACACAAGACATGATCATCTCAATCCATTGAGCATGAAAACCTAACTTTTCCATCATATCTCTCAAAAAGCTCCACTCCACCCTGTCATATGCCTTATGCATATCCAACTTAACAGCACATAAACCATATTGACCAGCCCGTTTATTTTTAATCTTATGCACACATTCATATGCAATAAGAATATTATCCGTAATCATTCTACCAGGAACAAATGCACTCTGTGTGGGGGAAATAATTTCTGGAAGGATACTTTTCAGCCTAGCTGCCAGCATTTTCGAAATGATTTTATAAAGGACATTACAAAGACTGATAGGTCTAAACTGTGTAACAGCCTCCGGGGAGTCAACTTTTGGAATCATCACAATGGTTGTCTCATTCCATGTATTCGGAATTTGTCTAGAATTAATTGCATACAGTACCTCTTGTGTGATGTCCTGGCCCATTATGTCCCAATATTTCTTGAAAAAGATTGCATGCAAACCGTCAGGCCCCGGAGCTTTTAAATCACCTATACTGAAAACTGCTTTGCGGACATCATCCGCACTATATGGGGCCATCAACATCTCATTCATAGATCCTGTCACTTTAGTGTTCACCTTTTGCAAAATGCTAGGATCCGTTTGGTTAATCTCTGATGTAAACAGGTTAGAAAAGTAGCTCTGAATATGAGAATTTAACATTGACGTACCTTCTAAAACTGACCCATTTTCATCTTTTAGACTTTTAATAAAATTCCTCTTCCGTCTCGCCGAAGCATAGGCATGGAAAAAGGCTGTATTTTTATCCCCATTTTTCAGCCAATTCGCACGAGACCTCTGCATCCAATGGATTTCTTCAAGTTCCAATAAAAATTCCACAAGTTCTGTAAGTTCTTTCCTCCTCTCATCATTTGCATCATTCATAGGGCCAGCCATAGCCTCTTCCAACTCCTTCTGGGCTCTCCTCAGTCTCTTCTTTGGTTTCTTCAGGACCCGCTGATCCCAGTCATGAAATTCACGATGCATTTGATTAAGCTTTTCATGAACATTTCCTATATTCGGATCTGCACTCGCCTTTTCCCAAGCATCCTTTACTGTATCTGCAAACCTTTCCTCCCTTAACCATCTTGCTTCAAACCGGAGTGGCCTTTGGTTATTAGCTGTATACATACTACTAACATAGTATTCTGTATTCACTAACAAGGGCCGGTGATCAGACCTTGCAAACTGAAGATTTTCCAAAGCAGCATTCAGGAACAATTGAGCCCATTCATCATTAACAAGGCCTCTGTCTAACCGTTCTCTTATCCTCCCTCTTCTCCAAGTAAAAGGATCTCCAATATACCCCAAATCTCTCAAGTTACAGTCATCAATGGCCTGTTGAAAAGCCTGCATATACTGTTGGGGTCTGGGGTTTCCACCCTCCTTCTCATGCAAAAACATTATCTCGTTTAGGTCTCCTATCATTAACCAGGGAAGGCTAAGGGATTGATGTAATTGCCGCATCCTTTCCATGTTTTATATTTATGTTCCCATTTAAAATCTCCGTACATGCCAGTCATTCTCCACATGCTATTCCCCTCTTTATTTTAACATCAATATACATAGGATCCAATTTTATTAAATCCACCTGTATATCATTTTTCCAAACTAACAAAAGTCCTCCTTTCCTCCCATCTCCTGGGCAAACATGCTTCCTATCCATCTTCAAACGCCTCCTCAAACACTCTGCCGGATAGTCCTCAAGATGTGTCTCCGAAAGAAACATAATATCAGGATTATTCCTTCTTTGGACATCCAGCAAAGCACGAACTGCCGGGTCATTGCCCAATCCCCGGCAGTTCAGAGCTAAGAGTTTCATTGTGTCCGGCGGTCACCCTCGAGGGGTGCCGCCGATCCTAAATTATCAACATTGTTTGCATCTCTAGAAATTGCCGAACCATCCGCAGCCTTCCATTTCTTTTTATTCTGGTTTTTCTGCGGTGTGGACAGCAAGCTTTCCTTCACCGGTCCAGTTCCCTCTTGTCCCCCACCGTCCACTAGATCATTATAAACCATCATTGCTCCCACTACTTCTTTTGCTTGAACACCAGTGCTTGAATCATGGGCAAGTCGTTTCTTTACAGTAGCATCATCCTCAATCATCATGGTGTCATTAGCAGGCTCCGTCACCCCATCATTTTCCTCTTCTGCCAAGTCTCCATGCGTATGCAAGCTATTCCAACGCCAGCTTACTTTTTCTGAATTCCTCAAGCTCTCATCAAACTCGGTACCATCATTAGAGTCAGAACTATTAAATCCTCGACCAGATCCTCTTCCACGGCCTCCATCAGCTCTTCCTCTAGGATTCCCACGGCCTGAACCTCGACCCGAGCCTCTATCATTGCCTCGCCCTATCACATCATCAGCAAGAATAAACTTGCCCCACTCCAGCTTTGACTCATCATGCTCTCCTGTACCGCACTCTTGGTACCAATGCCCAATCAACCCACAGTTTCCACAAAACGTCGGCAATTTTTCATATTTAACTTGGTACCAATCTTTCACTCCCAGACGCTTAACAGAGACAAACCGAACAAGCTTTTTGTTAATGTCTAACTTCACTCTGATACGAACATAGGCACCTACAAAACCTGCCGGCAGTTTAATCTGAACCTCAGAAATCTCCCCCATATTACGACACATACCTTTGATCGCTGGTTCCAAAAGGTAATTATCCGGGAGCTTCAGTACCCGAGCCCACACTGCCAACTTGGTGAGATTGATCGTACTAGGGTTTGAGAATCCATCGTACTCTGCAATCAGCACCGCCTGATTTCTGAACAGCCATGGCCCTCCGCTCATCGCCTTGTTCCAATCAGCAAGGCATTCAAATTGGATAGTAAATAAATTCTCTTCAATCCTTCTCCATCTCACCATCTTAGCCGGGTTCCATGCCGATCTCATCTCTGAGTAGAGAGCGGAAGGGCTAAACCCTTTTGTAGTATGAACTTTGGCTATCGCCAGCCACTTTGCATGGATCCCCGAAGTATCAGCTTCTTCCTCCCAGATGAATTCGTCCTCTTCCTCTTCCCGGAGGTCAAGTCTGTTGAGGAGATCGTTCATGTCTTCCTTGTCCTTCCGGTTCAGGCTTGGACCACCATCACCCGCCATTACTTCTTCCGCTACCAGGAGCCGAATCCCCACCCCTTAGATGAAGGGAGCAGAAAGCCGGCGACACGACGCCGATTAATTACTCTCGGTGGCTTGCGCCGCCGGAGGAAAAAGAAACCCTAGGTTTTTCGCTAGGGGAAAAAACCCGCCGCAGTAACTGTTGCTGCGACTCTGCTCTCCGGCAGCAGAAGTTCCTCAACTCGTCCGGCAACACAAGATATGCGCCGGCACACGGTACCATCAATTAGGCCTGGCTGCCTCCAGCGGCGCCTCCCAATAGGGTTTATCACGAAGAACTTCAATAAATATTGAAGAAAAAAAACAAATTTCAGTAATATTTTATAAATTTGAGAACTTAAACTAAACCCTAGATCTAGCTTAGGGCGCGGCAGTTGAAAACGGAGTAGTCGATCTCCCGACGTCGTCGTCCCCTTCATTGTGGCCACCCCGTGGCTCCTTGTCGTTGATCGTGACGATGTCGTACTCCCTCGCCGACCACGCGCATGCAAACTTGAGGTCGGCGGTATGCTGCACCGTGTTGATCGACGACTCTGAGGGCTTTCTTGAGCTCCCAGTCGTCATCGTTGTCGCGCACCTCCGGCTTCTGCATTTTCAACGGCGGCGCGGCCTGCTTCTTCTCCTTCTGCTTTTTAGGTCGTCGGGCCTCGGATGACGTTGTCACAGACCACTGCTCCTGCTTGGGACATGGAGGGCGTCGGTGCGCAAGAGGGCTAGACATACCATGGTTATTGCTCCTACTAACAATGAGGGAGGGTGTCGGCGTGAGTGATGACGAGGCAGCCCATGGCCGCTGTGTTGGGAATATGCCCTAGAGGCAATAATAAAATGGTTTATTAGCATATTTATGTTTATGATAATAGTTTATTATCCATGCTATAATTGTATTAATTGGAAACGTAATACATGTGTGGAATATAAACAACCAGGTGTCCCTAGTAAGCCTCTACTAGACTAGTTCGTTAGTTAAGAGATGGTTAGAGTTTCCTAACCATGAACTTGTTATAGTCACTTGATAACGGAGTCATATCATTATGAGTAATGATGTGATGGACAAGAATCAATAATAAAAGAGTTGCAATTGATCGTGTCATACAGTTTCATTGTCAACACTTTTAATATATGCCAAGTATAGTTTTTTTAGACCATGAGATTATGTCACTCCCGTTTACCGGATAAATACTTTGTGGACATCAAACATCACTTCGTAACTGGGTGATTATAAAGGTGGCTTTCAGGTATCTCCGATGGTATTTGTTGGGTGACATGAATCAAGAGTGGGATTTGTCCTTCCTTGTGACGGAAAAGATATCTCTGGGCCATCTCGGTAATATAGCATCAGAAAGGGTGCAACCAAGTGATTAAGTGGTAATCACAGAGATCCTATATTATGGACGAGTAAACAGAACTTGCTAGGTAACGAGATGAAACTAGATATGGAGATATCGACGATCGAATCTCAGGCAAGTTAAATATCGGTGAGACAAAGGGAATCGTATATGAGATTAAGAATATCAGGCATCGTGGTTCAATCGATAAGGAACTTCGTTGAATATGTAGAGTCAATATGGGCATCCCGGTCCCGCTATTGATTATTGATCTGATCATGTCTGCATGTTCTCGAACCCGTAGGGTCACACACTTAACGCTCCGATGTAGCTAGGGTTAGCGATGAGATAATTGATGGTATGAACAAATGGTGATTCGGAGTCTCGGATGAGATCCTAGACATCACGAGGAGATCCGGAAGAGTCCGGAGAATAAGATTCATATATGGAAAGTGGTTTCCGGAGGTGTCAGAAAAGTTCCGGAATATTCCGGCAGGGTACCGGAATTTTCTAGAAGGTTCTAGAAGGGTCTAGAAGTGGGGCCCACCTATCTTGTGGGACCACATGGACCTAAGGGTGGTGCAGCAGCCTTAATGGGCTGGCCGCACCAGCCCTAGGCCCAACCGGCCACCACAAGGTAGAGGGGGGCCGAACCATAAAAGGGGGTGCCTTGGGGGGCAAGTCTCCCCTTGGCCGCCGACCCTAGAAGGGGGTGCCTTGGGGGGCAAGCTACCCTTTGGCAGCCAGCCCTAAAAGGGTTTTGGGGCGCACCCCCCCTTGCCCCCTCCACCTATAAAAAGGGGAGGGGTGCGTCACACCAAGGGCTGCCGATTGCAAACCCTAGCCGCACCCCACCCTAACCCTAGCCGCCGGC
This sequence comes from Puccinellia tenuiflora, assembly GCA_012064385.1. Taxonomy (NCBI): domain Eukaryota; kingdom Viridiplantae; phylum Streptophyta; class Magnoliopsida; order Poales; family Poaceae; genus Puccinellia; species Puccinellia tenuiflora. The sequence continues at coordinate 280,339 of QRDG01000024.1, forward strand.
CACCTCCCTCCTCCTCTCTCCCTCTTGCACGGCTTGGCGAAGCCCTGTCCGTGGGAGATCTCCACCATCAACACCACCACAACCGTCGTGGTGCTGAGATCTATCTAGCCACTCCCTCCTTGCTTGCGGGATCAAGAAGGCGGAGTCTACATCGAGCCGTACGTGTGGATACCGCGGAGGTGCTGCTCTTGCGGCGCTTCATCGGATTGGATCTCGGATCGGATAATACATCTCCTCGCGACTAGATGAGTCTAGTTGCGGGGATCGACTAGCCAACCCCTGCACCGACAAAACGTGTTTGTTCGATCTTCAAGGGTAAGAGATTGGATCTCCACTTCGCTACCTTTGTCTAATAGATCTAGATCATGGGGTTTCTTCCGCTTGTTTCGTAGGAAAATTTTTGTTTTCTATGCAACGAACCCTTCACGTTGCTCCTGCTGAGCGACGACGAGCCCGACGACGCGATCCACGACATGCGGTGTCGTATATTCGTGCTCCACGAGGACGGTGTAGTGGTTGTGACTGTTCAACCACCTCCTATAGTGAGCATTCCACCGGTCGGGTTGATAAGGGTCAGCAAAGTGCTCGATGGCATGCTCACGCTCCTTCTCGAGAAGCGCAGGCTCCAGGCGCTCCAATCAGGGTCCTCTCAGATTCGCTCGAAGCTAGAGANCGTTGCTCATCGTTTGGCGTCGATGGGAACCGACGAGACGGCGTGCCTGCTCACATTGATAACCCCACCCACCGGGCAGCGGTGGCCCTACAGTGTTCTTAGCGAGCATTGTTGAGTTTTGAGGCTTTTATACTGGCTGCCACCGCTACCGCCAGCTTCATCGTTGTTAGACATGGTGACGAGGGTGAGGCGACTGCAAGAGAAGGTGAGACAGAGGGGAGAACTACGAGAGAAGGTGAGACAAGGAGAGAACTGCCAGATGAGCCAGCCGTGTGAGGAGGTGGGTTGCACTCATTGACGCCTGCCAGCGGTTCTCCAGTCGGCCAGTGTAAAAAAAAACAAGTTGCTGGGAACATCGCTCACATCTAATTAAGCTGAGCTGACCGGCGTACCATTAGCCCTATTGGGAGCTGACCGGCATCGCAATGAGGCTGCTGGAGCCCGGGTTCTATAAAACGTACTCCAAACATGTTCATGTATTATCTATCGGTCAACAAATTTTATGCATGAGATTGCAATCTGTGAATGAGCGCACGTAGACAGAAATTGAACTGACAGCAAGGCATGAGAATAACATTACTATCAGTTCAAAATTCATAAACCTCAAAAGTTCAACCATTAGCAGCAGCAGCTCAGAGTTGCAATTGCAATGCATAAACCGGTACTTTAACAATCTGCCACAAAACTTGGAAGAAAAAAAGTTGGTACTACGGGATAAGATCAGAGGCAGCCTAAGCCTTGAGCTTGCCATAGAACCTCTGCTTCTCGTCGGTGGTCTGGAAGCGACCATGCCCAAACTTGGATGAGGTGTCGATGAACTTGAGCTTGATATCCTCTAGGGCCAAGCGCGAAGTCTGCTTCAGGAGGGACTGGCGGAGAGTCACCACCCTCTTCTTGGGGCCAACACAGCAGCCCTTGATCATGAGGTAGTCGCCCTTCACCACACCGTAGTGAGGGAAGCCTCCCATTGGGGTGATGTCCTTCTCCGTCCTGTAAGAACAAGCAGTGTAACAGGATCATTACCACATTAAAGTTCTTATTATTTTGTAACTCGTGAATGCATGTTATTACAAAGACTGAACAAAACCATGAACTGTATATCAAAATGCATTATTAATATTTTGCCATATGCAAGAGCTGAGAACAATAACACACCTGTCAAACTCTGTCGAGGCATCATGAGTTTCCTGTCCAACCTTGCCAATCTTGTATACTTTCTTGTTCATCTCTGTGCGGTGGTGGTATCCATTCTGACCAGCACGAGCCACAGTGTAGGACACCCTAGCAGGATGCCAGGCACCAATACAGGCAACCTTGCGGAGACCCCTGTGGGTCTTGCGGGGAAGGCGGGTGACACCCCAACGTGTCACCACACCCTCGTAACCCTTACCCTTCGTGACACCAATGATGTCAATCATCTCATCCTTCTGGAAGACGGCTTCAACTGGCACTTCCTTCTCAAAGAACTTGTAGCCATAGTCAACCTTGTCTGCAATAGTTCCACCATTAACCTGGATCTCCATGAGGTGAGCCTTCTTCTGCTTCAAACCCTTCATCTTCCTAATCTGATATTGAGAAATGGAAACAAAATGGTGAGTGACACATTTAACCTTCATTCAGAATACTTCTAACTACAATGGATATGGGCATGGCAATCAAACCTGAGTATGGGCAATAACACGGATGGTAGTGGCATACTTCTTCATTTTCTCAAGTTGCAACTGGATCTCTTTCTTGCCTGCATCACTGTCATACTTGAGGGCATACTTGGTGAAAGCCTTCTTCTTGCTCTTGCACCAGTTCTTGTAGAACCTTCTCCTCACATCTTCGCTAAGGTGCTGAGCCCAGACGGAGTTGAGAGTGCGAAGGCCACGAGGGGTCTTCACATATGCCACAAGGCCGACAATGACAATAGGAGGGGTCTCAATGATGGTAACAGCCTCACAGGTTTCCTTCTTGTGGAGCTCTGCACAATGTCAAGAAGGATTACTTTACAACAAACTAATCATTCAAGTCATCAATGCAGAGTATGATATACAGATACAGGACTTTAATAGTCTTAGATTTCTTAATTTTCAGAAGAGAAAACAATCTGTAACATGAGGAAGTGTATTCACAAAGTATAAATTTGCTAGCAGAACTACAGGGACTGTGTAGTGAGATAGCATGTATAATCTAATAGCAAGCATGTGACTTTGGTTCCTGCTGACCATACTATGTTTTATTTACAAAAAACAGTAAGAACAATTGTTTCCATGGGATGCATAATACATGTTCTAGTAGATGGACATACTTGATCCAGGCTTCTCGACCTCACGCACAATGTGGGTCATTCCAGCCTTGTAACCGAGGAAGGCAGTGAGGTGGGGAGCCTTCTGGTGGTCATCCCTAGGGAAGGCCTTCACTGCATAGACAGAAATAAACTAGTGAGACAGAATCACAAAACACCCAATCAAGTACAACTGCTCACTGAACTGTAACACAATGGAATTAAATTTTCTATTATCATTGTATTACATGGACAGTAAAATACAAATGTGCAAGGAAAGACTGAAAATATAGTTAATCCTGGAGAACTCACATTGAAATTCTAAAAAGGACTACAGCAATATGGCTAATATTTACAAGACCCGAGATTACATGATGACAAAAATTATATAGACGGCATGACAGATAAGAACCAAATCAATCAAGCCTTGCAAACATAATGCGATAGACAGTGTGTGGAAACCACACATCACATCAGTACGCCAAGAGGCGATGAGCGATAACACCTAATGCACAATTGCTACTCGCGTACGTACCCTTTCCACGGTGGCGGGAGCAGCGCTTCCTGGGGAGGAAACCGAGGGAACCGTGCCTCGGGTGCTCGAACTTACGGTGCGACATCGCCGCTCCTCCTTCCTTACCTGCGATTGCCACAACAACCAAAACCATTAGATCTGCAACCATAATGACGAAAGCCACGAGACGGCAGCCGCAAAATGTAAACGTTCAACACTAGAACGGCATGGGAATTCGATCTCGGAGTGGTTTCCGCTGAGAAACTACACGAGTAGTAATGGATTCCGTAGCTGCGGCTTTGAGGAGAAACATATATCTAGACGAAATTTCGACGTGCGATCGCGGGGGAGGTAGGGAGGAGAGCGCGTGCTCGCTTACCTGAGGGGAGAGCCGGCGGCGGGGCGGCGGGCGGCGGCGCAAGCTGGGTGCGGAAGGCGAAGCGGGTAAACCCTAGTGGCGCTATTTATAGATCCCTGCGGAATGCGAGGGTTAGGCTTGATACGACGGGGATGCCAGGCCTAGTGGGCTGGCTGGGTGCGCGGAGGCCTGGTCGGGCCTCTACCAGTTTGTAATGGGCTCGATATTTACTTCTCTCCTATTTCCACCCGGATTAAGTATATATTTCACCCCCAAATGTCACACATTAGACACAATTCACTCCAAACTTAAAATTGGGAGTTTTGAAACCCTCAAATCCACAAAATCGGATAAATCACCCCCTAAGCTGGTTTTGGACAATCTGGGTGGTTTTTTGCTGCTGACGTGGCGATGACGTGGCGAAGCTGCCGTTATGTGCTTAACAAAGCCGTTAGCCCTTGCGCCTTGGCCCACCTGTCATTGTCTTTGCACTTGGGCCCACCTGTCATAGCGGTGGGAGTTATCTTCTTCCCCATCGCGCGTCGCTCTTCCTCTCTGCTCTTCCTAACGCTGACGAACCCTAGCTCTGCGCCACTGTCGCCGCAGCCCTCCGCGCACCGCCCCGACGTAGATCTGTTGCGCCTTCGTGGAATCGTCACCATGTCCGCGGCCAGCTCGAGCTGCAGTGCGCTCCGCCGCCGGGGGTACCTACGTCCCTCTGATTCCCTGCCCTGATTGCGGCAGGACGGTGCATCGAGGAGTGTCGGGGACGCCTGAGCACCCTGGCTGGGTCTACTACAAGTGTCACCGCCACGGGGTAGGTCTTCGACTTAACCCTTTTCTGAAATTTCCATGCTTTGCTCTTTCTGAATCCACGGCTCTGAAGCAAATCCTCTCAGTTTGCATGCTTTGCTCCACCTTCTGAATCCAATACTGTGAATGAAATATAGGTTGAAATTTTTAGTAGACACATTTGTTGACAGCTAATTTTGTTTCTTTTGTTGTTTCAAATGGACAGCATGGTTGTGATTTCTGGCATTGGGAACTTGAGTATGTTGTGTATTTGGTTGAGCACGAGCACTTGCAAGGTGAAGATGCTGCTGTGGGCGCAATGGCTTGGGCTGAAGAAAGGAGGGAGAACCTGGAGCTGGTACAGGCTGAGAAGAAAGCAACAGGGGATGCAGGAGATGGAGCAAGGCATGTGATGCTGGTGAAGAACATCACTGCAGTGGCAGATGCAGTGAAGGAAGTTGTGATGCTTGTGAAGATTGCAATTGGGCTCATGTGTGTGATGTTTGCCATTGGAATGTTGAAGAACTGATGTAGTTGAAGTGCAGAAAACAAGTTGATCTAGTTGAGTAGTTGGTACCTAGACTTGTAGTTGATCTATTTTGTGAGCAAATTAGCTATGTAATCATGAGTGCAATGGTTGGCAGTGTAATGGGTGCAGTGTAGTGGCAGTGTAGTTGATCTATTCTGTGAACAAGTTATGAATGTAACTGTCAGTGCAAGTTATTGCAGCTACCTATCTATGTAATGAACAAGTTTATCTAGTTGTTGGCATGTGAACAAGTGCACTCTAAATTTATTATGGCATTTCAGAAGATGTATCTGACAGTTGCTCAAGAGAAAACATATGAAATTCCAGATCAATTTAGTGTTCGATAGATAGCTCAATGTTTACTAGATAGCTCAATGGTTATCCAGAATAGCTATTACAAAAATATTACAAAAGCACATCTCCATAGTGACTACTTCTTTGTTGTGGATTGTTGAACTGCTTTTGCAGCCTTGTAAGCAGCAAGACTGAAGCTGGTGTGTTGTGGAGCAACAAATGCAATCCTAGGAGTTTCGGGCTTGTATTTCGTGAAGCTTTTCTGATGTGAACTAGTTGTAGTTGCTCTTGGTGTAACAAATGGTTGACACAGGTTCACAATTTTCCTGTTATCCAGCTGGCTTGACACATGTTGGGAGCTGGGCTGGGAGCTGGGCTGGGAGCTGGGCTGGGAGCTTGGCTGGGAGCTTGGCTTGGTGGTTGGTTGTGAGCTTCTCCCAGGTATCTTCAGCCCTGTAGGCTTTGTTCTTAATGCCTTGGTTGCTGCATCTTCGTAGACAGCAATATTCTTTCCTTTCCTGTCTTTTGCAGCAGAAGCAGCTGCTGCTGCATCAGCATTAGCCTGTGACAGCTGCAAGTGTAGGTTGGAAATTAGGGCAAGTGTAGGTTGCAAAATATTGCAAGTATAGGTTGCAAAATAGTGTAGGTGTAGAAAATTAGAACAACTACATGAAATTCAGTACCTTTGCTCTCTTCCCAGCTTCTTCATTCTGAGCTTCCTTCTTTTGCTTCTTCCTTTTCCTGGTCCTATCTCTGACTATATGTGCATTGCCATGGTGCTTAGCAACAGGATTGTTTGTGCAACTGGTCATGTTGTGTCCCTTTCTCTGACAGTTGTTGCAAGTAATTTTAATGCCAGCCAGCCCTGCTCAACTTTGTGCCCTTGGGTCCTTCATCTGGTCCTCTTCTCCTTTTAGTCTTGGGCCTTCCAGGGAGTTTAATGAAACCAGGTGGTTTAGGTTTAGGTTGATCAGTTGTTGGCCAGCTCTCTTCACCTTCCATTGGCTCCAAGCAATGATCATAAATTCTATTGTACACCTTAATAGAATAGCATTCAGCAATGAAGTCATCTAACTTCCTTGAAGAAGCATAAATTGCACTGACTGCATGACAACAGGGAAGGCCAGAGAGTTGGAAGTATCTGCAGGTACATGTTCTTCTTTCCAGGTTTACAGTGAACCTGTATTTCTGGTACTCCTGCACCTCAAACCCTTCTTTGCCATTCCAAAGCACTTCACAGTTGGTAGATCTTGAGATGTTCTGCTTTAGTTTTCTGAATATGTTTGGATAGATAGTCCCTTGCCATTTTGCTGCCTTCCCTCTGTTTTGTTGAACCCTGACTAGCATCTTGCACCTTATCCATTCAAGCATAGACACAACAGGTAAATATCTTGATTCTATGATGTAGTTATTAAAGCACTCACACATGTTATTGTCAACAAAGTCACAATTAGCTCCAATTTCCATGAATGCCCTGCTCCAGTGTTGTGGATCAGTGTTCATCATGTCTTTAGCTCCATCAACAGTGAACTGAGCAAGCTTTGCTCTGTTGTAGTTGAAAAGCACCCTGTTTGGTGATTTGGCACATCTCCAGAATAATTTCTGTAGATCATGGTTAGGGTGCTTTTTCTTCCAATTTGAGTAAATGTGTCTAGCACACATTCTATGCTCAGCCCTGGGCATTATGTCCTCAATTGCTGACAGCAAACCTTTCTGTTGATCAGAGATGAACACCCAACCTGCTCCTTGATCTGCAATCTTTAGGTCTTTGTTGAGCAAAGCAAGAAACCAGAACCATGAATCATAGTTTTCTTTCTCAACTACTGCCCATGCAACAGGGTACATTTGATTGTTTGCATCCCTTCCTAGAGCACATAGCATCTGTCCAAAGCAAGCTCCTTTGAAAAAACAACCATCCACACCAATTACTTTCCTACATCCTGCAAGAAATCCTTTCTTAAGTGCTGAGAAGCACATGTAGAACCTTTGGAATACATAGGTGTCATCTGGTTGATGAGGATCCATTTGACAGCAACAGTACTACCTGGATTTGAATGCAACAATGCCAGCTGGTAATCAAACACTTTAGAATACTCTCCCTGTGTTGAATCCATCATTTTTCTAAACACAAGCTGCTTGGCTCTTTTGCATTGAGCAATGGTAACATCTACCCCAACCTCTTGTAGCACTGTCTTCTGTAAATGCTCAAGCTTCCAAGTTGGATTTGCTTTTATCAGTCTGCCAAACCTCTTAGCAAGAAAAGTAGAAGTTACAAGCCTATTGTCTCTCCTTGGAATACAATTGTGCTGATTATTCAAAGTGGACACTTGTAGCCACTTGTTCTTACTGGTCCTTGATGCATAGATCATCCAAGGGCAACTAGGCCATGTACAGTGTGCTCTTACTTTATCATACTCATCCTTTGTGAAAGCCAAATGGTGCTTTTCTTTGATACCATATTTGATAAGAGCCTTCTTCATCTGTTCCCTGCTTCTAAATACCAAGCCTAGCTGAAATTTCTGTCCTTCTTCTTTGCTATTGTATCTAGGCCAAATGCTCTTCTTCCTTATAGTTATCTTCCCCCCTTCTCCATCACTCTCTTCTGTATTTGAGTACTGATCATCACTGTCGAAATACTCAGTATCTGAATCAGAGTATGACAGTCCTTCATCTCCATCTGCATGTGCTACAACTGTGTTGTCTTTGATGATATGTTGTGTACCTTTTCCCAATTTCTTGTTCCTCTCATTTAATCTAATTTCTCTTGACAACTTTCTCATTTGCTCTGCCTCAGAATCCTCACCAGAACTATTTTCAGGAATGGTTCATAGTCAGTTCATCATCTGATTCCTGTACAGGTGGTGCATCTTCTTCCTTGCCTGCATCAACCACATGTGTTGGACTGCTTCTTCTTCCTTGTTTGCATCACATGTTGCTGCACTTGTTCTTCTCCTTTTGCATCAACCACATGTTGCTGCACTTGTTCTTCTTCCTTGTTTGCATCAACCACATGTTGGCTGACTTGTTCTTCTTCCTGTTTGCATCAACCACATGTTGCTGCACTTGTTCTTCTTCCTTGTTGCATCAACCGCATGTTTGCTGCACTTGTTCTTCTTGCTTGCCCAAGGTTTGGTACTGACCAACCTTCCTGAACAAAGTTTCAACTTCTTCAGTGCTTACAGGGTGCACATCTATCAATGGAAATTGGTCCTCCCTCTATGGCATGAAAAGTTTCATGACAGGATTTCAAAGTAAGATCCTTCTCCTTCTTCTTCTTCTTCTTCTTCTTCTTCTTCTTCTTCTTCTTCTTCTTGCTCTGCAGCATCCCACAGCACTTCTTCTCTATATCTTCTCATCTGCAGCAACTGACTGCACTTCTTCAACATAAATCTGTACAATTTGACCATAGGAATGTACTATGTATCTACTGATGGCATCATCATCACCAACAAACATCAAGCCTTCAGTAAAAGATTTCCCAGGAACAAGCCAGTGAAGCTTCAGTGACAGATTGATGTCCACTCTACCCAACTGAATATGGTAAACATCCTTAGCATGCTCCAGCAATTCATTATAGCACAGAGTATCCCTGCTGATATTAACTGAATACTCTTCCTGATCGCCCACATAATCAAACACTGCAGCCATCCCTCACAAAGCAACCCATACAATGTAAATTGACAGGAAACCAGTCCAGTCGGTCTGGAGGAGAACCTAAACACGAAAAGGTTCAAACTTTTAGTATAAAAAGTATGATCTGTGTTGTTAAAAACCTTCTAAGTATCATGGTAATCCATGCCAACTCGCACAAACATTTTAATTCATCACAGATTTCTGCCGTTAAGGTGGACAAGATCGACTTAAAACCCTGCACTTTAAACATCAGAACCATGGTCGGAGGAGGAACCAGAAGACACTAACCTTGATTGTCCATGTCTACGTGGCGTAGGAGCAGGTCACACGGCGCGCAGGTTGATGGCAGGTCGGCGGCGAACAGAGCAGACGACGGCGACGTCGGCGGAGCAGACCACGGAGAGGTCGGCAGAGCAGACCACGGAGAGGTTGACGGAGCACACCACGGAGAGGTGGGCGGAGAGCCCACGATCTTTTCACGCCGACGGCGCGAAAGACCACCCGGCGGCGACGTCCATGCCGTGGTGTGCGCGGACGGACGGTGGCACGGGAGTCAGGACAAGAAAGCGAGGGAGGCAGGGAAGGCAGGAAAAGAAAGCGATCGCTTTGAAGCTGCAGGTGGAAGGACTGAATTGCAAATTCGGAAAAGTACGGGGAAGTTTCTGTACAACTTGCGCTGTCTGAAAGCCCGACAAGGTCAAGCTCCTCTCCGCCGCGCCGCTGGTTGCCGCTCGACGCCATGACTGAAAATTGGCACCCTCTTCGCCGCGCCGACACGATGACAAGCTCAAGCTCGACGCCGCGCTGCTCACCGCCTCCACCCCTGAGCTCAGCTGGGTCTTCCCTTCGCGACGTGAGTGCCTCTGTTCTCAGATAGGGTTTCTGATTTGGGGGATTTTTTAACCACGAATCACTCTTCATCGCCTGTTCGTAGATCACATATAGAGACAACGCGCCTGATTCTATCAGTGATCCCTACTTCTGCGGCATCGATGCCGCTGCACCTGTACTGTGCCGCATCCACAAGCTGAAGCCCGAATTGTTTGTTGCTTTCGAAGGAAACATGACAGGAAGGCGCTTCTACCTTTGTCCAATCAAGAATGTGAGTTCCACTCCGAGTTTGTACACACTAAAATTCTTAGGAAACTGAAATATTGAAACTCTGAACTTTCTGACTAATTGAACACCCACTGACTCAAAATCTGAATTTGTAGGAAGCTGAAAACTGTGGATTTGTAGGTTGGATGGATCCAGACTGGCATGGAGGTTTGCAAAATGCCCTAGCTAGGTTATGGGCTATGTATGAGGACAGTGAGAATCGTTTAATCAAAAGCAATCACCAAAATGCAAGTTTGCTCCACAATGTATCTGAACAGAAGAAAAAGATGGACAAGAAACTCCAATTTGTTGGAAGATATGGACAAGTGATGGATGAATCTTACCAAAAGATCAAAGATGAGCAGAAGACAGAGTTTGAGGCAGTCAAGAAAGAAAAGGATTTGTTGTTTGAGCAGTTGCAGGTGCTTAAAGATGTGAAGCAGCATGAGCAGCAAGAACTGGAGGAGGTCAAGAAAGACAGGGAGCAGTTGCTTGACCAGTTGCAGGTGCTTAAAGATGTGAGGCAGCATGAGCAGCAAGAACTAGAGGAAGTCAAGACAGATAGGGCTCAGCTGATTGAGCAGTTGCAGATGCTTAAACATGTGAAGCAGGATCAACAAAAGGAAATGGATGAAGTCAAAAAGATATGGCTCACTTGGCTGATGTCAGTGCAAAGTTGAAGGAGGAGAAGAAGAAGTTAGAGTATGCACTCCATGACCTTTGGAAATTCAGTAATGGGACCAAAGAAAAACTGAAAAAAATCAGGCAACTTTGTGATGAAGGAGAGTGTTGAGTTGAACCATTTTGAGATGATGTAATAATCATTTGATGTAATAATGATCTGGTGTTAAACTGTTGGCTTGGTCCTACTGGATTCTACTTAAATAGCATGATGTTCTAGTGTTAAACTGATTGAGCATATGGTTTCCATCTAGTGTTTAACTGGACCATATGGTTTGCATCCTGACCATATGGTCACACATTAACTAACAATTACTTGGACCATGTGGTTTGCATCCTGACCATATGGTCACACATTAACTAACAATTACTTGGACCATATGGTTTGCATCCTGACCATATGGTCACACATTAACTAACAATTACTTGGACCATATGGTTTGCATCCTGACCATATGGTCACACATTAACTGAAAATAAGATAACACATTGCAGGTTTGCATCATCCTCAAACTGAAACTATATCAGCCAGACAAACAAAGAGCAACTGACAAACTGAAACTGAAACATAAGAGATTCTTACATAACAATATAATAGAGATCCTTACATAAGAGGTTCACAACCTGACCACAAGTCATTACATAAGAACAAGTTCATCACATAACCTAACAAGCTTGTTACTTCCCAGCTCATTGCATCAAAAGCAACCAACCCTCATTACATAATAAGAAGCAACTATCCAACAGGCTTCTCACTTCCCAGTTAATTACACCAAAAGCAACCAACCCTGGTTCATTACATACTTCCCACTTCTAAAGCACTAAAGCAGACCATGAGCATCCAACAGGAGCCTGTGCTTGTTGGTTCCCAGTCCAAAAGCACCTGGCTCAAGCTTGTCCACAACCACCTTGAAACCATGGAATGCGGAGCGCCGACACTAGAACATGACAATATCACCCTTCTGAAAAGTGGCATTCTTCACTACAGTCATCCAGTTTGAGGTCATGATGGCATGCTTAGTTCCTTTGGCAATCTTCATCTTCACTTCCTCAGTTACCTTGTTTTTGAGAAAGTGGACAACTATGGTGGTTGCAGTCCGCGAAAGGTGCTTGCTGAGGTACCTATTGGTGAACTCTTTGTTGAAGTACTGCAAAGAAATGGCAAACAAAATTCTATGTTAGGGTTTACTATGTGATCATACTCTATGTTAGGGTTTAGTATGATCATACTCTACTAAATAGCAAAAAAGAGGAGGTGCCAGCACTTACCATCTTGCCTTTGCCTGAACAACATGAGTCATCTTGCAGGCTGCAAATGTACAATGGTGTCGTTGGTTCCTGTTCAGCACAAATGCTCTGAAGAAGTATAACTTGTTGAGGGGACAGTTCCACTCGATTGGCAAACATACAGAATTGATCAAAGCTGGAATGCCCCATAACACCTGGACCTACATTTCAGCAACACCATGTAAATAAAAATGCAAGGTAAACACACTAGCACAAGTATATTGAGTTAAAGGAAACACAGTTGCACACCTCGGATAGTCATGCCTATGAAGGAATCTTCCTCAGAACCATCACTCTCAGAACCATCACTCTCAGAAGAATCACTCTCAGAAGAATCACTCTCAGAAGAATCACTCTCAGAAGGATCACTCTCAGAAGGATCACTTGCTGGAGAATGAGGCTCACTTTTTGGAGAAAGAGGCTCACTGTCCGAAGCATCAAGCACGATCAATGGCACCGTCTTCGGCTCCATTTTCACACTAGCAAAATAGGATCCAAATTAAAAATCAACACCTTCAACAACACAAAACCCTAACAGAATCCAAAAGCAGTAGCATTTGCAACTCCTCCATCCGAAACCCTATCATGAATCCTAAACCCTAACCCTAACCGAATCGAACTGCAAATCGAACCCTAACCCTAACCCTCAAACCCTAACCCCTATCATGAACACTAACCCTAACCCTAACCGAATCGAACTGCAAATCGACCCCTAACGCGCGCGGCTATGAGGGCAACCACACCGCATCGACAGGGCTAGAGATGAGAAGGGTGAGATTCGCGATTAGGGATGAGGAGGCGAGATTTGGGGTGGAAAGGACTGGATCTTACCTCGTCACCATCCTCCGAGGCTAGAGATGAGGAGCCGCGACGGCGGCGACCTCTGCGGCGGTCGGTGACGGCTGCGGACGGCGCGGGCTCCCCGCCGGCGAGCTCGACGGTGAGTGGAGGCGGCGGTCGGGACGGGGATGAGTGGGGAAGCGAGTGGGGACTGGGGAGTGGTCAACGCGAAAGAAATAGGGCACAGCGGAGAGAGTGACTGACAGGTGGGCCCCACCGCGCACTAACGCCGTCAGTTAGTCGCCATGTCAGCAAGCCAAGTCAGCACGCCTAAACAGCCCAAAATTGCCCAATACCACTCAAAGATTGTCCAAAACCACTAAATTGAGGTGGCAGGGGGTGATTTATCCGGTTTTGTGGATTTGAGGGTTTCAAAACTCCCAATTTTAAGTTTGGGGTGAATTGTGTCTAATGTGTGACATTGTGGGTGAAATATACTTAGAAAAAGGGTTTAAAAGGAACCAGCGATCCGTGATCCGTGACGTGATGACAAGTGTCAGCTATGGAAATTTGGGAGGGGATTTGTTGTTCACCCAATCCCCTATGGAAATCGTTAGAAAAAGGGTTTAAAAGGAACCAGCGATCCGTGACATGATGACAAGTGTCAGCTTCTCCCTTCATATGGGCCCCCGTGGGTGCTTAATATGTGACAAGTGGCAGCATGAGAGAGTTTTGGTGGGATTTCTGCTTCTCCGTGCGGAGGGTTGTACGTGCATTTATTTTAAGATTCGTTTAAAAAAACGAAATATCTTGAGAACCGTTGATCCAAATTACGAACCGTTTTCACTTTGAGCTCCTCGCGTTGAGATTTTTAAAACTAGATCCCATGTTGACAGTTTTGACAAACTTTTTTTTTGTACATTCGGTAGCACGTGGTTGTACATCCGGTAACACGTAGTTGTACATTTACAGATTTTGTACATCTCTAGTTTGTACATCTCTAAATTTGTATATTTTCAGTTTTTGTATATTCAGTAGCACGTGGTTGTACATTTCCATTTTTGTACATCCAGTCAACGTGAGTGTACATCCAGTAATAACACTAGTTGCTTTGCACGTGACGCACGATATATTATTTATAAAATCAGAGAAATTTATATGCACTCTCAAAACAGCTTCGTTTCAAATCTTCTATCCTTGTCGAGTACCTGTAATTGTAAAAATAAAATGATACTTGCATTTGAAAGAGTCTCTTTGAACTTACTTCAAAATTGTCTCGTAAAATGTATATCCTCTATTTCTTGCAATTTCTCAAGGGAAAACCTCATACTATCTGGACAAGTATATCATGCAATAACAGTTTGAGGTTCAGAGTAATAGCAGACTCTTGTTACAAATAATCGAATTCAAATCGTCTAATGCACAACCAAACAATTTGTATAATTTAGTAATATTGCACGTGCGCTGGTAATGTTGTCATGCTTCGATTGATAAAAAATATTAGGATCATTGAGAGAATGTATAATACATGGATAGTTAATACCCCAATCTGTGATTTCTTCAAGTTCATTTGGAAGAGTGCCAGCCGGTCGAAGCACCCAAAACATGTGGTTACAATAGGATCAACACCAGATGTATGCTCAAAAAAGCTTTCACTTGCCCGGCTACAATTGTATCCTATGATCATAGGAACTCCTGGAAACACATATGCATCTTTTATGGGTGTGCAATTTTTTCCTTATAATTGTTGCGACCCAATATTCTCCTTCTATGTTGACGCCAAGAACAAATGGGTTGCAGGTGCGTGTAGATTTTTTAAACAAACATTAAATTGGCATATAAACAGTTAGTGCCTGATCCATTTTATTCATGTAACTCTGACTATACTTTTAATACAATAAGCTAGTATGAAGCCATGATGGAACAGTTGGTTGTTTCAACTTGTAGTAGAAGTTTCAAATGCATGTACAAAAATAGTTGGAATGCTACTCACTGGTTGGTTGTCGAGTAGGCCAGCCATGCTTACACCCGAAGGCACCTACTCTAGACTCTTCTACCTGTTGGAATATCTCAGTCTTATAGTTTATAATCAGAGCATGCCATATCTCTCTGAAGAAAGTTAGAACCTTATTACAGTTCCTATCGTCCAGTGCAAAATTCATGCTAAGTTCCATCGTCGTGCATATTCCTAATCAGAGCATGCCAATCGTGCAGCATATTACTTGCCCATATACGGCTCATTACTACATGTATTTGATTGAGACACGAAAAGATCATTTGTGCTGCTGCTACTTCTAGCTATCTTCTGTTGGTACAGTTTACAATAGAACAAAAAATACCTTCGCCTGCAAGTCGTTTATGCCTCCAGTAGTTGCAAAGTATTTTAAATCCCACAATTGCTGATACCTCCAGTAGATATAAAATTGGATGTGCTGATACCTGAAGTACCTCTAACTGCATGAGAAAGGACATATTATTTCCTATTGGTAAATTCAATGATGCTAAATTCGGTTCATGTGAAGAAGGTAAAATTTTGCCACTGTGGTGCTTGCGTCGTCCTCGACAACGTACGTAGGGGGACAGAACTTGCGGCGTCGACGGCGACGGCCAGGGCCGGTCCTGAGATTTGGGGTCCCGGGGTGAAACTATAATATTGAGCCCTTATTCTAAACATGAAATATAGTAATAAATATATGTATATAAAATGCTACCAATGAACTCTTCCTAAAATCGATGTTATTCTTACATAATTTATATGCAGTCCCTATAAACCCAAATATGATTTTGAGCATTGAATTGAATTTCTCAATCATTTGATCGACATGGTCAATTATATCAAAAAAATCAATTCGCTGCAGGGAATTACCTTAGCATACTACAGAACTACGGCTGAGGCTAAGCTATTTGACAATTTCTTTACTGATCATCGTCATGGTAGATTCGATTGAAAAGTGATCATCTGAATATTTAATCCAACCACTATCTATGCAGCCCGCCAAAAACTTTATACTGTAAGATTTACAACCAGCGCAACTGCTAGCACTATTCAGGGTATGTCACTTAAACAAATCGGAACATCAACAGAATGGGATCATCCACAATACCAATTAGCTTTGGTGTTGGATATGTACCTGACGAGAAGTTCATCTATAGTAGCAGACCCGACGCTGCAGGTCTGACCACATATTGACCCGCCCACACAACCATGGGGGTTTGACCGAGCGTGGTGGCTGGAGGCGATTTGCCCTTGCGAATCCATAGGCGGCCATGGCGGCTTGGGTTGGGACTGCGATCTCTTACCGTAATGGGGCGCAGGAGATGGAGAACTGAACCGCGATCATGCGCCGAGATCTCTTTTGTTTTAGCAAATCGATGGATTCGGCGCTCGGTGAGGCGGTGACTCGCAGGGATTCGCGGGGCCCGGGGCGGCCGCCCCGCTCGCGCTGCCCCAGGGCCAGGCCTGCGTACGGCGGAGGCACCTGCGTCGTCCTCGACGGCGTACCGCAGCAGAACTTGCTCGTGGGTGGCCGGCGGAGTGGGGAAAAGCGGCGCGTGGGCGGTGGTGCGGGAACGGCAGCGACTCGTGGGTGGGCGGCGGTGCGGGGAAAAGCGGCGCGAGGCTGGGCAGGAGGCCTAGCGTCGAAAGATGGGGCGATAGAACGTGGGAGGCAGAGTTTTCGTCTGCTCCCTCAATTTGCTAGGTGCACACATGGTGCGGGTTAGTTTGTATCTGGACGGTATGATCTGAATAGCTGGGCCGGATCGTGAGGCTGGGATAGGTCCATATTCTCCTGTGTAAGCTTGGTTGGGTGCACTTGGTTTGGTGCTGCTGGTATATGTGTGACAATCAAAAACAATAATCTTTGCATACCACAAGGACAGAGTATGGACAAGAATACAAGCTTGGAAGGAGAAAATGCTATTTCGGATAGAAAGTCAAGTATTAATTAAAGCATATACATAGGCCATCCCAACTTTTTGGCATGTCAATTTTTTTCTATCTCACCAAGGTTTTAGTTGGTGACCAAATGTTATGGAAGGTCTGTAGGTATTTCTGGGCATACCAAGGAATGAAAAAAAGCTATTCAGCCTATCTTGATGCACCGGAAGTGAGAAGGGATGGGTGAATTCAGGGGTTCTTATGTGCCGCCATCAATTGGATCTGTTGCACCCAATAGACCTTTAGTCGCAAAGAAGAAGAAAATGAGGAGCTACTAGCCGATCACGAAATAGGCTCACCATGTCAAAGAACAACGATCGTCGAGGTATGGATAAAGACACCACATGTCTTGTGTGTATCACCGCCTTGATGAAGATGAGGTGATATGTCTCAAACATATATAGTTTTTGATTGTTTCATTATATTGTAATATCAATATTAAACGTGTTTGAAGTAATTTTAATTCAGTGTTTAGAGTGAATGTTTTTTATTTTTCAAAAAATAAATACTTCTGGCCAATTTGAGAGTTCACAGGTCATCCTATTTTAAATAAGTTAATGACCTCGCTGGCCCAATGGGGTATCACGGATCAACCTAAATTATAGTTTTTTTTTGTGTTTACACAATAGAACATTCTTTAAAATATATTATATCGAAAGAGCCAGTTACTGTTTCTAGATGTTTTTTATTTTTCAAAAAATAAATACTTCTGGCCAATTTGAGAGGTCACAAATCGACCCATTTTAATAAAGTCAACCACCTCGCTGGTCCAATGGGGTATCTCGGATCGACCTAAATTCTAGTTTTTTTTGTGTTTACACATAGAACATTCTTTAAAATATATTATATGGGAACAATAGTCATGACCCAACCAAACGAGATAATATGGAAAAAAAAATACAAATGAACGGCAGACCTAACTTTAGCTCCATTCACGTGCTCTTTTCGTATCCAATTTACAAAGAGAGCCCTCTGGTTCATACTAGTTTTTCTTCTTCTTTTTAGGGGTGGAGTTTTGGCACCCTCGGGTGCATAAGCTCCCTGTTTAAAACTATATTTTAAGAAAAAAAATGAAATTTCAAAAATTCAGATAAAAGTTTTGTACGTACATGTTGACATTTCATATGCTTACGAAGTCGTCTCACGAAAAACTGATAATTTTTGTATCGTGTGTAAAAAAGATAAATTTGATGCTAAAAAAGACTTTTCACGAGACATTTTTTTTACACAGGTCATAGAAAATATCGGTTTTTCATGAAACTTGTCGTGCACACATAAAATATCGAGATATACGTGCTAATTTTTCATACTATTTTTTTAGCATACAAAAATGTTTTTCCGATGGTAGGAGCATCTACTCCAATGTTCTAAAATGATTTTTCTCAACCTAGCCACGCAATGAAAATACCCATGAAAATCATGAATTAGAACTATAGTTGAGTTGTACCGATGGAGTTCAAGACACTCTCAGTGTCGACCCAACTATCAAAACAGACTTTTTTTTGGGACTTTTTGGGGTGTGACCAACCTTGTTTGGTTGCAGGAACTTCCACCTGGAATCCCAGACTGACCAGAGAGGCAACTGTACTCCGCGTCGACGTCGACGTCTACATCGACGGCGACGACAACGGCAACGGCGACCCCCTCCCTTTCCTGATGTCCAGCGAATTGTCCCCTAGTCCCTTCCGAGCTGCAACCCGCAGTCAAGCAGCTCAATTTCGAGCAACAGTCGGCAATCAGAAAGTCGATCCACCTCTTTCCGTTCGGATTACAGTACACCAATGGAGATTCAATCCGTTTCGATTTCAGACTCCGGATCGCGGTCGGCCGCTATAAATCTCGCCAGGCGGGGAAGCCATCAATCAGAGGAGACCGGCAACTCTCAGGCTATCGTATCACCCAGCAGATTCACGGCGACCGGCTGCTGTCAGATCGATGGCCAGCATACGGTCCTCCCAAGGCAAAGCCATGGCGGTGAGTTCCTTGTCCCCTCTTCTCTTTATCCTTCTATTTTCCTCTCTCATTGAGAACCAGTACTCTACATTATAGCCAAGAAAGTAGGGATCCGGTGGGTGTCAAAATCAGAATTCCATCTTCTTTTTGGCTGTAGCAAAATCTCATCTTTGTCAGAAATCAAAGCCTTATTTTGTTTCCATGGTAAATGCGGGAGGGAGGTCGAGATGACTGGTTAAGCAGATCCTTTGTTTTCAGTTCCTATACTCAAAACCTGAACCTATTAATTTACGGGGAATATTATCTGTGTGTATGTCTTGGACGCCATTAAAATTGCATCTGTACGACTCTGTATGGAAACTGTATCTCTGAGACTGAATCAAAATTGCTTCCTTCAAAATTGTGGATGTGTTTTGTCTCGAAAAAGATATCATCAAGCATGTACATCTTGTACTGCATCCAGATTACATCTTTGTGATCGTACGGAAACTGCATCTCTGAGGACATCGATATCGCATCTTCATGGCTAGTGAAACCAAACTATTTTTTTTCTAGATAAACCAACTATTGTTTTTTTAGATTATAACCAGCTCTTATTTGTGTACATGCCAAATGCAGGAACACGATAGGGAAGAGGATAGGCTCAGTGCATTGCCTGATGACATTCTGGTCAACGTTCTTGACCAACTCGATGTCCGCACCGCTGCAAGAACTAGCATCCTCTCTAGACGGTGCAGTCAGCTCTCCGCCAAGCTCTCTCGACTTGTAGTAAATGCTCAGGACTTCCTGCCCGCGGGCGTGTCAATTGCCAACATGTCTGATGATGACTTGGTTCAGATGAATGTAGCTGTTTTTGAAGTGACAAAGAACATACTGGCACGCAGAAACCCAGGTGAACACACCATCCGCCTCCTGTCGACGACGTTCTATTTGAGAGATGATATCCCCATATCCATTGGGCATGCTGTTGGCAATGCCATGGTGACACACAATATTGAGAAAGCCGAATTCACAGTTTTGACAGTGAAGCAACGCCGACACTGCACTCTTGATGATGTGCTGAACTACGGGACACAGTTTGTGTCATTTTTTAATGAGTGTCTGAATGCATTTACTGGTTTGACGCGCCTCTACTTCGAGAATTTGAGATTTGTTGAACCTGACTTCGTCTCCAACATCTTCGTCACTTGCAAGCTATTAAAATATTTAGGTTTGCTCAATTGCGACACGCAGAAACGTATAACACTACAGGTTGAACACTCACAACTCAGTGAGCTCAGCATGGTCAACTGCCGTTTTTACAAAGTCGAACTCAAGTGGCTCCCAAGACTCACCCGGACAACGTTCACATGTTGGATGGCTTTTGAAGAACTACCACTGTCCTTTGGTCATGTCCCACTGCTTGAGTTTTTGGACCTCACAAATATTGGTCTTAGTTGGCACAAAATGGTCAAGTTAAGTACATTACTTTGTGAGGCATATGTACAAGACCTGCGGTTGGGGTTTAAATGTGAAAAGGTAAGTCGGGATGATTGCTTTGTACTGGCTTCACTTGTTCTCTACTCATCCTAGTATGTGTTCTTTTTTTAAAGATCATCTTATTATGTGTTTATTTTGCAGATTTGGGTTCAACCAGAGTGTCTGACGGAAAGGCTGGCATCTGCGTTCCACGGACTAAGGATTGTCAATCTAGTTAACATTCCTGAAGGGTCTGATCTCACGTGGACATTGTTCATTCTGGAAGCTGCGCCATCTCTTGAAGAGTTCTACATGTCGGTATGTTCTTACACTAGATTCGAACGGCGCGGCTCGCCGCGCGGCGCTTGTTGCTTCTTTGAAGTTTTTGCCCGTGGTTGCCACCATTTTTACAGATCACTTAAAAGATATTTATATCCATATGAATTTGATCCCAAGTATATATGGAAGCGTAATCAGAACATCATACAATAAAAGTCTTAAGCAACAGGAAGATCAAAGCAATGGTGATGCACACTGCGGAAGTAATATAGAAATTCACACCGCTTTTAATACATAAGTTTTGATCACAATGGCAAGAACCTAATGGTTTACTATATCAACTTAACATAAGATGAACAATGAGAATTAACATCGATCACCGCAAAATAGACAGAGCCGTAAACCCCGCTGAATTCACATCCACAATCATAGATTAAGAAACTGAGTAACCAAGCATACATATGAACTAACAAATCAGAGCAGTGTTGAAGCACAAGGGTAGTAATTCATATAAGCATACCATACTTAAATGATCACTCATCAGACCCTAAACTCATCAGACCCTAAACACATAGCAGGATATTGTGCAAATTGTATCATCACTCATCAGACCCTAAACTTAAATGATCAATTGTGGTATTATCAATGTTCATGTGATAATAGTCTGACAAGAATTAGAAGATACCAAGGAGAAAGAGAAGTTGCAAGCTTTGTTCCTCTCTAGATTTTAGTCAACCATATAACAAAAAAATATAAAGAATATTCTGTAGATTTTAATATTAAGGAAAACATGCACCAAAATGAAAAGATAAATCTGAAACAAAAATAAGACAAGCACATAGTATAAACATCAACATGCCTAGAGAAACCATGCAGTGCTTTGTTCAGATCAGTCTGCACCTGCACGTATGTTATAACGCCAGCATGGATGAGCTCAGTCTAGAATACATTGTAAAATATGTACAAATTCTAAGGAATTGAATAAACAAAGTACATAAATGTAAATAAGAAAGTTGATCTGGTAGGACCAAAATGACATGCTCTTTATTTAGATAGAAAGAGATACCGTACAAATAATATTTGAATTCGGCAAATATTGAAATCATCCTATGCGATTCATGAGAATAAATTTGGATGTGATAGTGCAAGATCTTCACAAAAAATATCTGAAATGATGCAAGCTAATTATCTTTTTCATATCTCAAGAGAAAATCTCTCAGCCACAAATTCCAAATAAGCTTGACAGGCAAATCAAGTGGCCTAGAGAAAGAACTTCATTCTATTATAAAATTATAGGCGAATATGATTAATTCAATGTTCCAGAAGACAATATGAAAATACATGTAGATCCTAACAGCCAAATCAAGTGGCCTAGAGATGACGAAACCGGGCATCCGGTTATTCATCAACAATTTCTTGCACCATTCACAATGGAAATACACGATACTATGAAATATGCAAAAATGAGCAGTGTAAAAGGAAATCTGTAATGCATAAAAATAAGGCAATATGTGAGTATATAGCAGCAAGTAATTTCCACTATGATTCAGAGCATAAAGGTCAAACCTTCACATGCACGCAGAGTCAGATTTTGGTCCAATCTTTCACTGCAACGCTTAACTGATTCAAGTAAGTGAAATAGTGAGCATTGGCACAATCAACAACTACAAATGCCCAAATGTTTAATCATAGTTACTACAGATCTGAGAGAGCTCCTCCCGTCCGCATCCTCTGCACAGGCGGCTACAAAATAAGCTCCACGTAATCGTTCTCATCCTTCAGCTCCTGCCACTCCCCAATGGCCCGCTCTATAAGAATATCTCTATGTTGGCTTTGAGTACTGAACACAATAGAGAACTAAAATACATTGCAAAATCCTCAACTTCGGATCCTAAAACAAATTAAAGCATTCATAAAAATAACTTTGAGGAGGGAGCAACGGGACTTTAAAATGAACATTGAGAATAGACAAAATCATCATTGTGTAATATGTCGTAGCTAAAGAGGCATACATCCATAATCATCAAGTTAAACAAAGTTGAATTCTTGACTTAGGTGTCATTGTGCATCCTATCTTCTTTCCTATCACCAATAAATGTGTCACTATAAGAAAAGTATCACAGAGAAAGACAAATATAAGGATTCCACAATGCCAACAATAATAAAAGGCAAAATATTCATCTCGATTCATTTAGTAGCTCACGGGAGTAAAAGAAGTAACAAT
The DNA here is from genome assembly GCA_012064385.1 of Puccinellia tenuiflora. Lineage (NCBI taxonomy): Eukaryota > Viridiplantae > Streptophyta > Magnoliopsida > Poales > Poaceae > Puccinellia > Puccinellia tenuiflora. Next base: position 303,101 of record QRDG01000024.1, read on the forward strand.
TTAGTATATTGCTCCTTATGCTGCGAATTAATTGTTATATAGACCGGATGAATACAATACAAATTATAATTGTTCATAATTTACATAGCTCATAAAGCAGACATAATAAATTTATTATTATTTTTGCTGAATCTTGAGGAGAAGAAAAGCACCTGCTAGCTGCAACTGTAACATCAATATTCAATAAATTCAGTGTGACCATGTTCAATGCTTCCATTATAGTTCTTTCACTGCCATCCTACGGAAAAGGAAAATAAGGTTAAAATCGAAATAGACCAGTAGCCATATACACTTCTTTCACCTAACAAATTGTAATCAAGAATTTTCAGCCTCTATGCATTGGGTCTGTCCTTTAAGCAAGGATCATAAGAAGCATAATAAATGTGACACTAATTTTCATGCTAATCACCTTACTTCGACTAAAACCAGGGAGGGAAAATTAAGTTTATAAATGATGTAAATTAGGAAGAATCATGTAGTGAAATAGAAACTGGAAACATAGTAGTATAATTATACATAAAGCAGAAAGCACAATATAATTATGAACTCCGCTTCGTGAGCATTGACATATCACATATGTTGCAAATCAAATAAGAGCACATGAGCCAACCTTCACCAGAGTATACATCTATGGAGAGAACAAACCAGTGCTAACGTTTACAATCTCTAAAATGCAAAACACTTGATCAATACATATATATATAGTTCTTGTTCCATTCACATATTTTTCTTATGACCCATGGTACTACAAAGGAAAACTAAATGCAGTAAAATAGAGCCGAGGAATCATGCAAGGAATAATAAAAGAATCAGCACATTACTAACGCCATAGGTTTAGAGCATTACTTGTCAGAAACGACCTAAGCTTCGTGAATATATTGTCCATTCCATATTTTAGTGCAATAAATTACAGATGACTTAACTAAGGAAGCACAAATCAATCTGATTGAACTATTTGTTGCCATGCTGCATTCATTTTATGATTTGTACATCTCGTCCCACATACAATAATTCAATGTCCAGTCAACAAAAGGCAGAAGACGAAATAAAAACCAGTTTTGTGTATTGTGATCATTAGGCCCAACAATTTTAGCAGCATCGCTACCAGGGAGGAAGGTATCATGTTGCTTGCCTAAACCGGCAGGGAACATATTCCCGCATATAGCACCCGGAGGAGATAGCAATACAACTATAGGAAATAAAGAATCGCACTATGGATAAAGCAAAGCTTTGACAGAGAATTTACCCTAACATCTAGTAATTGCAGTCGTAACGAATGCAGAGCAGTCTAGGAGTGAATCGAAAGTACAGGTGGGTCGGTAAAGCAATCAGCTTAGTTTAAGTGTTTCAAACTCATCAGTAAACTGAATAAATCCTGACTAAATCTGGTGCTTTTACGTGAAAACTATTAGAGAATACTGACTAAATCCTGCAGTAAAACAAACTGACATAAGGCATACTTCTGTACTTAATTGCAGAAAAAAGGGTGGCATGAAAGAACATGAATAAAAAAGAACACGTTCATACAATTGGTGTTACTTCCAAAATATAAATGTAAAACGACCTATAACAATATAAATGCATATGCTTGACCTATGAAAATTATCATAGCTTGATGTACCATCTTCACTCTCAGGTGAATACCGAAACTCATGACATAACACGGTCAGCAGTGAAGAGATGCTTATATACACCTAAAACCTGTTGTTTTACGTGAAAACTATTAGAGAATAAAAATGCAGCAAATTATCTCATTTCAATACCGCACAGTTACTGATGAACATGAGCATATCTATCATCTACTATGTGTCTCATTGAAAGAGAGAAATAAATGGATTAACAGCTAGACAGTGACACACCTGTATGTTTCATCTCCAACAAAAGTAAACCTTATTCTATGGAGAGTATTGCAGCAATAAGGGAGGCAATGATGGTAGTGACGGAGATATAAAAAAATGTGGTGACTGCCCTATAAGCTATAGCTTCGACATGTCAATTGGACAGAAAATATAGCTGAAATTCAAACACCTACAACCAGGCAGAATATGGATGATGCAAGTATCTAAGCAAAGAGGAAACATACAATTTAACTGAGTGCCAAATTAACTATTCAGCATATGCTACCAGAGCAATGACAGGTTAAATCTAATATTTCATTACTTAAGAAATATACATATGATATATTAATTATAGCAAGTAGTGATATGGAACCACCAACGGAAGAAAGTAATGAACTAAATATAGCAGCATTTTTGGCTGAAAACGGTAGATGCACTCCTATTTATATCATAGGAAAATAGAGGATCAAACTTGACTGCCTCCTATATTATTTGGAGGACAAAAAAACCAAAGGCAAACTGAAGCACATATTTATTCAATGTACGTGGCGGATCAATATATACTTCACGTGCCATCCACAACAACTATTGTTTTCTCTTTATTTCTTCTTATGAACAACGCAAGATAGAGAGGAAGAAAGAAAATAAGGCGTTTAAAAAGAGACATACCGGATGCAGATCTAAGCGTGAGCGGAGCTAGAACATGCTTGTAATTCTTCAACAAAAAATCTGTAGAAAAAAAATGAGAATATTTGGGGATTAATTTTGGCAAACCACTACATCTGCCAGTACAGCCCAAGATGTTGTGACAGTTGCAAAACAAATAAAAGAAAAAGAAGGTAATCTTGTGTGCGTCAAGTCTGCACGAACTGCAGCGGCAGACCATCCAAGGAAACAAAGAGATGTGGGGGTTTACATGCAAGAGGGTCAAATGCAGCAAGGTTGATCTGCTACTCTAGGTGTGGAGGACATATCACAGTACAAAAAAATGGCAAAAGAAAACTCATAGCAACAGAAAACTTGGCAGGCATCAAACATCATAAGAGAGACAAATCAAATTCTGAATACATCTAATTAGTTCAACACAAAGTTTCAGAAAATTTGTGTCTTCTTGTTTGCATTAGACTGATGATATGACAAAATTGTTTTTCCAGCAGATATGCAATAACCACAAGACGGCTTCAGTAATATATGCATCACAGAATAATTGATATGCAAGATTTACTTGCTGCCACAAAATCAAAACTACAAATAAGCACAGTGCTCAAAAGATTTGCAAATAAGCATACATGTACAGGGGAGGAATAATCTTCTCAATACATATTTCAGTATGCACACCACTTTGGTTTTGATATCAGACCACCAGCACGCCACAATACTTTCTGACCTGGGTAATATCAAATAGGACTCAGACAGAGACAACATAAATAAAAGTAAGGGTTGCAGATACAAATCGAAGCTACATGGTTGTCTCAGTTCAACTGTTCAAGTGATAAATTTGTCACCGTCTTCATCAAAAACACATGAGGCCTACTCACACAAATCAAGCTACATGGTTGTCTCAGTTCAAGTACGTACACCAAACTGATAAAAAGGAAGAGGAAGAATATTTTTTACCAGGTCTTCACCATATTGTGTAAGCCTAAAAATTAATATCATCCACTATCAAAAACACATACAAATCAAGCTGTCATCTCTCTGACGGGGATTCAGTTACATGGAAAGAAATAGATAGAACATGTCAAATAGATGGGGGAATTTAAGCTGCATCTTGACGGCCTCACTTGTGAAGGTCAAAGATTCTGTTAGAGAAAAGGTCAAAGATGTTTTACCCGATTCCATGGTTGGGGTGATGAAGATTTCTTGCTGCAGCCTAACCCTGAAGAAATAGAGCAAAATTTGCATACCAAAATGTCAGATCTGAGCTGCATAAAGGGGAAGATAATGGGTGCCTCATATCTAACCGAGAAATCAAGCAGGGGGGTGATAGGTTACGAACCTGAACCGGTGTTGCAAGCCATGGTTGATTTCCCAGCCATCCCCTGATCCAAACGTGCAGAAGAAGACGGGTTAGCTCGTCCTGGATTCCTCGAGCTCGGGCTGGAACATGACGCAAAGAAACAGTGGTGAAGGCGCAGACGGGGACGGCGGCCCATCTCCCAGCCAACTCCTCCTTTTCCCCTTCAAAGCCACTGCTGGGAGGAGAGGAAAACTAAGAGAGAGAGAGAGAGAGAGAGAGAGAGAGAGAGAGAGAGAGAGAGAGGGGGGCAGAGGTCTCACGCCGAGGATGATGGTGACGGGGCGGCTACTCTTGCAGACCTGCACCACCGCGACCTCCACATCTGCCTCTTTCTCTTGGCGCGGCTCGAGGCAACGACGCGGTGTGTCTCCTCCTGAACCACCGCGACCTCCCCATCCGCCTCCTCTTGGCGCGGCTCGAGGCAACGTCGGGTACAGAGAGCCAGACGACGGTGGTGGCTGCGGCCATGGGAGAAGGGGATTGGAGGAGGAGAGACGTGCGAGGGGATTGGGGGGAGGCGGGGGGATCGGAGAGGAGCTGCGAGGGGATTGGGGGATTGGCGGAGGAGGCGGGTAGGGTTTGCACCGCGTGGAGTGCGGCTTATATATCCCCAGACGCGAAATGACCGTTTTGCCCCGCGCGGCGCCGTCGGAATAACGGGGACTGCCACCGCGCAGCTGGGTGCACCGGATGCTCTAGCCACGGAGTCGATGACATGTGGGACCGGCCACAGTAAAAAAAAAACAGACGTGATCGGACGGCCAGGATCGAGTGGCAATCCTATAGGACGGCCGGATGTCGCTAAGCTCTGGGAAGCACCGGTCTCTACCCAAGGTTGTTTTCTTTAGATAAATCCACTTGTTCTTTTTTATGGGTTATTACTCTACTACTTTGGTATGTTTGCACCTAGAGCTTGTTATATTGTTTTGTTTAAAGCGGTTGCTCTATTATTACCCTTGCATGGTTGCACACACCCATGCTTTCATGTGGAATAGAGACATCCTATGAGCTGCAAAACTAACTTGTTCCATTTCCTATGGGCGGAATGCAGGTAATGGATCATCTGTGTGAAATGTTAAGGGATAAGAAAAAGAGGATGGAACTCTTGTTTAGCGAGAAGAAAGGCGTAGAGTAGGAATCACCTAGATCAAATTTCAAGCACTGCCGCCTTACCAAGCTCATCATATTTTGCTTTCAGAACTACATGGTGAGTCATGTCAGGCGTGTCATGCGAGCAGCGGTGAATCTGAAGGATGTGTACCTGTATGATAGACTGCTATGTAGCAAGTGCCAGCACATGACCGGTGTAAAGCCTGGTGGGCTTCCACGGGCAAAGAAGAAGTTGGATGCGATCAAGATGCTATTGACAAGGGGCATCGAGTCAGCTCCCAGAATTCACTTGTTGACCCCTTCTACTGAAATGGACGCTGACCATGCCGCAAGAGTATGTGATTTCTGTAAAGATTCCTTGTGTGCCTAAAGGCTTCTCAGGAAGTTTATATGTGATTCTAAAAAAAAGGAAGTTTATATGTAATAACAGTCGGTTGGCTTGTGGCTCTTGTTTGATCTGCTTTTCTTTACTCAAAACCAGTTGGAAGTAGCAATAAGAATTGCTTAATCTGTTGTACCTTAAGTAAATTTTAGGACCAGGTTAGAGTTATATTGGATTTTGATGCAGTCCTTTGAGATGAGTGCATCAGTTGATACAGTCCTTTGAGATCTGGAAGCTGAGCTATACATGTGGTCAGCAAATGGAACCTGAAGCATTAGCATATTCAGTGAAGGCTCCAGGCGAAGTAATGCGGATTTCTGTCGTTTCTATTATATTTAAATGAAGTTTTGTACTTGCTTTTTATGATACTCATTTGTGTGTGGAGGCAGGCAACTACTATTCGCTATGCTAACATATATAGTAGCGGATTCGGTTTGGCTCCTGAGCTCATATATGCACATGAAATCCGGGACATACTCTTCCCACTGTCATTTGGTCATGTCCCATTGCTCAGTTGTGAGCCTCTTATAAATACGTTGGCACAAAATGGTCAAGTTAAGCTCGTTGCTTTTTGAGACCTATGTACGAGACCCGAGCTTGGACTTCATTAGTTTTCCTCAGAGTTATTTTTTAAAAAAAAGAGATCACTGGAGCTTTTTCACAAATATTAACCTAATGTCTGAAAGTATTTTTGAGGGAAATGTGCAACCAAATATCTTGTTTTTGCTCCAATTTCTCACTATTCGACGACCATCATGTGCCCCTTTAGAGCATCACTAGCAGTGCCCTCAAACTGGTCAAACCCTCAAATTAACTGCTTTTTTGAGGGTTCAGGCCGAAAGTTGGCGCGGGACAGGAGCCCTCAAAACGTAAACCCTCAAAAAAATTTGGAGGCCGACCCTCATTTTCCATCCCAACCTGCACAACACGGTTGAGAGGCAAAAACACAGGGCCCTTCATTCTGGTCAACGACGCGTCGCGGGAGGGAAAAATCCCTCAACCGCTCGAGCCCTCCTCCTTCCCTGCGCCGCCGCCGGCCCTCGTCCGCCCCGCCGCCGGCCATGGAGGCCCCGCTGGCCCTCGCCGCGAGCGCCCCGCCCCGCCGCCGGCCATGGAGGCCCCGCTGGCCCTTCCCGCGAGCGCCCCCGTCCCGCCGCCGAACCCCTCGCCCGGCCGCGCCTCGAGCGCCCCCGCGCAGCCACCTCCCGCCGCCCCCGCGCCGAGCGCCGCCGTGGGAGAGGGGACGGCGAGGGGCTAGACGGCTTCAGCTCATCGGGGCGCGTCGGAGGAGGGGCGCCACGACCTGAGGGGTGGCCAGACCTGGGGACGCTGGTGATCGACGGCGGCCAGCCGATGCAGCGGACGACGGCGCCGTTGCTGCCGACTACCCCTCGCCTCGTAGAGGACAGCTACGAGCTCCTGGAGACATGGGAAAGCTAGGGGTGGTGTTGTATTTGGCTATGGAGGCTCGGGGAGGGAGTATTTCTCTCCGGCGGCCGGCGGAGAAATGAGCTCGCCGGAGGCGATTGTCGGGCTCGAGGCGGCCAGCGGAGGGGCGGCGACGCGGGGAGGGGCGGCGGCCAGGTGAGGGGTGGCGGCGCGGGGAGGGGCGGCGGCGCGTGGAGGGGCGGTGGCCAGGGGAGGGGCGGCGCGGGGAGAGGCGGGAGGCCAGGGAAGAAGATGAAGCAAGAAAAAAACATGTTTTCAGCATATTCTTGAATATTCCTTATACAGGTTAGGTTTGAGGGCACTGATCTGCGTCGGCTGTTTTGGGACTTCAAATTCACATTTTCACGGCCCTCAAACTGGTTTTGAGGGTTGCAAATTTAAGGGTACTGCTAGTGATGCTCTTATTCTTCATTTGACGCTCTGGCTATTGCACTAGGATTCGGCTTTTCCCCTTTGGCAAAAATTGGAGCAGTTGGCATGGGATGGAACTGCAAATTTTGTAAGGAAACAATGGAGCAGGAAATATCTAGATTGCGTGCTAATCGAAAGAGAAAGGCCCCAATTCAAAAAAAAAAGGAGAGAGAAAGGCCCAGGCTAACTAAAGAAAAAGGCCCAAGTTCCTTTCGTGTCCCTGAATCCTGCAACCGTTCGGGACCGAGCCAGAAAATAGAGGAGCGGCGGCGCCGGCGAGCTCAGCCCCCGCTCCGGCAGCCACCGACGATTCGAGCTCAGGAAACTCCTTCTTCCCCAATAGAAGAATCCCAGGCGCTCGGAGGAGTGTCAATCCATTCCTGAGCCATCAGCTTCCACTACTTCTCGGGCCTCGGCAGATCTACGCGGGAGCCATTAGCCATGGGAGTGAGTTCCTTGACCTTTCTTTTCCTCTAATCAAAGTTGCTTCGTCGAAACTAACCTATTTAAGGCCTCTCCGGCCATCAGAAACCCTCTTCAGCCACGGCGAACCGGCGACCGGCTACAAGATCGACTGCCAAACCATCCGTCTTGAGCATACTGGTGAGTTCATTGTCCTTTATAATCCCCCCCCCCCCCCCCCCCCCCCCCCCCCCCCCCCAAGTTGCTTCTTTAATACTGTACGACTATATGGAAATTGAAATTGCTTCCTTCATAATTGCAATGTACTAGTACATCGTAATTACATCCTTGTGATTGTACCGAAACTGCATTAACCAGGATGTCGAAATTGCATCTTCTGCGACTTGTGTGAAACCAGCTCTTATTTTTGCCTCCATGCCAACTGCAGAAACGTAACAGAGTTGATAGGCTTAGTGCATTGCCTGATGACATTCTGGTCAACATTCTCGACCGACTCAGTGTCCGCGACGCTGCAAGTACCAGCATCCTCTCCAGACGGTGGAGTCAGCTCTCCGCCAAGCTCTCTCGGCTGATGATAAATGCTCAGGACTTCCTGCCCAAGGGCGTGTCAAGTGCCAACATCTCTTGTGATGACTTGGTTCGGGTGAATGCAGCTGCCGTCGAAGCGACGGAGAGCATACTGGCACGCAGAAGTCCAGGTGAACGCACCATCCGCCTCCTGTCCACGACGTTCTACCTGAGAGATGGTGTCCCCATATCTATTGGGCATGCTGTTGGCAATGCCATGATGAAACACAAGATTGAGAAAGCCGAATTCACAGTTTTGACAGAGAAGGGATACATACAGTGCTCTGACGATGATATGCTGAACTACGGAGCACAGTTTGTGTCATTTTTTAATGAGTGTCTTAATGCATTTACTGGTCTGACACGCCTCCACCTGGAGAATTTGAAATTTGCTAAATCTGACTTCGTCTCCAACATCCTCGGCACTTGCAAGCAATTAAAATATTTAGGTTTTCTCAATTGCCAAGCAGAGAGTTGGACAACACTCCAAGTTGAGCACCCACAACTCAGCGAGCTCTATTTTATCGAATGCCGTTTTGGCAAAGTCGAGCTCAAGTGGCTCCCGAGACTCACCCGGACAACCTTCGAGGGTTGGATGTGGTCTGTAGAACTACCACTGTCATTTGGTCATGTCCCATTGCTCAAAGTTGTGAGGCTTACAAATACTGCTCTTAGTTGGCAAAAAATGGTCAAGTTAAGCACGTTGCTTTTTGAGACTTCTGTACGGGACCTGACCTTGGACTTCAAATGCGAAAAGGTAAGTCGGGATGGTTGCTTTGTTCTGGCTTCACTTGTTCTCTACTCATTGCGTCATGTGTTTATTGTTGCAGATTTGGGTTGAACCAGAGCGTCTGACAAGAAGCCTGGCATTTGTGTTCCACCGACTAAGTATTGTCAATCTAGTTTCCATTCCTGAAGGGTACGATCTCACATGGACAATGTTCATTCTGGAAGCTGCGCCATCACTGGAGGAGCTCTACATGACGGTATGTTGGTACCTAAAGGTTGTTGTGTTCTTTTTTGTTTCAGCTGTTGCTCTATTATTTCCCTTGCCTGTGCTTTCACTTGGAGTAGAGATGTCTGCGGCAGAATTAACCTGTTCCATTTACCTATCTCCTATGGTTGTGGAATGCAGGTAATGGATCATCCGTGTGAAATGGAAATGGACATGGAGAGGAGGAGGGAGAACCTGTTTAGTGAGGAGAAGGGCGTAGAGTGGGAATCACCTAGTTCAAATTTCAAGCACCACCATCTTACAAGTTTCACCATCTTCTGCTTTGACTCTTGCATAGTGAGTCATGTCAGGCGTGTCATGGAAGCAGCGGTGAATCTAAAGGACGTGTACCTGTATGATAGACTGGCATGTAAGTTTTGCTTCGACCATGAACCTCTAAGGACGTCTACGTTTCGGTGGTCAATAAAGAAAAGGGCTTCGATGAAGAAGCTAATTACCCAGGGCATGGAGCCACGTGCCAGGATTCACTTTCTGAAGTTTGCTGAAATATATGATTATCATCTTGCAAGGTTAAAGGCTGCCTGAAGAGAGGATAGCTGAAGGCTTTTCAGGAAGTTTGTTTAATAAAAGGGTCCAGCCGGCAGACAGTTTTGCACGTTTTTGGTTGTTTGTTCTGTTTTTGTATAATAAAAAATGAGTTGAAAGTAATTGTGGAACTGTTGCAAATCATTTCCATGAATTCAAGAATCCCCTTGTAAATTTGTATTTGTGTGTAGAGTTGTACTATTGGATTTTTGATCCAGTGATATGTGTGTTTGGTATTTGTGTTGGTTCATCAGTTGAGTACATCATCTGAACCGACCGACCAGACCTTGAGTACCTGATGATGCAGAAAGAACGTCATAGTTGTTGCAGTAAGTTGGGTACTTAATTCTTCCATTTCCAGATGCTTCTTTTCTGTATATATATAATAACGGCCGCATCATGCGCTAGCACTCCAGCAAATGGTAGCACAATATGCTGGGGGAAAGAGCGACTGTGTTTCTTCAGTTGTGTTCAGGGCTGGGTTAGATCTGAATCATCCTTTTCCTTCATCGATCAAATTCCAAGCTAGGGTGGCAATTAATATAGCTTCATCCCCTAAACCTATACCGCTAAACCTTTTTCATTTCCGATATAAAAAGATTTGTATGTAAGTTTTGATCCCTGAATACTGGGTCCGGAGCAATCGTACACATGGTACTTACAGGATGATTTTGACTAGCATACTCACAAGCTCCTTCATAAGGGGTTGTAAATACTGCAGCATGTAGTTGCAATTAGCACACACCAAGGCATAACGAGAGCCAGACTACATGATTTTACATTTTCCCTTGGCTAGAAAATTACAACTCAACAGGAAAAAAAAACAAGCAGGTTTGGAGGAAAAGTTCCAACTCAACAGAAAAAGAAGAAAAAATACAGTTGATGAAAGCAACTGGCTGAAGCTGCTGTTGTATGAGTTTTGATGAAAGCAACTGGCTTAAGCTGATATAGTTGTACTGATACATTGGTTCTGAATTTGTAAATTCAATGAACTGAAACAGCCATAATTTGTTTCATTTCATTGTCATGTACGTTGTGAAACATATTTGTACTGAAACATAACAACGCACAAGTACCATTTTGTCAGACTGTGTAGTAAAAAAGAATGATGGCTGAACGTAAGCATTGCAAATTCGGAACACAAACAGAACAACTTGGTTTCCAGATTGCATGCAATACAAGTACCGGTACATTGCAAAAAATATGGTCACTACAACCAGTTTGAACACCATAAAACACAGTTCACGTTAAACTACCACTTCTTTCTTTCTTCAAACAGCGAACAATCCGGGGACACAATCTTTGCTAAATGATCAGCCCTTAATTTCCCACTAGAGTGGATTATGACGAAGGACTCGATCCCCGCGGTGATTCTCTTCTTCAGTGATATCCTCTGTCTTTTTGTCCAGGGAAACTTGATCGGCTTTGTGTCCGGGCAGTTGTCACACTCCAACCTACTGTACAGGAAGACATCCTCGAGGTTCACGGCCACTGCCATAACTCGTCTGAGATAATTAACCAGGTAATCTTCAGATGTGAAGCCAAAGATGACGAGTGTGGCCAAACAGTGGTGTTGGAAACCAGCTGCAGCTGACTCCCACTCTACTACACCCTTGTTCTCGCTGTACAATCCTTCTTTCCTCACCTCCTTATCCATTACCATTAAACACGCATGATCCCAAACCTGCATGCCAGCAGTAGGAAAAAGGTAAAAATAAATGGTCAATAAAGCAGACATATGCATCTGGTGAGAAAATCCTGCATAACCTAACATTAAGCCCATTGTGGCAAAAAGAGATCTTTAGGGCACATACCGTCATGTATAACTCCTTCAGTAAGGGCGCGGCTTCAAGAATAAACATTGTCCAGGTGACATCATACCCTTCAGGAAGATCAACCAGATTCAAGAACCTTAGTTGGCAGAACACAGATGCAAGACTTTCCGTCGGACATTCCGGCTGCACCCAAATCTGCAACAAATAAACACTTGAAGATGAGACGAGCACATAAGAACTGAAGCCACAGCTAGCAAATGCGACAATCCTGACTTGCCTTTTCGGATCTAAATCCCAGCTTCAGATCTCGTACAGTGGTAAGGCTAAGAAACTCACTTAACTTGACCATCTTGTGAAAACTACGGGCGAGATTTGTGAGGCTTACAGCCTCCAGCAATGGGACATGATCAAGAACCAGTGGATCTTGGAAATCAATCCAATCATCAAAGACCATTTGTGTGAGTTGAGGGAGCCAATTCAGCTTAACTTGTTCGAAAAGACAACCAACGATACTGAGCTCTGTGAGATGCGAGTGTTCAACTTGCAGCGTACTGGGATCACCCGAGTCACAATTGAACAAGCGCAGACGCTTCAACCGCTTGCAAGTGATGAGGACGTTGGATATGTCCGTTTCACCAAATCTCAAATTCTCTAGGTCAAGGCTAGTGAGACCACCAAATGCATTTGGACAGGCATCAAAGAACCGCATGAATTCTTTCCCGTAGGTGACGAAATCATCATCGCTAAGGTCACTGAATCTAAACTTCTCTGTCAGAACCCTGAATTTGGCCATCTCAACCAAGTGGATCGCCATGGCATGATCAACAGCAAGTCCAATGGAAATGGGGGCATCATCTCTCAAGTAGAACGTCGTAGACAGGAGGCGAATGGTGTGTTCACCGGGATTTCTGCGTGCCAGTATGCTCTTTGTGGCTTCAACAGCAGCTGCATTCATCCTAGCCAAGTCATCACCAGACACGTTGGCGCTTGAGACACCCTCGGGAGCGAAGTCCTGAGCATTGATTATCAGTCGAGAGAGCTTGGCGGAGAGCTGACTCCACCGTCTGGAGAGGATGCTGGTTCCTGCGGCGTCACGGACATCGAGTCGGTCAAGAATGTTGAGCAGAATGTCATCGGGCAATGCACTGAACCTACTATGGTCTTTCTGCATTTGTCAGTCACGAAGACAGATAAGAGCCGATTTCACACACACTAGCTGGAGAGATGCAATTTCGGTATCCCCAGAGAAGAGATGCCATGAAGTAGTAGTAGTACAAGAGATACAGACTTGATAGTATATTTTTCTGAACCAAACCAACCAATGCAAACGATTTCTGGTTCAATCTGAAAGGTGCAGTTTACACACAACACAATTTCTGGTTTGTATCTGTCTCACAATCCTGATAATATAGGAAAAGAAAGGACGATGAACTCACCCCCATGGCTCCCACGAAGATCTGATGAAGAATCTGGCAGCTGGTTTCCTTGTAATCTGATGAACGCTGCCGGGGCAGCGGCTCGGGCTCCGCCTTGGAAAACGAGGGTGAAATTAAGAGGGTCAAAAAATTAAGAGCTCGCGAAGGGAGCTGCTTCGATTTTGGAAGGAGAAGGTTTCCTGACCTCGAGTCGTTGGCGGCTGCCGCTTCTCTTTTCTCTCGCTCAGCTCCGGCCGCCGCCGTCGTCTGTCACTCCTCGGGAGCACAAGACAGGGAAGAAGGCGGGTTCCTTGGAGGCGTCACGTGAGTGTGCTTGGCGTAAGTGGCATAGTGCGTTAGTCTAAGTGGTTGTGGGACCCAGCGTTATTCAGGCGAGTGGGGATGGCGCTCGCCGCCGCACCTCCCTGCCGGCGGCGCAGGCCTCCCCGCTTGAAGACGACAATCTCCTCTGGGAGATCCTCCTCCGCCGTCCTCCCTACCCCGCGCCTCCGCGCTTCGACCTCGGACGCTGCAGCAGCTGCAACTTGCTCGATTGCCGTGGTCTCGTCCTCGTCCCAAGACATCAGCCGCCGGGAAGAGCCAGAGCTCGTCGTGTGCGACCTCACCACCCGCGTGGCCATTCCGCTGGAGCTCCTTCTAGGGCGGTGCTCTGCGCTGCCGCGGACCACCTGCGCACAGCAGCAGCTGCTACTCCAGCCCCTTCAAGGTGATCTACTGATCTTGGTGTCCATGCACAAGCCGAATTATCGACCCCTCGCCTCTGTATACTCATCCGAGACTGGCCTGTGGGGTGATCTCATCTCGACGGCGGCGATGCTCAGGAGGCGCGGGGTAGGCGGTGGTCGTGAGCGGTGCGCGGGAAAGGGGGGAGAGGGAAATTTCCCTCACAGGGAAGAAGTGCATGGATTACGGAAGGAGATCGAATCCTTCTCTTTTCCGTCTCCCGGTTGCAACCGGAGGCGGAGCCCTCAATGAAGCAGGAGGCGAAACCTGAGTAGTCATCAGCTGCTCTCGGAGGAGAGATCACCAACTTCCGAGACCTCGGAAGACCTCTCCGTCGATGGCGAACTCCCATATCCGGCGACCGGCTGCCGGATCGATGGGAAAACCATCTGTCAAGGGCCTCACCAGGTATAACCGGTGGTCCGCCCTAGCCATGCTGGTGAGTTACTTTGTCATGTTTCCCCTGAGATAATCTTTCCTCTAAATACTATTACAGATAGACAAATTACTTTTTCCTGTTGGAAACTAGCAGTAAGAAATCAGCTCTAATTTCTTTCCATGCTAAATGCAGGAAGATGGGCAGGAGGAGGAGTACCATCGAGAGGACCGGCTCAGCAGTTTGCCTAATGACTTGTTGCTCAACATCGTCGAGCGACTCAATTTCGCCGACACCGCAAGAACCAGCATCCTCTCTAGACGGTGGAAGCAGATCCCTACCATGCTCTCCAAAATTCTTATAATGGTTGGTTCCACCGACAACGTGCAGGAAAGGAACCGTGATGATGTTGCTCGGGCCAATGCAATTGTGCTTGGAGCGACCCGGAGCCTTCTGGAAAGCAGGAGTACAAGTCCGCACATCATTCACAGCCTACGCATGCAGTTCTTCTTGGGAGATGGATCCGTTAGAATTGGTCAGACCGTTGCCAAAACCGTAGCAACACACAAGGTTTGTGTGGCCGAGTTCACAATCTTGACCGAGAAGGAAGGTAACCGATGTAACCCCGACTATGTGCTCGCTTACGGGAGGCAGCTCAACTCACTTATTAACGATTGTCCGGATACATTCAGTTGTCTCACACGACTCAAGCTGGAGAAAGTGCGGTTATGCAAATCAGACTTCCCTAAACTTTTCAGATTATGCAAGCGACTGGAGTTCCTCAGCTTGCACAACTGTGACATGAGGTATCTGTCCCTTGCAGCCTTGCTGGAGGTGGAACACCCGCTACTGCGTGAGCTTGAGATTGTAAAGTGTGATTTTGAGAGGGTTGATCTGAACTGGCTACCAGAGCTCACAACCCTGACTTTTTCTTCTTGGATGTCTCAGCATGATCCATTGTCTTTTGGTTATGTCCCACTGCTCGACAGTGTGAGCATCAGTAATACGGCTCTTTCATGGCACAAGATGCTCAAGTTAAGTGAATTTCTTGGCAAAGCCACCGTAAGCAACCTGCATCTCGGCTTTGATAGAGAAAAGGTTAGTGAAGGTCACAGTCTTGTTGATGATGCACATAGTTTTCCCTGGTCATTCCTATTTGAGGTTCTAGTCTTTCATTTGGTTAACATATTTTGCGTTCTCTCATCTTTTGCAGATTTGGTTAAACCTGAAGATCCAAGAGAATTGTCGCAGGTGTTCAGTAAACTAAGGCTTGTGAATTTAGCTGCCATTTCAGAAGAATGTGATCTGACTTGGACGATGTTTGTTCTGCAAGATGCACCTTCCCTTGAGGAGCTATGCCTATGCATCAGGGTAAAATCTTTCTGCCTTGTCTCCAAATATTTTTCCTTTTCCATGTTAAAGGTAGATTTGGTACTGTCTCATCTCAAAACTTCCAGCACTGAATTAAGATAGTTTACTAATTAAGTGAAATTGTTTCTTCTTTTACATTGGTTGAATGCAAATGTTTGCCTGATGAGAAGCATTGCAGGTTTGTGACTGTTTGGGGTTATGGGATGAGGATTTGAGGAAGAAGCTCGTGTATAGCGAGGAAGAGAAGGACGCAGGTGCAAAATGGGAAGCATCTTATTTCAAACACCATAATCTTTCCGTGCTCAGGATCTTTGGGTTTCAATCAGAAGACAAGTTTGTGGATTATGTCACAACTGTCATGGAAGCAGCAGTCAATCTGAAGGACATATACCTGCATGAGAAGCCAGCATGCAAGGAGGAGTGTGAATACAGCCGCCGAACAGGTGACAGGTACCCGCGGTCAAAGAGGCATAAGACCTGGGTTAGGAACAGTTTGGGCATGCATATGCTCCCGCTGTTAAGACTTCACTTCCGATTTTAATAAGAACATAATAAAGTTATGGTTCTGCTGGATGACAAGGAAACATGTGTGATGGTCCTGATGAACAATTATTAATATTTGTGTCTAGCTATGTTATCATGACGAGTGTTTGTTGTTTTGTATCTCAGGAAGTGACTGCATTGTATTAGCAGTAAAATATTTCTAAGAAACTAAATTAGTCTTGCTACTGGTGGTTGCATTTTATCCTTGGAATTTGCTCAATCTGCTTATTTACTACTACCTCTGTTCCACAATGTAAGCCTTTTTAGCAAGCTAAAACTAGGTTGCTAAAAAGGCTTATATTGTGGAACGGAGGGAGTAGTACTGTTAGGCCAAGATATTGTGCTTGATGTTTGAAGCTAACGCAGGCAAGGGATCTGTAGTACTGTAAGAAACATCCCAGCAGACACAGTATTTTGAGCGTTCTACTTTGAGAACTGAAGTATCTCTCTATATATGTATGCTTCGTATGGCCGCATGTCCTCATGAGTAAAATTTAACTTGTAGTATCATGAACGATAGGAGTTTTTTTTTCCCTCGGCACATGCTCAAGAAAAAACCTGAACAATATTTGTGTTGCATCCATATGTCCATGAAAGCCCAAATACAGTAAAACACTACAACCTTGTGTTCAACTTTTGCATAAGAAAAATATTTTACTCATTCTGTCCAGAAAATAAATAAATGGAAAATATATTATGTCGTGTATTTTATTTCCTGAAAAAATCTTTTTGGAGGCTCATAATAAGGTCAAAGATTGAGATATTTTTAACAAAAACCTCAAATTCAAATAAATTCAATAATCAATCTTCTGTTGACTTGATCAAATCTATTAATTCATAAGTCCCCTAATTAAAATATGTTGGATCCGTTTCCTTGCCTTAAGACCAAATGTGTGACCAAAACCCATGACCAGTGCTTGTTCAAATTTAAAATTTGATCAAATCTGGATTGAGCTTTTATAAAAGCCTGTTTGTTCCGAGTTATAGACGCTAGGAATATAACTTTACAACCAAGATTACACGCCAGCAGGATGAGGAGAAAGACTATCAAGTGGACAGGCTCAGCAATTTGCCCGATGACGTCTTGCTAAACAGTGTCGAGCGACTAGATATCGCTGCGAGAATCAGCATCCTCTCTAGGCGGTGGAAGCACATCCCTGCTATGCTCTCCAACATTGTCCTAACGGTTGGTTCCTTGTAAAGTCTCCACTCACTGAAACCGTGTACTATAACCTTTAGGAATCATTGCTTTATAACAACTCAAGGGTTGGACGATCAAGAAGCTAGTAGCCATCCTTCTGGCGCCCCCTATGCATTAGATGCATAAAACAATAAGCATGACAAGCTCAACCCAGTAAAATTTGTCTTCCAGGATGCATAAACTAGTTATTTTGCAGCCGACAGCAATGTAACAAACAGCATGTGAACATTCATGCAACCTAGACCAAGATCATTGAGTTACAAGTATCATTCCGGAACCTGAGGCAGGCTCAAGTTGTCAGGATAAGATGCAACTCATAGCAATGATGCTTTAGTTTCTTAGCAATATATAATACGATTCGAAAGGAATGGTATCATCAAGTTACACAGCTAACACACATACTAATGAGTTGCAGAACCGTAACTATCAGCGATTACAGGTTGCCTTATACTGTTATGCTACAGTTCGAGTGATGCTATCTTAAATTTCATTACCAAATACCAACCTTAGACAGGAACATACGAAAATTCAGAAAACATCAGTGCATCCTTTAGGATCTTAAACTCGGGAAGTGAATTCTTAAAAGCTAGTTTTTGAGTTATAGATGCTAGGAGAATTACTTTATAACCATTTGTCATATGGTGAATCCCTTTTTGCTTTGAGATATCATGTGTAAAGTGGTAGAAGTTATTCAAGGTTAATGTCAAAAATGTGTACAAACAACCTCTGTAAATTGCCCTTGGTAAAAGTACTTAGCCCCTTCATCTTGGCACAAAAAACCCTAGCCACCACTCACACCCCAATCCCGGCCTCCGTAAATACATAGTTGGTGCTGGAAAAAAATGTCATTTGCTGAAATGCTACGGCATGATATACATAAATTTAAAATCATGGCGTGGCTGCAGAAAACAAGCATCTGGACCGAGAAGAATTAGGTAAAATGACACCCAAGTTACTGCAGCAATTATACAGTCGAAAAAGGGGACAAATGACCTTCCAGATCAATGATATGCCCTCAAACAACCATATCAACAAGCATATCAAATGATAAGTTCCTGGTCAATGATAAGCTCTCAAAGGACCATATCAAATGATGCATTCATCCATCACTAACAAGGCACACACAATTACAAACCTGGTCTAGCGTTAGGTAGTTCCAAAGAGTCTGTAACAAAAACACTACGGCAACCTTGCAACATGATCAACGCTCATTACAGAAAAACCCAGGAAGTGAATCCTGGCACCTGACTCGATGCCCTGGGTCATTAGCTTCCTCGTTGAACACCTATGCTTCTTAGACCGTGGAAACATGACCGGCTTTAAAGGCTTCATGTGCTTGCACTTGTCACATGCCAGTCTTCTATAAAGGTACACATACTTCAGATTCACCGCTGCTTTCATGACGCGCCTGACATGACTCACCATGTAAGACTCAAAGCAGAAGATGATGAGCTTGGTAAGACGGTGGTGCTTGAAAGTTGATGTAGGTGATTCCCACTCTATGCCCTTCTTCTCGACATACAAGCCTTCCTTCCTCTTTTCATTATCCATTTGCATTTGACATGGATGATCAATTACCTACATTCCACCCATAAGGACATAGGTAAATGGAACAGGTTGATTTTGCCGCAGACAAGTGAAAGCACGGTGCGTGCAACATGCAAGGGAAATAATAGAGCTACAGCTCAAACAAAAAAGAACATAACAAGCTTTAGGTTCGAACATACCGTCATGTAGAACTCCTCCAGGGATGGCGCAGCTTCCAGAATGAACATTGTCCATGTGAGATCATACCCTTCAGGAACGTGAGCTAGATTGACGATCCTTAGTTGGTGGAACACAGATGCCAGCCTACACTCTGGTTGAACCCAAATCTGCAACAAAAAACACATGATAGGATGAGTAGAGAAAAAGTGAAGCAAGAACAAAGAAACCATCCTGACTTACCTTTTCGCATTTAAACCCAAACAGCAGGTCTAAGTACTTAATTTGACCACCTCGTGCCAACTACGAGCAACATTCGTAAGGTTCACAGCCTCGAGCAATGGGACGTGACCAAATGACAGTGGTAGTTCGTTGGAATGCTTCCAAGACATGAAGAAGGTTGTCCGGGTGAGTCTTGGGAGCCACTTGAGTTCTACTTTGTGAAAACGGCAACAGGTAATACTGAGCTCGCTGAGTTGTGCATGTTCAACTTGGAGCCTTATCCAACTCTTTGTGTCGCAATTGTGAAAACCTAGATATTCAAAGTGCTTGCAAGTGATGAGGATTTTGGAGACGAAGTCAGATTCAGCAAATCTCAAATTCTCCAGGCTGAGGCGTGTCAGACCAGTAAATGCATTGAGACACTCATTAAAAAACGACACAAACCGCGCCCCATAGTTCACCCGATCATCGACTGTGCGCCGTTTATTTTCCTTCTCTGTCAAAACCGTGAATTCGGCTTTCACAATCTTGTGTGTGACCATGGCGTTGCCAACAACATGTCCAATGGATATGGGTACGTCGCTGCTCAAGAAGAACTCGGTGCTCAAGAGGCGGATTGTGTGTTCACCCGGATTTCTGCGTGTCAGTATGTTCATTGCCGCTTCGACAGCAGCATTATTCATCCGAACCAAGTCATCACCAGAGACGTTGGCGCTTGACACGTCCTTGTGCCGGAAGTCCTGAGCATTTATTACCAGCCGAGAGAGCTTGGCGGGGAGCTGGCTCCACCATCTGGAGAGGATGCTGGTTCATGCGGCGTCTCGGACATCGAGCCGGTCAAGAATGCTGACCAGAATGTCTTCAGGCAATGCGCTGAGCCCATCATCTCTATTGCGTTTCTGCATTTTGCATGGAGACAAATAGGAGTTGGTTTCAGACTGGTCGCAAGGATGCAGTTTCAGAAAGATGATATTTCGATGCAGTACTACAAGAGTTATAGAGTTGATGATATATTTTTGTAAACAAAACATGAAAAGTAAAGATGAAGAAGGACAAGGAACACACCCCTATTGCTCCCCGGTGGATCTGCCGAGTTGCTGTCCTGCTTGGAAATCAGCTGACTGCAGGGGAGATCCCATGGCCTTGATATATAATATAGTGACTTGGGTTCCGCCTGCGGTGGCAACTCGCAGACTGAAATCCACACCGAAACGGGGTCAAATTAAACTGCTTATTTGGGCGCCTCTATTGAAATTGAAACACCGCTCAAACCTCATCTCATCTGTACTTGGGTGCTGTCACGCGTGCGCCTCTGGTCGGAGACGAGCGCCTGGTCATGCGTGCACAGAGTTCCATTACGATTAATATATGCCCTTCTAATTGTATGCGCTTCTAGAGGAGTATGTATGCTAGAAGTAAATTCTAACCGCTTTCTTTTGAATCCTAAAATTCGATTAGAAGGATAGAAAGACCATGAGGGTGGGAAAAGAAAAATCAAATCTTTTTAATTAGTTCTCCTTTTTTGCAATTTTATTATCTATATCTTTCATTTTTTTTACAAAATATTTATTTTGCAAACTAAAAAATACAATAGTCAATATTCCTTATAATAGATATACTTAATTATACCGGATTTCTAATCCTAGAACGGTCAGTACTTGTCCTTATGTCTAGAACATGGTCCGGACCATTCGTAAGTGAGGCAAAGTAACGGCCGCGATGTGGGTCTACGTCCTGGACGAGCGGAATCATCCGAGGATGGCAGCTGTTGCATGCAAACATTACGTCATCAAATTAAATACAGAAACCGAAAATTTAAAAAGATTTACAGCTCAAACCGTTTATCCGATTTAACATCCGCTTTCACCGTTAGACTAGTCGCGATGAGATATTCAAAAGTAGATCCCATGTTGATATATTTTGGACAACTTTTTTTCGGACTAAAAAGTTACCCATCATTAACATTTAAGTTACCTAGCTGTAATACATGAGTTACCTACCCACTGAAACATTAGTTCCGTTTGAAGTTATATCTCACTTTTACTTGTTCCGTGTGAACACCTAGTTTTGTACGTGATCTAACACTATAAGTTTTGATGATATTCATGTGCTCACAAGTCAATAATTAACTACATGAGTATCGTGGTGGTTATCGTGTCGTGTACATCTAAATAACTACGTCGATACCGTGATGAGAAATATAACTTGAGCAGCTGGGTAACTTACATACTACACTCTGAATAACTCATGTGTTATGGGTGGTAACTTCTGGATCAAAAAAAAGTTATCGAAACATATCAACATGGGAATATAGTATCGAAAATCTCATCACGACTAGTCTAACGATAAAAACAGATTGTCAATCCGATTAGCGGTACGAACTAGACTCCACACACACCATTCATAGGATAACTTACATACTACACCATATGTAACTAATGTGTTACTGGTAGATAACTTTTAGGTCCAGCAAAAGAGACTCAGAACACACTATTCATAGGGTGGGTAACTTAACCATAACACGTTCTAAACGTAGTAGCGTCCTATTGTTAGACCCCACTAAATCGATTCAGTTACCCTACTCTCTCGGTAATAGGTACCCACCAGCACTGATTGAGTTAACCACCTAGTACTGACATAGTTACCCATGTGTTCATGATATAGTGGTCAATCACAAAATCGATGCAATTACCCTAATCTCTCGATAATAGCTATCCACCAAGTACTCATGGAATTACCCACCCAGTACTGATAGAGTTACCCACATATTCATTATATAATTATACACCATGAATATGTAGCCACTCTACTCTCTCGATAATAGTTACCCACGCAATACTGATGAAGTTACCCACCAGGTACTGATGGAGTTACCCATGTGTTTATATACCATGAAATCGATGCAGTTACCATGCTCTCCCGGTAATAGTTACCCACTAGGTACTGATTGAGTGTAACAGCCCCAGTTTGGTACCCTAAAATATGGGCCAAATTTTTACTTTTTTCTTTGCAAACATTGCATCATGGCATCCATTTAAATTGCTAACTTAAAATAAAGCAAGTTTGGAAAGAAATTAAAAGGGAACAAATCCAAATCCCAAAAACCTTCAACCTCAATGCAAATGCTTAACTTGGTGAAACCAAATTAATTTGAACTTCCAAATTGTTCAGGAAGTTCCAAGTTTAATTATTATGACCAATTGTCAAAATCCAATTTTGACAAAAAAAGATTTTAATTTGAGAATTCAAATTGGTGCAAACAAATTCTTATTTTTGAAACCAAATTAGACTTTCCAAACATTCCAAATAAAATTATGGGGAGCTTCATAAATATATTGGGGGCCTCCATGAATATTTTCACTATTTTTGGAATTTTTTAAGTGCTCCAAATAAATACAATTTGGAAATTATCAAAATTGACCTTAATTAAACCCTATGAACAAATGTGGTGCAAAACATTTTATTTTGTAACACCAATTTTTGTGGAGGCTCTACATGTTAAGTGGAGCCCACATGAATTTTTGCAGAATTTTTGAAAATGTTTTAGGGCCTCAATTAAATTTACTAAACTGCTGCTGGACCAAATTGCAAATAAAGAAAATTGAGACGGGGTTTTTTTTTGCAAACTGGCCGTCTCCCTCCTGTCGCCACAGTGCCATCAGGCACTAGCGCCATGCCGGGGCGCCCCATGCCGCCGTGGCCTCGCTGCCCCGCGCAGTGTCGTGCCCCCCCTGGTGAATAAGGACGCGTCCGTGCCCTGCCCTGCCTCTCTCTCCCCCCTCGCCCCCTCTCACACGCTCACCTGCTCCTTCTCCCTCACGCTCTCTCTCTCGGTGTGGCCGCCGTGGAGCCGCCGCGCCCGTCGCCGTATTGACGCCGCTAGGGAGCTCTCGGAGCAGATCGACGCGCACCATCTCCTCCGTCGCGTCTCCCTCTACCTCCTCGAGCTAGGAATCGCGCCGGGGATCCAGAAATAGCTGCCATCGGATGCATCTTCTTCCGCTCTGGCCGCCGTCATCCGCCGGAGTCCTCCTCAAATTGCCGCCGCCTCCGACCTCCTTCGTCACCGACGCGAGCACCCACGCTACGAGGGTGAGCTCACCGCTCTCCTAGACATCCCCTCGCCTCCCTTTTCCCTCTCTTCGCGCTCGTCGTCGCCGTCAGCCGCCACCTGCTCAGCCCGGTCGTGTCGGCCAGGAGGCCGGCAGCCTCAGGCCCATGCTCGGCCTGGGCTCCGGTCTGGGCCGGCCGGGAGGCCGGCTGCCTCCGATAGGAGCCCGGCCTGGTGCCCGGTCTGGGCCGGCCAGGAGGCCGGCCGCCTCAGCCACAGGCCCGGCCTGGAAACCGGCCTGGGCCGACGTGGAGGCCGGCCCAAACAGTAAAAACTGTTTTTGTTTAAAATAAAATAATTAATAACTATTTGAATATTGTTTCAAATTTATCAAACAATATATCAAATTGTTCAGAAAAACAAACTCTACATGTTAGAACAATTGTAATGGTCTTTTGAATTTATATTCTTGCTGTTTATTTTAAAATTCCTAAATGGCATAAATAATGCCAAATTTGGGAAAAATCATAACTTGTTAAATAATTAACCAAAATTGGTGAATAAAATATCAATGTGATCACCACTTCAAATGCTATCAAACCATGCCATTATCAAATCATGATCACAAATTTCATATGATGTTATTCTTTAATTGATTAAAGGAATTAAATTCGAATAATTATTTAATTCACTATTTATTCATCGATAATCGGAAAATCACAAATGAGGTACCAAAATGATCGGAGGAACAAAACCTACTTAATCATGTCATGTTCATGCATATTTGATCCACTTCTTAGTAATGTAATAATTTATCAACAATGTGGCCACTAAGATAAATATGGGGTTGTTTCCAAATAATTGCACTAATTATTTGGAACTCCATTTAATTTGTTAGACAAATTAAATGATGATATCCTTGCATAAAATTGTCATGTCATCATGTGCTTGTGCATTGCACTTTGTCTTCGTGTGATTTATTTGTTCTTATATATTTGCTTGGGTATCGATAGATTCCGGAGTCGAGGTTAACCCTATCTACCCCGACGAGCAGTACTACACGCCCCGGCAGCAAGGCAAGAGATAACCTAACCTTCTTGCATCTAGCATCCTACTGTTTTATAAACTTATTTTATCCACCATAATATTGCATCCGATTCAATGTCATTTTGGTTGATACTAGAATATCCTATGAATGCATGTTTTTCCCCGAACCAATACATGTATCCCTACCTATGAACCATAGGGTTGATGTGTTGGCCCGAGACAAAGATATAATTGTTGTAGCTACTGCTTAGCTATGCTTAGCCATGCTTAGTCGAATGCTATATATGTCCGTTGATTTAATTCCATTATTTATATTGTTGATGGAATGTTCGACATGGTGGTTACTGTTGGTACCTAATTAATTTTCTTAAAAGGCTTGGATGAATTGCCATCGGGGATGGTGGGTTGCCTCATTCTTGCCCCTAGGTGCGAGTTCCTGTCTTCGGACTCAAGGTTTGAGCGTGCTGCCATTGGTGGGAGTATGGGCTCCTTACTAACTGAATAACTTGTGCGGGCGTATCCAAGGATCCTCTAGATTTACGCTTTCCATTTACATGTGAGTTGCAGGTGGACGAAGGCGCGATGACGAGGGTGTGTGTGGTGTTAGGGCGTGGCGATGGGGCAGGGGCTGAAATAGGCTGGGTAAACTTGCTCTGTCGCCACAAATGATTCTTGGATAGTCTCACGCGAGGTAAAGGTTTAACCGCGCCCACTCGCCGGCCTTCCCCGGAAGAGGGCCAATCATGTGAGCCGGACGGTACCAATGGGTAAATTAGTACACCCCTGTAGGGTAAATCTTTTCGAAAAGCTGTGTCCACGGTTATGGACGCCTTGGGAATGGATTTACGGGATCATAGAGAATCTTAACCTAACTAAAATTTGGCAGCTAAAGGTTGCACTACAACGTATGTGTAAAGTTTCATTTCCTCGAGGGTGATTCGAGGGAGTGCCTTTGGTGGAGATGAGTTGTTTCTGGTTACAATTGGTTTGATGAGAACCAAAGATGAAAGTTTACTCTCTTATCCCCTTTCGAAAAACATTCTGAGTAGACGATGCCATGGGTCTTTTATATCTTTTGAAAAGGAAAGCTAGCTTTATGCAAAATAAATACATATACAGCTTTAGAGCCTCCGTCAGCATCGGGCCTATATCGCCCTACTAAACTTGCGAGTACGTCGTACTCAGTCTCTCTTTGCTGCCTTTATAATTTGTTTCAGAGGAGGACGACACCGAGCACACATGATGTAGGGGGTTGGCCCGATCCTCACGGATTTGAGGGGAAAAGAGGATGAACACGAAAAACACGGAGGTGGAAACGAAGAACACGAGGGGAAAAGGGCAAATTCGTGGGGGATAACTCGCGAAGCCTACAAGGGAGAATCACCCGGCAACAAACCCCCAATGGAGTAGCCTCCGGATCCCAAAACCCAAGTCAACAACACGCTTAATGAAACCGATTTCTCTTACCGGCCGGTCCACCGATCCAATAGAATCACCGCAGTGAAAGATTGGTTTGCACTACTAGAGACACCTCAGTGAAAGAGTAGCTACAACAAGAGATTCATCATCCTCCTCGGAGGAACCCATCACCGGAAGGAGCAACGCTCAACTCTCTAGTTCATTCATCTCTGGTCTAAATGGAAAAGAGGGAAAGTTATTTATAGTCTAGTACACACGGGGGGAGGTCCGGCCTAGAGTCCAGCATGCGCTGGTGGGGGACCGGCCTGAGCCGGCCTGGAGGCCGGCAGCGTCTGGAGGGGGCCCGGCCTGGGAGCCGGCAGCGCCTGGAGGGGGACCGGCCTGGGGGGCGGCCTGGGCCGGCCTGGAGGCCGACAGCGTCTGGAGGGGGCCCGGCCTAGAGGCCGGCAGCACCTGGAGGGGGCCCGGCCTGGGAGCCGGCTGGCTCCTGCCTTGTGCTTTTGCCTTGACGCTTCCTCCTCCTCATCCACGCATACGCCTTGGATGAAATCAACTCTTGGGCTTCCTCGGCACCTCCCATCGGCTTCGTATCCATCGTGTCAAACCTAGGAATGCAAAGGGGTGGATGCTCAAGTAGCATACCATTCCAAAGGGTAGGAAATGAGATCTCGAAGAGTAAGGAGTTCACCTTTGATGCCCATGGTGACTTGGCATGTGTCGGATGGCTTGTCATGGTGATCGACGTGGGTTGGGCTACATCATCTCCCCCTCCTTCGAAAAGCGTCGTCCTCGACACTAGCACGTTCTCATCATGTGAAGGAGATAGATGTCTCGTCGTTGAAGTGGAAGTCACCATGCCGCTATTGTTACCTATACGCACCAAAGACCAAGCCAAATATGTGTGTGCATGATAGAGGAGCACATAATTGACGACATGTCTGAAAGTGCATGGTTGCTCCCATGCATGGTTTTGGTAATTAATGACAATCTCTATGGACTAATATTTGCATTGAGCTATATTTTGTAGGTGTCCATTAGCTTGCTTGTCTCCATTTGTTGGAGTCAAGGTCTTGCTTGTTCTCCATGTGTACGAGTCAAGGTTTAGGGAAGAAGATCATTTGTTGATCAAGGCCAAGGTGTTCGTCATCGAGAGAAAGGCCAAGTGAAGATATGCCTAAGGAGTGCTTTCCCCATCTTGGTGTATGGGGGAGCGTCTTCACCAAGCAAGGCGCAATCAAGAAGTTGGTTCGCCTTGAGGAGACCTCAAGTAGATTAATGCACAAGGCAAAGGTATGATCTTGATAGGGTTTTATTTTACCGGTCTCATGATGTTTAGTGAGAGACCGGATTATAGGATAGATAGCCGTACTATCAAGAGGGGCTCTCGACCGAGTATCGTGATCGTATCGTTCGTGGAGAGCTCAAACCTTTGCATCCATGCAATCATCTTTATTGGTTCTTATTTTGATCTTATCGTGGTGTGGTCTTGGTGCTTGTCATGCTTGTCATGACAAAGCCAAGGTCACCGAAAACGGTTTGCATTTGCGTCTGCTCTTGTGTTTTCGGTAGTGGAGATTTTGCCGGTTCATTCGTGCGGAAGATTTATATCTTCCATCTCGTTGCAAAATCTCCATTGCTTGTTTGCCTTTTTCAAAGGTTGCTTTTGTTGTCCTCTTTCCAACAAAATTGGTTTTACCTCTTTCGGACTTCAATTGCAAAAGATACGGCTTTTCCGGTTTGCGAAATAGAGAGGTTTTACCTTTCTCCTTTTGGTTTTATCCTCCATTGATGGAATATGATGTTTCTCTGCATGATCTTGTAGAACTTTTCGTTGCGATTCCAACGAGCCCAAGATCATCGAAAACGGAGTCCGGATGATTAAGTTATGATTTTTCTCGTACCGGGTGTCCTGCAGTTTTTTGCCCAGCGGTAGTACCGTACCGGTACCGCCCGGGTACCGCCGGGAGTCCAGTACCGCGCACGTTTGAGCGCCCGAAATCACCCGGGGCGGTAGTACCGCTGGCCCAGCGGTAGTACTGCTCCTGGGCGCGATTTTGACCATAACGGTAAGTTTTTGGGTGACCTATTTAAGGGGCCTTCTTCCCCAACAGGCCCCCAACTTCTTGAGCTCGTTTTTCCCTCTCTCTCCTCCATTGTTGCTAACCTTGTGAGCTTGATTCCTCTCCATCCCTTCAATGATTCTTGCCCAAACTTAGGGATTTAAGAGAGGAGATCTAGATCTACCATTTCACCAATCAAATTCTCCTCTAAGTGAGGGGAACCTAGTGGATCTAGATTTGGGGTTGCTTTGTGTTCATCCCCTTTGTTCTTCCTCTCTTATTCCCCCCAAAGCATTTGTTGCTTGGTTGGAATTTGAGAGTGAAGGACTTGTCCACTTTGTGTGTTCTTGCCTCTTGCATTTGTTGCATCGGGTTTCTCTCCCTACGGTGATACGTGAAGATCGACGTTGAGAGCTTGTTACTCTTGGGTGCATTGTGTTCCCAAGAGCTTGTTGCCTCTTGGGTGCATTGTGTACCCTAGACGGTTGGAGGTGCCGCGAAGACTTCAAGTTGTGAAGCTTCGGCAAGGTTTGGGAGCCCCCGATTAAGTTTTGGGTGTGTGCCCCAAGATCGTTGTAAAGGCTCCGGATTCCGTCCGAAGGATTCCGATAGTGGAAGGTGAATCAATCCCTTGGGTGAGGTTCATCGGAGAATAGGGTGAGGCCTTTGTGGCATCTTGAGTAGGCCTCTTGTGGAGAGCTCACACCCCTGCAACAAGAAGTACTCCCTTAACAAGGAGGAACTTGGGAATACATTCTCGTCTCCGTGTGCCTTGGTTATCTTTATACCCGAGCTTTTACTTATGCAAATTTACATTGTGATAGCCATCGTGCTTGAAGTCTATATCTAGCTATCACCTTGTTGCTTGCCTTGTTTAGCATAGGTAGTTGGTGCACATAGGTGAGCCTAGTAATTAGGTTGTTGGCTTGTTAATTTAAACACCTAGTTTTATTCCGCAATTATCAAGCCCCTAAATAGAAAAAGTTTTAATCGCCTATTCACCCCCCCTCTAGGCGACATCTCGGGCATCGTTTGTTCTTTCAATGTCCGAATTTGTTCATAACACCATTAGCACAACACAAATATATGGAATGGAATACAAATGCAAGGTCAATGTGCAAACAACTCATCCAAACATCCTCAAAATGTGGGAACACAAAATCTCCAAGAAAATTAGAGAAGGCTAAGATAGATATCTCATTTTGAACCATATGATGTTCATTGCATTGAAAGCATCGGAAAGAGAAGTTTGTGAACCACACAAAGTGAGAGAGGCTCTTATCATCGCCATCATGGGTGCAAACAAAGCAAAGAGAAGAGCAAGTGTTCATCAATTTTGTTGCAACACCAAGAAGACAACATCCAAAGGTCTCATGACAAGACATGCTCAAAATACCATTATGGTTGCAAATAAGCCAACGGAAAGAGAAACTGTGCATTATACTTTTTGCAACACATAAATCATCTACAAGGAAGATCAAGGGAGCATGAATGTCACAAAGGAAAACCAAAGCACTCACATGTTTGCACGCGAACCAAAGAAAAGAGCAATTATTCAATTTGTTCGATGCAAGACATGGAAAAGCCAATAGAGGTGGAATGGAGCCACAACTCTCATGGAAAATGCTCTCAAGAGCTCTTTTTGTCAACTCATGCTCAATTGAGGTTGACATGATGAAGCGTGAGCCATTACACACGAAATTCCATAAAAAGAAATTGTGTGCATGGTAGATGAATGCATCATCCATTATGACACATCTCTTCATTTGCACATCACCAAACACACGAAAATCAAAAGGAATGTATGACATATGTGGTTGGCCAATATGCAAAAGGGAGGGTAAATTCTCAACATAGCAAAAGGAAGAATCTCTAAAATGTGAGAATGCTATGGGGGCAATCTCATTGTCAAGGATTTCATCATCATTGCAAGCAACACATATGAAATAGAAATTGTTCGACATATTGCATGCAACAATGGGAGAAAATTGGAAAGATTCATAGCAAGGCATGCATGTGGCAAGATCATCACACATAGGAAATTCCACATGATCAACATTGGTTTGGAACAAGGTATCACATGGGAATGTGAAAGAATCATAGGTGACATCAAAACAAAAATCCACATCATGCAAGCAATCACAAGTCATCATGTCCACTAGTGGGATCATGGCATCATCAACACCCATATGCGTACCTTTGTAGTCCCGCTCATGAGAAGTCGGTATTGTGGTAGAGGTAGCAGCGTCCATGTAGCCGATTTGTACATCTTCATCTAAGCATGGGGTGGCATCGTCTTCATCCTCCATGTACATCTTCTCCATAAGAGGCACCATCATGTCGTGGCTTGGCGTCTCATCATCCATGGGACCTAGCACAACATGAGTAAACACACTAGAGGTAGAGGGTAAGTTGTTAGAAATCAAAATGGACTCACTTGACCTATCAACTACCTCTCCCAACTCAAGTGGTGTATCAATCATTCCCTCAAAGTGGAAGCACTCAAACTCACATATGGTGGAGGCACTCAACTCACTTGCACTCTCACTCAAGTGGGCTAGGTGGCTCTCATTCTCACATGGAATTGGTGCCATATCATCATTCGAGCACATAGGGATAGGCTCGATAGTCTCAACTCCATTCGCCACCTTGGTTGAAGGGAAACTCCCATGCTCAACCTTCTCAACCTATGCGCCTCCAAAGGGGAATGCCGTAGGGTGGGCATCATCACTCGACTCCTTCGCCGAAGGGAGCATCACATGCTCGGCTTCTTCACTCGGCTCGCCGCCACAAGTGGTAGCATCCTCAATGCTCGCCTCCTTGGTCGAAGGGAAAATCCCATGCTCAACCGTCTTCTCACCATCGTCTTGGTCACCATCTTGTAGTGGAGTGGACAATATGCTTGGTGAAGTCTCATGTGAGGGCTTGAAGAACTTGGATAAGCCGGCGATGAAGTCCTCGCGGATGGTCTTGAGCTCGGCTTGCTCGATCTCGAAGTTGGCATTGTCGGTGTCGAGCTTGGTCTTCCACTCGTCGAGGTTGGCCTTGAGTTTTTCCAATTCCTTCGTGAAGCTTGATCGATGCTTGGATGCCCTTTTGGTTGTGGCACGCGGAGGAGACTCCATATGATGTGTACTTGCCGCCATCTTGGAAGTTGATGTAGATGCGTGATGGCGTGGCCTTGGGTAGCTTGAGTCATCATAGTGACGTCGATGATGATCATGAGTAGACGTACGCCGATGAAGATCCTTGGTGTTCCTTGACGAAGACTCACGTGCATAGGCACTTTGCGTTGGCCGCCGTCTTGAGGGCGAAGTAGCTTAACGTCGTAGAGGAGGGTGTTTATCCTTGTCCTCTAGGTGAAGATGCCTTGAGCTACGTCTCCTTGTGTCATCATCATGAGGCGCATAGCCTTGTCGAAGATCTTGGGACGATGTATGTGCTTGACGGCGGTGGCGCTCTTGAGTTCGTGGCCTTGAGGATCGTCGAGGTTGGTACTCATCATCGGAGTCGTCTTCAACAGCATGTGTAGAGCCTCGTGGAAGATCCTTGACGTGCCTTGAGGAGCCGTAGTCGATGTAGGGTTCCACCACCTCATTGGAGTTGTAGTCGAAGTAGTGGTCCACCATGGCGTTGACGCTTGTGGGCTCAAAGTCGTTGTAGCTCTCCATGTCGTGGACGGTTGTGACATCATAGTCGTGGTAGTGGTGGTGCTCCGCCATGTAGTCCATGCTCGTGGAGGTGACGTCGATGTCGTGGTCCACCATGTCATCCATGCTTGGGGCGTCGTAGTCGTTGTCGCTCATGATGTCATCCATGCTTGGCGCGCCGTAGTCATTGTCGCTCATCATGTTCTCATCATCATGGCCTCCATAGGATGCTCCGCTCTCACTAGACATGGTCAATCACAAGACAAGTGTATATATATGTGGAGTGGAAGGAACTAAGAAACCAACCTCACCTAGTAGATAGTATTGGAACTAGTGGACCATGCCAAGAGAAACCGATACACAAGAATGCGGGTGACTTGAATTTCAAAGATCCAAACGCAACTCCAAAACACACACGGCTTATGAGTGGGTAGGAATGAATTGTGAAAAGCAAATGGAACAACCGGAAACCAAGATATTGTAAAGGCAAGTAGAGAACCACGATGACCACAAAGCAAATACAAGTCGATCTCAAAGGATATGAGTGAAGCACATAGAAACACACGCTTTGAAAAGTGGGACTCGTGCAACCAAAAATGAGCTAGTGATGGACCTAGCGAAGACTAAATCTCAAGTCGCACAAGTACAAGAGAAACCAACTCGATTGCAATTTATTGGTGGGCTACAAGATTTGCACAAAGATACCACATCTATGAATTTTTCTTCGAGCTTGCGCGACCTACAAGAGATATGGCATTGAGGCTCTTTCTTTTCTTTTCTCTTTTTGATTCTTTTATATTTCTCTTTTGGCCTCGTATTCTCTTTTCTATTTTGCCTCTCACTTTGCTTGCCAACAACAACTATATCAACTAGCGCATACAAGGTTTGCTCGGAACACTATGAGGTATCAAGTGTGCAAAGCCCAAGAAATCATAGATGAGCTAGTCTCAATAGGTAAGATGGGCACAAATGACTTGGCTAACAAGTATTGCAAGGTGGGAGAAGAATTGGGGTTGTTATACCTTTCGTCGACGATCTTCACCCGTGGAGTGGAAAGCCTCTTCCTTGATCACGAAATATGGTGGAAATAGATGATGGATCAACCTCTATGGCGATGTAGAGCTTGTCGGTAGCTTCGATTAGAGATGAAGATCACAAAAAACGGAGTCCGGAGTGAAAAGTTATGGCCAAAACAAAATTTTGCAGAGAGGTTGGCCTGGGCCGGCTGGGACGCCGGTTGCCTCAGCTAGGGGGCCCACCGGGAGGACGGCTCGCTCTACCTTCCCGTGACGCGAAAAATGGCGATTTGGACGGAAAAACGGCCCGAAAAACACCAAAACTGAGGGGAAATCAAAGGAATTTGGCCATGGGAACGCAAAGGGAGGTAGATCAACAAGTATAGCAATGGATCCACGGATCAAAACCTAGCAAAAATCACAAGAATCTCAGATCGATCCAAAAGCAATTTGGAGCTATTTTTGGTGGAAATTTTTGAAATTAGCAAAATCAAAGAAATTTTTTGTGGATTTGGGGGTGGAAACAAAGGCAAATCCGTGGCAACCCTTGCTCTGATACCAAATGATGTAGGGGGTTGGCCCGATCTTCACGGATTTGAGGGAAATGGGGATGAACACGAAGAACACGGAGGTGGAAACGAAGAACACGAGGGTAAAAGGGCAAATTCGTGGGGGATAACTCGCGAAGCCTACAAGGGAGAATCACCCGGCAACAAACCCCCAACGGAGTAGCCTTCGGATCCCAAAACCCAAGTCAACAACACGCTTAATGAAACCGATTTCTCTTACCGGCCGGTCCACCGATCCGATAGAATCACCGCAGTGAAAGATTGATTTGCACTACTAGAGACACCTTAGTGAAAGAGTAGCTACAACAAGAGATTCATCATCCTCCTCGGAGGAACCCATCACGGGAAGGAGCAGCGCTCAACTCTCTAGTTCATTCATCTCTGGTCTAAATGGAAAAGGGGGAAAGCTATTTATAGTCTAGTACACACGGGGGGAGGTCCGGCCTGGGGGCCGGCCTGGAGGTCGGCATGCGCTGGTGGGGGACCGGCCTGGGCTGGCCTGGAGGCCGGCAGCGTCTGGAGGGGGCCCGGCCTGGGAGCCGGCCTAGGCCGGTCTGGAGGCCGGCAGCGTCTGGAGGGGGCCCGGCCTGGGAGCCGGGCTAGGCCGGCCTGAAGGCCGGCAGCGCCTGGAGGGGGACCGGCCTGGGGGCCGGCCTGGAGGCCGGCAGCGTCTGGAGGGGGCCCGGCCTGGGAGCCGGCCTGGGGGCCGGCTGGCTCCTGCCTTGTGCTTTTGCCTTGACGCTTCCTCCTCCTCATCCATGCACTACGCCTTGGATGAAATCAACTCTTGGGCTTCCTCGGCACCTCCCATAGGCTTCGTATCCATCGTGTCAAACCTAGCAATGCAAAGAGGTGGATGCTCAAGTAGCATACCATTTCAAAGGGTAGGAAATGAGATCTCGACGAGGAAGGAGTTCACCTTTGACGCCCATGGTGACTTGGCATGTGTCGGATGGCTTGTCATGGTGATGGACGTGGGTTGGGCTACATCAACACAGGTGGTTTCTTCCTGGACATCGACAAATAGTTCGGGGTTCCTAGGTGTCAGCTTGGGACATCAGAACAAGCTGGCAGGGTTATGTTTATTTGTAGGCATCTTAGGCCATATGTTGGATCTTGTTGTTAGACAACGCTACCTCGCTTACGCATGATGTACTGTTGGGTCCGTGACCCCTTTTGTGTGTAATTTGTATCTTTCTCATATATGAGTTGCTATATGATCTTTGTGTCGTAGAGTCTGTAATGTGCCAGTTGTTTCACAAGTCTTGATCTCTGTTTTATACATTGATAGCTATGCCAGTGTTTATGGCACGATCGATGTGTTGCATGGGAGCGGTAATTTCATGCCCTTCGATTATGTAGCATAGCCTGTGGGTTACATAGCCTCTCTGTATAATTCCAGGGTCGGGGCGCTACATTGAGTTACCCACCTAAAACTGATGGAGTTACCCACCCAAAACTGATGGAGCTACCCACCTAAAATTGATGGAGTTCATGATATAGTTATCCACCATGAAATCGATATAGTTACCCTACTCTCTCGATAATAGTTACCCACCCAGTACTGCAGAAGTTACCCACTCATTACTGATAGAGTTTAAATATAGTTACCAACCCAATACTTATGTAGTTATCCATATATTTTAGTGTATAGGTGTCACCATGAAATCAACATAATTATCACCCTAATACATATGGACTTGCACATGTTTTTTACTGTCCACTTGTCCATGATACATTTATCATTCCAAATTGGTAACTCACTTATAAAGTCGGATGGAAAACTTCAAAACTCAAAAAATAAAAAAATAACAACCAAAATTAGGAAGCCGAAACAGATCGTTCATAGTGTGAGTAACTTACATATTACAATCTGGGTAACTCATGTGTTATGGGGTGGGTAACTTTTAGGTCCGATTTTTTTCATCGAAACATATCAACATGGGATCTAGTTTCGAAGATCTCGTCGCGACTAGTCCAACGGTAAAAACGAATCTTAAATCGGATATACAGTTTGAACTACAAAACTTTTTGAAAATTTCAATTTGCATTTAGTACGGGTGATGTCAGGACTTCCGTTTGTTTACTGTTTATATGCAAATCCGTTGCATGCACCAGTCAAGACCCACCGCTGTTGGAAACCTGCTAGCCATGTCGCTGTCAGGAACGTTCTATGGTTAGCGCTAACCATAGAACGGTCGATACGTAGTCGCGTCCTAATTATATGATAAGAATCTTAAGATATTTTTAGAATAGATAGAAATAGTAAATTTGAATTGAGACCTGGCCGAGGCCGACTGCCAGCAGGGACACGAGCGAACTGACCACCAGGCCGGTCTCGTTGAGGCATTCTGGTTGGCCGCATCGCGGCAGTCGGCGATGGCGGAGTGGCGCCGCCGCCTAGGAAGCCGTCGATGGGAAAGACAGTTCTTTTTGGTGGGTGAAGGATTCCATGGTGGATCCCACGTATGGGCTGCCAGTGGGCCGAACTAGCCTAATTCAGTCAGTCAAAACTGCTAAGGAAGAAACCTGTATTATGTAGTACTACAACTCAGTACCCAAACAGTGGTATTATATTTATCAAAAAAAAAAAACAGTGCTATTATATGTAATAAAAAAGAAATAAATCTGTGCAAATCTTTCCCGATTGTGTTGTGCAATTTCCTCCTCACAAAAAGTGCGATTTTCTCGGAAAGGACGACACTACACCGGGACTTTGTTTACACCGGGAAAGTGCGTTTTGTCTCCTAGGGGCATATGGGCTCTTTATTAAAACATATTTGAAACATATTTTAAAATGTAAAAAATGTCCACAAGTACATTTTCGCATTCTATATGTTCACAAAAATGTTTCATGAAAAAATGACTTTGTTGTGGCCTATATATTCACAGAGTCTCAAAGCAAAAGATGATGAGCTTGGTAAGACGGTGGTGCTTGAAATTTTTGTAGGTGATTCCCACTCTACGCTCTTCTTCTCGCTATACAAGGCTTTCTTCCTCTTCTCCTTATCTATTTCCATTTCACACGGGTGATTAAGCACCTGCATTCCACCCATAGGACCTATGGTGTAGATGTGATCATGTTATGTTTATTTACTTTATCGTGTTACCATTATTTATTCTATTAGTGTTTTGTTAAATACATTTTACCATTATTTATTCTATTAGTATTCCTTGTTTGAAGAAAAAAGTGGTAGTTCAACTGTGAAGTGTGTTTGATGGTGTTCAAACTTGGTTGTTATGACCACACCTTTTGCAATTTACTGGTACTTGTATGCAATCTGGAAAACAAGTTGTCCCGTTTGTATTCTTGTGCAGATCTGTTCCCAATTTGCGATGCTTACTTTCGCATTTTGTTTGACTACACAGTCTGAAAAATTGTACTTGTGCTGTTATGTTTCAGTACAGAGTTGGAGACAACAAATAGATGTGTTTCTCAACGTTTGTGACAATGAAATGATACAAATTATGCTCGATTCAGTTCAGTGAATTTACTAATTCAGATACAATGTATCAGTACAACTATAGTAAGCTTCAGTCAGTTGCTCTCATCACAAGTCACACAACAGCAGCTTGGGCCAGTCAGTTTCAGTATAAAGCACCACAGACGCAGAGTAAGCCCACAACATCTTGCTATTTAAAAAAAAAAAAAAATGCATTTTTTACTAATTTTAGAAATTATATGCATTTTGGGGAATTTGCAGAAATAATACACCCTCGGTGTAGGCCAAGCCGAAAGGGACCTGTCGACCTGCTGGACGTGCCTCTCAGCCATAAAATTGCTGCCGCGGTGTTCTCTCCGTCGGCAGTGGCGTCCCGGGCACCGTCGCCTTCTTCGACCACGACTCGAGGCACCCCCACGTGCTCGTTAGTAGGATCTCGGACGACGGCGACGCCAGAATGTGGGACGGTGACCTGATCACGCGGGACTGCGATGGCGCGGTGGTCAAAGAGGAGGTCTGGTACATGGATGTGATGGGAACGGCCGTGGCGCTCTAACTCCGCCACGACGGCGGCCACTGACGGGTGCTGTGTGCGGCCGGGTGGAGAGACGGAACGTCGTCGGCGACAGGCAGTTCTTCCTGGTGACAAACCTTTACACTATTCATCTCATGTGCATGCAATTTTTCACAGGAGATGGATCCATTCTTATTGGCCAGGCTGTTGCCAACACCATAGCAACACAGAAGGTTGGGTCAGCTGAGCTAACTCTCTTGACAGAGAAGGAAGACAAACAATGCGATGATGACGACTTGCTTACTTATGGGAGGCAGCTCATGTCATTTGTTGATGCTTGTCCAAACACATTCGGTGGTCTCCTCAAGCTAGAGAATGTGATGCTAGGTGACTCAGAATCTCAGATTTCTCTAGAATTTGCAGTATATGCAAGTGACTGGAGTTCCTAAGCTTGCACAACTGTGAATTGGGAATTCGGCTTTGCTTGAAGTGGAACACCCGCAACTCTGTGAACTTGAGATTGTCAGAGTGGTTTTGAGAGGGTTGATCTGAATTGGGTGCCAAAGCTCACAACACTGACTTTGTCATGCTGACTCTCAGCATGATCCTTTGTCCTTTGGCTATGCCCCACTGCTCCAGACTGTGACCATGAGTAATACTGCTGTTTTATGGAATAAGATGCTCAAGTGAATTTCTTGGCAAAGCCACCATAAGTGACCTGCATTTGAACTTTGAAAGCGAAAAAATTAGTGAAGGTTACAGTCTTGTTGATGCACATGAGTTTCCCTTGTCATGTCAATGTGAGATACTAGTCTTCAATTTTGTCAAAATAATTTGCATTCTCTGTATCTTTTGCATATTTGGGTGAAACCTCAAGATCCAAGAGAATTGTCGTAGGTGTTCCACAAGCTAAGGCATGTCACATTGGTTGACATTTCAGAAGAATGGGATCTGGCTTGGATTTTGTTCGTTCTTGAAGTAGAGAATCTCATTTCAGAAGCAGAAAAACTCATTTCAGAACAGTTTGCGAATAGATATATGTCCCTTTTTAAGGATTCACTTC
The DNA here is from genome assembly GCA_012064385.1 of Puccinellia tenuiflora. NCBI lineage: Eukaryota > Viridiplantae > Streptophyta > Magnoliopsida > Poales > Poaceae > Puccinellia > Puccinellia tenuiflora. The sequence continues at coordinate 341,024 of QRDG01000024.1, forward strand.
CCGAGTCTAATAACATAATGGAATTCACTTGAGATGCTGACTGAATTATCCACATGGATAGCATGCTTCGACATTCCTTGATTGAGATGCAGTGAAAGTCAATGTAGCAGCAAGTAGTTTGTCAAATTAATAGCAATTACTGGTTGTTATGTGATGTTTTTTGGTTTTGCAAACAAGTCGTTATGATATGTAATGGCTCTGTACTTTGAGGTTATTATTAATGCTAGACAATTGTATAGATATTGCTAAGATTCTAAAGTGTACTTGCTACCAAATACTTCACCTGGATCCTTCAGTCCTTCACTGAGCCCTGCTCTTGCTTCAGGTCCAGGTTGCATGAATCTTTCTTGGGTTGGTCAGCAATTGGTTCAGATGTTCGCATGATGTTTTTTACATTGCTATAGGGTCTAAAATAAACAGTTTATGCTGGAAAAGTGTCATTTTCTCAAATGCTACGGCATATATCACAACTGTCATGGAAGCAGCTGTCAACCTGAAGGACATATAATGATATATACCTCCATGAGAAGCCAGTGTGCTGAGGAACTGATACCCGCAAATCTTGGTTAGGAACTATTTGGCTGTTAAGGCTTCACTTCCGATTTTAGGAAAATAAAGCTATGGTTCGTTTGGGTAACGAAGAATGTTGGTTGTTTTTGTATCTCTGGAAATGGCTGCTTATTGTATTATAGTAGTATAAAATATTGCTAAGAAAGTAAATTATTCTTGCTAAGGGTTGTTGCATTATTCTTGCTAAGGGTTGTTGCATTTTATCCTGGGAATCTGGATAAAATATTGCATTTTATCCAGGATAATGTGCTTGATGTTTAAAACATCTGTTTGGTTCAGATTTTTGCATGCTGTGGGTGTACGGCATGATTTACATAAACTAAAATTCATGGGGTAGACAAGCATCTAGAATGGGAAGAGTTTACTAAAATGACACCAAATAACTTATGCACTCATCACCAACACAACGCGCAATTACACATAATTGGATAAGAATCTAATATAACTCTACAAACACTTGGTCTAGAATTTACTTACGCACAACAGGATTAGGTAATTCTTGAATTTATGGAATTACTTTCAACTGGTTTTGATTACACAAGGCGTGTACAAGCAGCATGCCGACCGGATCGTTTTATCTGGACAAGTACTCTAACCGGCTGAAAAGTCTTCAGCTATCTTTTCGGGAACACAAAGTCTTTAACGAAAGTAGTATTGCAATCTTGCAAAATGCTCAGCGCTCATTGCAGAAACCTTCAGGAAGTGAATCCTGGCATGTGACTCGATGCCCTGGGTCATTAGCTTCCTCATTGAACACCTATGCTTCTTTGACCGTGGAAACGTAATCGGCTTTAGTAGCTTCATGTGTTTGCACTTCGTACATGCCAGCCTTGGATACAGGTACACATCCTTCAGATTCACCGCTGCTTCCATGACACGCTTGACATGACTCACCATGTAGGTCTCAAAGCAGAAGATGACGAGCTTGGTAAGACGGTGGTGCTTGAAATTTGATGTAGGTGACTCCCACTCTACGCCCTTCTTCTCGCTATACAAGGCTTGCCTCCTCTTCTCCTTATCCATTTCCATTTCACACAGATGATCAAGCACCTGCATTCCACCCATAGGACATAGGAAAAATGGAACAGGTTAATTTTGCCAGAGACATCTGTACTCCAACTGAAAGTGCACGTCCGTGCAACAATGCAAGAGAAATAATAGAGCAACTTCTCAATCAAAAAAGAATAGAAGAAGCTTTAGATGTAACATGCCGCAACACCTAAACAACAGAACAGCAATATTTAGGTAAGAGCATACGGTCATGTAGAACTCCTCCAGGGATGGTGCAGCTTCCAGAATGAACATTGTCCACGTGAGATCATACCCTTCGGGAATGTTAACTAGATTGACAATGCTAAGTCGGTGGAACGCAGATGCCAGCCTTTTGCTCAGACACTCTGGTTGAACCCAAATCTGCAACAAAAAACACATGATAGGATGCGTAGAGAACAAGTGAAGCAAGAACAAAGAAACCATCCCGACTTACCTTTTCGCATCTAAACCCCAACAGCAGGTGTCGTACAGAGGTCTTAGAAAGTAATGTACTTAACTTGACCATCTCGTGCCAACTATGAGCAGCATTCGTAAGGCTCAGAGCCTCGAGCAATGGGACGTGACCAAATGATAGTGGTAGTTCTTTGGAATGCTTCCAATACATGAAGGTTGTCCGGGTGAGTCTTGGGAGCCACTTGAGTTCGACTTTGTGAAAACGGCAACTGGTAATACTGAGCTCGCTGAGTTGTGCATGTTCAACTTGGAGCCATATCCAACTCTTTGTGTCGCAATTGTGAAAACCTAGATATTCCAAGTTCTTGCAAGCGATGAGGATTTTGGAGACGAAGTCAGATTCAGCAAATCTCAAATTCTCTAGGCTGAGGCGTGTTAGACCAGAAAATGCATTCAGACACTCGTTAAAAAGTGACACAAACTGTACCCCGTAATTCAGCACATCACCAACTGTGCACCACAGGTGTCCTTTCGGTGTCAAAACTGTGAATTCGGCTTTCTCAATCTTGTGTGTCGTCATGGCATTGCCAACAGCATGTCCAATGGATATTGGGGCATCATCTCTCAAGTAGAACGTCATAGACAGGAGGCGGATGGTGTGTTCACCTGGATTTCTGCGTGTCAGTATGTTCACTGTCGCTTCAACAGCAGCTGCATTCATCTGAACCAAGTCATCATCAGACATGTTGACGTTTGACACACCCTTTGGCCCGAAGTCTTGAGCATTTACTATCAGCCGAGAGAGCTTGGCGGAGAGCTGAATCCACCGTCTGGAGAGAACGCTGGTTCTTGCGGCGTCTCGGACATCGAGCCGGTCAAGAATGCTGACCAGAATGTCATCAGGCAATGTGCTGAGCCGATCCTCTGTATTTCGTGTCTGCATTTGGCATGCAGACAAACAGGAGTTGGTTTCAGACTGGTCGCAAAGATGCAGAGATGCAGTTTATGTACAATTGCTAAGATGTAATATTCGATGTAGTACAAGAAGTACATTATTCCAAACAAAACATTGGAACAACTATGAAGGAAGCCATTGTTAACTATGAAGAAGGGTTCTCTCTGAAGGTGAAAGATCTAGATTCTAGAGGAAAAGAAAGGACAATGAAGAATGAACTCACCCGTGTCCGTGTGCTTGAGTCAGATGGCTTGGTTGTCGGTCGCCGGAGTTGAGAGTTCGCCATTGCCCGAGAGGCTTTCTGATGTCTCGAGAGTCAGTATGTCAAATCTGATCGACTGCCGGGGAAATCCCCTGGGCAGATAAACTGCTGCTGGTCTCTTCATATAACAACTCCGAGACTGAAATCGAGAAGGATTCTACACCGAAAAGGGGTCCAATTCGGCCTGCCGCCGGCCGCCCCCACGTTGTCCGAAGTCAGCCCCGACGGCAGCTGCTTCGCTACGGGCCCCCGCCGCTTTCCGCCGCCTCCTGCATCGCCATGGTCAATGGGGACATACGGGGGAGCAGTGATGCTGGGGCGACCGGCGGCTCGTGCCAGTGTCGTCGGCCCCGTGGACACGAGCGAGCCGAGCACCGAGAACAGGGCTGCTCCCCCGGGCCGAAAACTCCCACTCCAGCATCAGGGTCACAAGCAGCGCGCGCGCGAGGCTGCCGCCGAGCGAGTGCCAGGTGAAGCGCAGACGCTTCCCGATCTCTGGCATCAGCTGCGCATAGATGCCCTTCGCCGCCTTGTAGATGCCGGAGCCGCAGCCGCTCGGCGCGCGCGACGACCTGGCCGAGGCCGTCGACCCGAGGGAGCCGAGCACCGAGCCGGTCTCGTCGAGGCCCTCCTTGGAGCCTTGCAGGTTCGGCGTCGCCTGTTCCGACGCGGCCGGCGTCTCCTGCGCTCACGGGGCGTGAGGTCGAGGGCAGTCGGCGATGGCGGAGGAGTGGCGGAGGTCGCCGCCGCCAAGCCGTCGACGGGGAAATATGACTAGACGAGACGAGCAGAGGAAGCAGAGTATGTCTCTGATCCTCAAGGTGAGCACCCACGCTGTGGCAAATATAAAGGAAGCAAAATAGGCTCTGAAATTACAGCGGCAACAAAGTCTTGAATCATCTTCAAGCTGCACTGGGCATTGGGCTCAAGCATGGTGATGAGCGCGTCCTCAATGGCAGTAGCTCGGTCGTCGTTGTCCAACTTGAACAACGCCGCCCGAAGGCACAATGTACTGATGACCAACACATTATTACAGATCCAAAATCAAGATCTCAAACACAGAACTCATTCTTATACTTTATGATTCTCCAAACTTGGTCCTAAACAGTACAACAGGATTAAGCAATTCTTAAATTCATGGAATGGTTTGCTCAGTGCCACGATTTCTTTCAACTGGTTTGATTTTACATATGAACTGCAGCTCCAAAAGCAAATCAAACAAGAAAAACCTGCCAAAAGTCATAGAGCACAAACATTAAGCGAACCGGACCGTTTTATATTAAAACAAACTTCCTGAAAAGCCTTCAGCTATCTTTTCAGGCACACGCAAGTTCTTTACAAGAAAAACTAATGTAACCTTGCAGCATGCTCAGCGCTCATTGCAGAAGGCTTCAGGAAGTGAATCCTGGCATGTGACTCGATGCCCTGGGTCATTAGCCTCGCAATTAAAGACCTCCGCTTATCTGACCGTGGAAAAGTAATCGGCTTTAGAGACAACATCATGTGTTTGCACTCTACACATCCCAGTCCCTGTCTAGGATAAAGATACACGTCCTTCAGATTCACTGCTGCTTTCATGACACGCCTCAGGTGTCTCACCATGTAAGACTCAAAGCTGAAGATGATGAGCTTGGTAAGACGGTAGTGCTTGAAATTTGATGTAGGTGACTCCCACTCTACGCCCTTCTCCTTGCCCTCGCTATACAAGCCTTCCCTCCTCTTCTCCTTATCCATTTGCATTTCACATGGATGATCCATTACCTGTATTCCAACCATAGGACATAGGTCAATGTAACAGGTTATTTCTTCCACATACATCTTGTACCCCAAGTGAAAGCACAAATGCAGAACTAATACAGCAACCGCTTAAACAAGCTTTAGGCCGCGACCATACTTAGAGCGACCCCTACAAAAAGAACAGCAATATTTAGGTAAGTACCTACCATCATGTAGAACTCCTCCAGGGATGGTGCAGCTTCCAGAATGAACATTGTCCACGTGAGATCATACCCTTCAGGAATGCTAACTAGATTGACAATACTTAGTCGCTTGAATGCAGATGCCAACATTTTGGTCAGACACTCTGGTTGAACCCAAATCTATAGAAATAAACACATGATAGGATGAGTAGAGAACAAGCCAAGCCAGAACAAAGCAATCATCACGACTTAATTACCTTTTCGCATTTGAACCCCAAGGTCAGGTCTCGTACAGAGGTCTCGCAAAGTAACGTACTTAAGTTGACCATTTTGTGCCGGCTACGAGCGGCATTTGTAATGCGCACAACCTCGAGCATTGGGACATGCCCAAATGACAGTGGTAGTTCTTCGGAAGAAACCCAATTCTCAAAGTTTATGCGAGTGAGTCTTGGGAGCCACTTGAGTTCGACCATGTCAAAACCGCAATTGACAATACTGAGCTCACTGAGTTGTGCGTGTTCAACCTGGAGCGTTATCCAACTCTCTGTGTCGCAATTGACAAAACATAAATGTTTTAACCGCTTACAAGTGCCGAGGATGTTGGAGACGAAGTCAGATTCAGCAAAGCTCAAATTCTCCAGGTAGAGGCTTGTCAGACCGGTAAATGCGTTCCTACACTCATTAAAAAATGACACAAACTGTGTCCCGTAATTCAGCAGATCATCAATTGTGAGTTCCTTCACGGTCAAAACTCTGAATTCGGCCTCCTCAATCTTGTGTGTCGCCATGGCATTTGCAACCGCGTTTCCAATGACTATGGGGACATCATCCATCAGGTAGAACGTCGTAGACAACACGCGGATATTGTGTTCACCTGGATTTCTGCGTGTCAGTGTGTTCACTGTCGCTTCGACGACAACTGCATTCGTCCGAACCAAGTCATCAGGAGAGATTTCGGCATTTTTGTTGCCCTTGGGCAGGAAATCCTGTGCATTTATCATCAGCCGAGAGAGCTTGGCGGAGAGCTGAATCCACCGTCTGGAGAGGGTGCTGGTTCTTGCAACGTCGCGGACATCGAGCCGGTCAAGAATGTTTAGGAGAATGTCATCAGGCAACGCTCCGAGCCTATCATCTCCATTACTGCCTTTTTTCTGCACTTGGCATAGGGACAAATAAAAGTTGGCTTCAAACTGGCCGCAAAGACGCAATTTCTGCAACAGTACAGTCTCAGATATACAATTTCCATACAGTCGTGTCCTACAGATGCAATTTTCATGCCGTCCAAAAAATACAAACTTCGATATTATCTCAGGTAATAAACCTACCAATTATAAAGGTTTCTCTCTGAAAACAGAAAATCTAGAGGAAAAGAAGGGGAATTTGATTTTTTGCCCCGTTTTACTTTGACACTATCCGATTTGCCCCTCTTTATTTTGACCTCCCCTATTTGCCACACTTTTCTTTGCAAGTTGATTATTTGCCCCTTGCCAGATCGGCTCCACACTCAATGACGACAATACCCTCACCTGGGTCGAACGAATCCAGCTCATTCTCCGTTCGTCGTATCGCTCCAACACTCGAACAGAGGAACCCAAGCAGAGGAACCAGGCGACGGCGGCACCCTCACGGGTCACGGCGGCCGGAGCTATAGAGGACGGTCGGCGGCGGAATTTCGGAGAGCACGATGACATATCCCCTTCTAGGCACAACCTCCTCCCTCAGGGCGGCGCACCCCTCACAGCTGAGAGTTAGGGTTAGGATTTAAAGGCTCCTGCCGTCGGCGACGAGCTGGCTAGTCGCCACTCCCTTTTCTCTTCTCTTCGATTCGTCTGTCGGGCAGCAGCGAGCGGCCAGTGGCGGAAGCAGCGAGCAACGAGCACTAGTGGCGACGCCGGTGACAGCTATGCGAGCGGCGGCGCAGGCGGCAGCAGCTAGCTGCAGGGATGTCCGCGACCGTGCGGGGGACAGCAGCGAGCGGCCGGCGGCGGCGCGGAGCACAGCTATGCGAGCAGCAGCAGCTAGCGGCCAGCGGCGCGCAGCAAGCTAGTTCATCTTTTTTTTTCACGAAAATCAAGCTAGTTCATCCTTTTGGAACGAACAGAGGAAAACGATTTTCCAATCCCTGCGGGCAGGGGTATACTTGTCTTGCATAGATTGTCTATTTCCTTAAAAGAAAAGAAATAAATTCAAAAGGGCAAATAATCGACTTGCAAAGAAAAGTATGCCAAGTAGGAGATGACAAAGTAAAGAGGGCAAATCGGATAGTGTCAAAGTAAAACGGGGCAAAAAATCAAATTCCCCGGAAAAGAAAGGACGAGGAACTCACACTTATGCCGGAGACAGATGGTTTGGCCCTCGATCTGGCAGCCGGTCGCCGCCGGAGATGAGAGTTGGCCATGGCCGGAGAGGCTTTCTGATCGATGGCTCGGAAGTTGCTGATCGCCTCCGACATCTGATATACAGTGGCTTGGGTTCCGCCTGCGATGGCAACTCGGAGACTGAAACCGACAAGGATTCCATCTCGTTCGATCTGTAATCTAAATCGGAAACTAGCTCAACGGGAGGGCCTCCGATCTGCGCGCCGACCGGTTCGGCGTCAGAGGTGATTGCAGGTGACCGGCGTTGGGACTTGGGACGGCGGCTTCTTCGACACACGCAGCGACCTCTTGTGGAAAGTTCAGTTCAATAAGCATGTACCTGTCGACCCTTGCTCTTCTCGTGCTGTCGACCATCAACAGCTTCCTCTCCATCTCTACTTTGCCGAGCACCGTATCTGCGAGTTCATCAATTTCCTCGATGTAACTAATTTGATTCATCGCAGGGGAGGGTGTTTAACTGAAGCTTCCAAGGATACTGTACCTCTGTCAGTTGGTGAACTCGCTGCTGTTCTGTCTGCTAGTGTCTAGCTCGCATGGCGCGAGCGTGTGGAGAGTTCACCCTGAACTTCTGCCCTGATCATACTCCCTCCGTATCAAAATACAATATGTTTTAAACTTTTTCTTTCCATCCGTATCTAGACATGTTTTAGTGTAAGATTAATTTGAATCTTGCACTAAAACATGTCGAGATACGAATGGAAAGAAAAAATCCAAAACATCTTATATTTTGATACGGAGGGAGTATTTATCAAATTGCCCATATTCTGTACCCATACAACTCTTCCCGAATTCATTCATTGTGCATACAAAAAATCCATCCAGCAGTTCATGCCTCCCGTGTTCGCAACTTCGTCTCGGTTGATGCCTTCTTGCCCTTCTGCCACCACAAGATATCTGATGCTGATCCCCGAAGCTTGACATTTGTCTCCCGACTCCCTTCTCTGCACAAGTTAATCAAAGACATACTTCGATTCACGAAATAATATCAAAGGGCTACTGTACTGTGCATTGATCTAGCGATTTTCTCGCTACTTTTCCCCCGTTTTTTTTTACCTGAGATGTCAAATTGTCATGCATAACTCTTTCCATTATTGCTGTCAAAAGATGCATAACTAACCAAATAAATTCACAATTACAGTATCACTTGGACCACCTATATTTGACCTCAGAGGACTTGAAAGTTTTAAAATGACAAGAACACAAAGGAACATCAATTATTTGAGGGGACTCCAATCTTTTCACCAACGATGGCCATAATAACAAACATAAGTAATTTATTCAATCAAACAGTTAGCACAGCAACTCTGTATCAATAACAATCAAATTATCACAACGTGGATAATAGTTTTTACTCAACATACAAAAGATTCAGGCTAGCCTCCTGCCGCCGTAGTTACAGTAAATAAAAATGCGCCGTAAACGCTACATTACATCGGAAATCCAATACCACACTACATATCGGAACATGCAGGTCACATGGATATTCATGAAAATAATAGAATCCAAGTCTCAAGAGTACATACAGATAATTAAAACAAACACAAAGACAAAGTACACCCACAAAATGTGCACAAATTACACACAAAATAATAATTTAGATTCATTGAGTCGTGAGACTGAAAGAAGACGACCCGGCCATCATTCAGTTGCGGCTTTATTCAAGGACGATAAATGAGTGAGGCAAACACCGACCGATGAAGGCCTCCAGTTGATGGAGAGTAATGGACCATTTGCTCATGGAGGTGAGGCAGCAACCACAGCACCATCTTCTTGCTGCCCATGGCATGGCTTATGCTTGAAATCAGGGTGGTTGAGGTGCCCTTCAAGTGCTTGCCTCACTGGATCCGGGTTGCAGTCACCACTGAGCTCGAGTTTTTTCAACTTGGGAAGGAAGAGGACTCCAGAAAGAGACTCCATTTTGGCGAAGGACCACACAATCATCTCAAGCTGGGGAGCAGCTCCAGCGTCGAAGGTAATGCTGCTGATGATGTCATCATCGACAACCAATGACTTGAGGCTCTTGAACTCTTCTTCCATGAATCCGAGCCCGCTTCCGGCGCATGAATTGCGTCGAAGCCTGAGGCAACGCAGAGCTGTAAGCTTGCCCAGGATACGTACATAATCTTCCCCAAGGTACGTCCCGCTCAGTGTTATCTTGGTAAGTTGATCGAGGTCTGCGATCCAGAGGAGATGCCGGCTTGTGATGCCGCTGATGTTTAGGCTCTCAAGAAACTTTGGAGGCGTCTCTAATGCGACTACCTCCTCTGCATGAGTAGTATCCTCAATTTTGGGGGGTTGGTTGACCTGGATTGACAAAGAGCGGAGGCAACCGTGTAATTTTCCAATCTGTTGGAATAGAAGACCCAAGCCACCTTTCTTACCATGGAGAATCACACCCAGTTTTCTCAGCTGTAACAGATGACCAACATCGATTAAATCATTGACTCTGCGGGAGACTTCGACATGGGACAGTGTCTCCAACTTTTCCATTCCTCTAATGCCGCTGGGAAGGCGCACAGCTGTAAATGACTCCTGAAACCTATCAGAACTGTTGCTTGGAGACTCTGCCTGGCTAGCAAGCAGATGCTTTAGCATTGGAAGCATGATAGATTTTGTGGCGAATGCCCGAACTGCTGTTTGCCGGATGTCCAATGTCTCCAAGCACTGTAGCTTCTCGATTTGCTTGGGTAGTTCAGTGACGTCTGTATTCCTGAGGCTCAAGTACTTGAGCAGTAATATTTTACAGATGCACTTCAGATGATACTCCTTTAGGCCTCTACAACCTTCCAGATCCAGCAACATCAGTAGCTGCCACTGAGATGACTTGGCTAAGAACGGAAGAAATGCTACAATGCCATTGCTGCCAGCTGTTTCCATGGAACTATCTGTGCGAGACACTTGCACTCCAGTTCTGCTGTGAACGGAAAGGTGGCGAGCCAAATCAGTCGGAAGGTCAGTGTCCACAAAGTTTACATCTCTAGCAATCCTGGTGAAGACTTGACGAACTGAATGATGTAATGTGCAGGTCTTGATCTTGCCTGTGCCACTGATTTCCCCAGGTTCGATGAGGCCCCAGGAGAGGAGTGCATCGAAACAAAAACCAGCTTCATCTTCTGCACGATTCTCCCTTGTAGCTATGAGCCCTTCAGCTATCCATCTTCTACACACGGTTGTTCTCCTAATGGGGTCACCTTCTGGGAAGACAGTTAGGTACAGCAAGCAGCTCCTGAACTTGGCAGGCAGGTCATTGTAGGAGAGCCTTATCATTTGCTTTGCCAAACTTCTGTTCGACCCTTGACAATCATTTATGATTTCTCGAAAATTTTCCATCTGTGTCACACCCCTTCTTGGGTTGACGTACAGAAGATGTAGCCATATCTTCATTGCGAAGACATCCGGGTAACATAAATTTAAAATTGCTGCCACGTAGCTTTTTGATTGTCTGTCATTAGATCCACCAATGAGCTGATCGAATTTATCTATGAAAATACGATATAGTGTTTGAGGAATGTAGAGTTGGCAAGGGAGGTCCTCTGACAATGATGTAGTAAAGACTACAGCGCTACCGGGACAGTAATCAGCAGAAGGATGTAACAGAAAAGGGGTTATGCTATTCAGGTGATCTATGGAATCGACATGCTCAAGAATGATCAAGAAGCGTTTACTTTTTAGATACCCCTGAAGTTTCCAGCTGAGTTGCATGGCCTCTTGATCATCATCACTGCTTGATGTGACTGTTCTCTGTTCCACTTCTGTGAGCATCTCACCTTGTTCAGCTGGAAGGGGTGCCCCGAGTTGTTGCAGTATTTCCCGCAGTAATTCGACCACAGACTTACGACCATCAACAATGGCCTTGCAAACAAATGAGCTTGTTACCCGCTCGTACACTTCCTGCGCAAAAGGTCTACTTGCCAACGCAATGAGCCTTGGCTGTGGTCCGTTGTTCACCGGTTCTCTAGCAGGTGCGTCCTCCAACAGCAACTTGACGAATTCATCGATGCTTCTCTCTTCACAAACCTCTTCGTCTGCCAGATAGTCAACGTCAAGTAGAGCACGTCTCCCAACATCTTCCTCCTCGCCGGGGGCTTGGAACTGGAAGTCGTCCATGAATATCGCATCGTCTTCGTCAGCACCCGACGGCACGGTGACGCCGTACCTCAGCCGCCTTTCGCCAACATCCCGTGCCCTGACCTTGAGCTCCCGGATCCGCACCGCGACACGGTGCCGAGCCGGCATGGTCTGCAGTAACCGGAGGAACCGCCGCAGGTAGCCCAGGAATCCCTTGTTGGCGCGGGGGTCGGCGCCTGCGACGTACCGGACATAGAGCTCGACGTTGCCCTCGCAGTCGCGGGCGAGGCCAACAACGTGTTTCATCCATGTCCGTACCTGGTGGTTGCGGTGCTGGGCCTCAGTGAGATGCAGGAGCAGGCTGTTCATGCTCTCCATCTCGTCCTTGATGAACTCCACGTCGCCCCGGAGGCCGCCGAGCAGCTGCGCCTCGTCGACGAGGATGGTGGTGAGGCGCCCCACCAGCGAGTCAAGGGCGCCCTGGGCGTTCATCTTGCTCGATCGATCTGCTTTGGTTGGCACAGATGGAGACTTGAGGCACGTACCTCAAGCCATCGATCAAGAATCAAGATAGGGAAGGCAAAATGAATTCCAACATGACTATGAGGTACGTGTTTGGTGTTTGCTCCGTTTGAAGCTTGGGTGGAATAAAACTTGTTGTGGATGGCTCGCAAGCATAGGATTCTTTCCCCCGTTGGGTGGCAAAGGTAGAAATCCGCTCCCTTGGCAAATCCGGTCTGCTCGGCAACTAGACCTATGCCAAGCGTGAAAGGTGGGCAAACACATAGACGGAAACGTCCGTCTAACGGAGAGGTCTGCGTTTGCTGAGCGTTTGACGGAGATCGTGTGGGTACCGATGGCACCCGTCTCCATTAGGTATGCGTATAGCTTAACCAAACCTGCACCCGCGTCTTACATATCTTACCCGCACACATACCCGTACCCGCATCTGGATACAGATTTATACCATACCCGCACCCGTCAGGGTATTAAAAACCCATGGGTAAACCCACCCAACAACTTAATAAGGTAATATTAACAACATAACATATAATAAAAACAATTACATGTAGGGTTATTTATTCACTAATTCGATCCTGGGTGATGAGATCGATCGTGCGGGGCGTCAGGACGTCTATGATGCAGGAGATGAAGCGATAGGAGGCGTGGGCGATTGGCCGGGACGTCGTGTCATGAGTTGACTTAGACGCGGCGGGCCTGACGGCGGGGTGGGATAAAGTAAAACCTAATTGGTCTTAGGGTTAAACTAAACTGACTATAAATTTAGCACTTGTCTCGTTTGCTCTAGGTATTAAATTTTGAAAATTGTGATTTTTCTAGAGTAATTCTCGTACCTCAAGCCATCGATCAAGAATCAAGATAGGGAAGGCAAAATGAATTCCAACATGACTAGCTATGAGGTACTAGTACGTGTTTGGTGTTTGCTCCGTTTGAAGGTTGGGTGGAATAAAACTTGTTGTGGATGGCTCGCAAGCATAGGATTCTTTCCCCCGTTGGGTGGCAAACGCAGAAATCCGCTCCCTTGGCAAATCCGGTCCGCTCGGCAACTAGACCTATGCCAAGCGTGAAAGGTGGGCAAACACATAGACGGAAACGTCCGTCTGACGGAGAGGTCTGTGTTTGCTGAGCGTTTGACGGAGATCGTGTGGGGAGGGGGAGGGGGAGGGGAAATCGGGGTAGGGTTTCTACCAGCTTGTTTTGCTCCGGTCAGGATCAACAGCAGGCATCGCTCTGGATCGGACGGTTCCGAGCGCGTCGAGGAAGAACGCGATCCGTGGGAATAGGTTTTCTGCAATCTCATTGGCTACAGGTTTGCTGAGTGTAAACGGAAAAAACACTCGGCATACGCTTTTTTCTTTTTCTTTTTTTTACTTTCTCAAACATTTTGGAGTGAAATTTATTACATTTATGTATACTATGTGTCTAAATATAATATACCAATAATAAGATTGGTACTTGAATACAATAAAATTTATTATATTGATTTATCCTAGGTTTCCGACACCAACTCGCACCGACAACGGCCAAACTTTGATACGTGGGCTCAACGCGTCTACCCATTTGAACGACGTCGATAGGGGTAGACCATGTGAATTTTCTCCAATAGGTACATATATTAGGGACACATGCAAGTTTGGGAAGAATTCCAACCTTGTGATCTCCGGGTCTTCTACCGATTTGACCGGCCTCGAACGACGGTTGACCAATAGACATTTATGTTTTATTGTGTTTTGTTGGGTCATAGGAAAATCGAAAAACAAATTTTACACCAAATTCGCATAAGATTACCTCCGGTGCAACCAAAGTGACGGTTTCTACCTATAAGTCCATAACCTTCTTATGTGACAGCATATGTGTGTGAGGCAGGTCAAGCTTGTGACGAAAAAGCCATCGAGCCGATACATTATATTTCAAATTATGGTGCTGGTGGTCATCTGAACATCTAGCTTCTAGTTCTGTTGTGTGACTGGTATCTAGGCCTGGTTACTATAGGTTCTTAAAGGGTCAGCTGGAATAAGAGCTTGGCTCCTAGTCTGATGATGTTCATTGTATTGATCTTGGTGGATATATTTGCTTGTGGCGTGTCTGGTTGTTCATGGTATTGATGTTGTTTCAAAAGAGGAAGGTCATGTCCTACCTGTTGCAGCATAAGTACCATGTACTATCATGTATCATTTTGACAACCCATCGGTAGGCACGTGCCATCATGGTAGTGAGGATGATCTGTAGTCTGATTCAAATTTTACCTTTGGCATTTTTGCTTTCCTGCCCCCTTAATGCTTGTCTTGTGTTCGAGGAAATGTTGGTGGGCAGGAATATGAGATAGTCTATGTAGATCCGTCTAGTTCCTCTTCATACCCTGGCAGTGTCGACGACTATTTTTTTTAAATGGAGGAAAAAGTCAGGTTAAGAAATAGTATTGTTTAGCTAAGTTTGATTTAGCAACCAAAATAAAAATAATATGTTCCATACGCAACTTGCGATGACTATTGTTGTTTCCGAGAGATGAGGTGTTTGTGATTGTTGCAGAGTGCGGAGGTGGAAGTCGAGTGAATTTTCATTTTGTTGCGTTCATGTGACATGGTGTTGTTTTCGTTTATATTGTAGGTATGATCATACATGAGCAAGAAAGCCGTGCCACAGCAGGGTTGTCGGTGGCGAGATGGAGAAGGAGAGAGAGCGCCACTATCTGTGTTGGTCGGATTGATATGGCGTCCTAGCTTCCTGCTCGCTAGCTGTGGTTAATAAGCTAGCCGTGCATGTGTTGTTGCTTAATTACTTGAGATAAAAGGAGTGCAAGTCGTTTTGTAGGGTGACTAATCCCGCATTTTCGTCTAATGCATTGACGTTATCATCTTGATACTGATGTATTTACCTTGTTTTTAATGATAAAGCTGCACGTGTACTGAAATGAAATTTTTTTTTTGAGCCAAGGGGGTCCCCCCCCGATTTCCATTAATAGAAACCATACTGAAATGAAATGAAGATCAACTTTACTTGTGCGTGTAATATTGTAAATTTATAAGTGATGCGGTGCCATTGTGGATTTTTTACTGGTTATTAGACGAGTAGCTGTTGGTTTTTCTGGTTGAGGCAAGTTGCTCGAGAGTAGGAAATATGTAAGTGCAGTTGAGTAAGAAGATTCCTATATGAACCTCTATCGGGTTTTTTCCAAGTAATGCTACACTTGTATATATGAGATAAATTTACAATTTACGGATGCGGCATCACTCAGTTGGCGCGTGTTTAAACATTTGGTCTGAGGGAGTTGCACGGGCTCGTCCGTAAACCTAGCATTGCCGCTCTCCCCATGAAATTCATGAGGCTAGCTTGTACTACTATTCACCAATAACTGGACTAATATCACCCCACTTGCGTTTTCCCTCCAAGTTAGCAATCCGGAGAAATTAATATCCCTTAATATTTGCACCAGTCACTGGATCCCTAACCAAAAGTGCAGGGGCTCCGGAATTGTGCGTAATTGGTCACGGGAAGGAAAATAGTCACAGCGCATGATCTTAGGAAACAAAACAACCGAGTGAAAACTTGGGGGAAAAAAGGGATCCCGGTTTCTATGGGAAACAACCGAGTGTACTATATGATATTGGAAATTTATAGTGATGTGGTGGATTTTATTGCTTGGTAGAGTAGTGATTAGACGAGGAGCTGTTTGTTTTTCTGTGTCCCGATCAAGTTTTAGCAGGGAATATGCAAATGCAGTTGGGTATTAGTAAGATTTCTATAGGAAGCATTTTGGGTTTTCTCCGAGTAATGTTACACTTACAAGATAAATTTTACAATTTGCGGATGCAGTCGTCACATCGCTCAATTGGCTCAGGTTTAATCATAGCATTGGATCTCCATATTTCGGCCGGGAAAAAAATCTCACGCTATTTCCATCTTTTTTTCCGGACAGAAAAATAAACTGCAAACCAATTGGGGTCTTACCGGGTTTTCTCCTATCTCTAGGAAGGAAATTCATGAGGCGTGCATCAGTTACGGGACTAACATCACCCCATTTACACCGGTTATGGGATTTGTATACTAGTTACCCTTCCAAGTCAGCAATCCACTGACCGTCCTCAAACATCCCTTAGGCTAATCATAGTGGGAAGTAACTTAGACTAGTAACATACACATTTTACTAGGCTATGTTACCATCTTTATAGTGGGTAGTAACATGTGTGTGGTGTCATGCAACTCTTCATTAATTAGGTTGTAGACTCATATTGTCTTGGGTTTTGTGATGTTACGGTAACATAGCTAATTACTCCATTTGTCTCTCTCTTCTTTAATTGCATGCCACATCATCATTTTTGCTTATGTGGCACTTATGTTACTCCCTCCTGTTCAAAATAGGATGCGTATAAGTTTTTCATGGATTTCTCATATTAGGATGCGCATTCCGCAGAAGAGGCTTAGTTAGCGCAAAACGGACCCTTTTACCCCTCGCTAGCAAAGCTGGCGGCATGCATGCATTTATTTCCGAACGTTAGCCTTTTCCCTATTCTTCCGTCTTCCTCCACCTCGTCTTCTTCCCCATCCCATTACTCCTCAGACTCTCCCTTGATACATCTCCACATCGCCCCATCTCACTCACTAGAGGACGGCACTCGCATGGATACACCGTTTGATCCGACGTGGTTCACAGATAGTCAGGAGGTAGAAGAGGTCCCTGATTCCTATGACGAAGAAGAGATGCTCCGTCGAGCTCGCGGTCTCGTCGGCAAGGCTAAAAAGCTGCGAGGCGGCCGCGGCGAGCTGGTTGGTGCCGAGCCGCAAGGCGGTCGCGGCGAGCTGTGTGGTGGCGAGCTGCGAGGCGGCCGCGGCGAGCTTGGTGGTGGCGAGCTGCGAGGCGTCCGCGGCGAGCTTGGTGGTGGCGAGCTGCGAGGCGTCCGCGGCGAGCTTGGTGGTGGCGAGCTGCGAGGCGTCCGCGGCGAGCTTGGTGGTGGCGAGCTGCGAGGCGGCCGCGGCGAGCTGGGTGGTGCCGAGTTGCGTCGCATGGCCTGCAGGCTGCTGCATGGCGTGCGCGGTGGCGCATGCAGTGACCGCGCGGGCGCCGAGCTGCGTGTCCGTCCCGTGTGCACCTTCTTTCGATCTCCGTCGAGCCGAGGGTTCGTCAAAGAGGCATGCACCATTTTCAGCACGTCAGCCCAAGCCTCTTGCGCGTGCTTCCGGCTGCGGTGCCGGCGTCGTTTGATCGCGAGTCTTCGCCATGTACGTGCTCAACGTCAGGCTCGTGCTCCTGCCGGTTGTCTTCGCCGTGGACGTGCTCAACGTCGGGCTGGTGCTCCTGCCGGTTGTCTTCGCCGTGGACGTGTTCAACGTCGGGCTGGTGCTCAAGCTCTGCCTCACCTTGCTCCTCTGCGCAAATCAGATACGAGTCAAAACCAACAGATTACAAAGCTCAAACAAAACAAGGATGAACAACACCATGCATACCATCGTCGCTCTCTTCAAAGACATAGGTGTAGTTCAGGTCGTCTGCCACACCGTCGTACTGATCTTCAACAGTGTCCCAATCGATAGGATCATTGGCATCCATGGGAGAGAAGGTGGAAAATGGAAGGGAGCTGATGAGGAAAGCTCAATGGCGTCCTGGAGGTACTTATAGAGTTCGTGAGAGGGAGGCTGGAATTTTCATTCGAATTCTGCAAAAGCGGCGCCATGTTTTCGTTCCCTCCTGTTTGCACCTCTCTTAACAAAAATCAAACGAAAATTTGGCAGCAAATTCACGCCATTGTTCTGTTTTTGGAGCAGTCATGGAGGAGAAGAGAGGGTGGAGACCGAAGGGACGTGCGAGGAGTGGCCAATGCATGCATGCGTATTAATGGAGAGAGGTGGCGTAGCGTGCGATGGTAAGCATGCATGGCAGGGGTATTCCAGTCCAGGATTTTTTCTCCACAGCGTTGAAGGGCCGCATTGGTATGCGAGTCAAAAACTATGCGCATCCTATTTTGAACAGGAGGGAGTACTACTTATGTTACTTTCACTATGACTAGTCTTATTATTTGCACCGATTACGGGAAGTACGGAAGGAGAGTAATCATGAGGCAGAATTTTAGGAAGCAAAACAACTTAATGAGACTTGGAAAAAATATCCTGATTTATAGGGGGCATTAATTAAGGATCGCTTGCACTAGTTACGCGCAGAATTAATTAAATTAGTTAGCAGGCTAAAAAAAAGAGTAAGGAATCACAGGGTCACCACGTCAACGATCCGTGGGGTTAATCATCTTAGCCATCCATCGTCTCCAGCATGTAACAAACAGAGCCGATGGATTGAAACCCAGTTTTCATTGACCGGCGATAGGTCTCTTCCCTCCCTCCCGTAGTGGCTCTATAAATAGTGGAGCACCGTCACAAGAGCCGCGTGCGGGTGCATGAAATTCAATTTCATATATATGCACATATTTATGTGGAGTGCTTCCTATGTATTGTAATTTATCTAACTACTATGGGACCCAATGAGTTTGGAAACCATTTTGTGCTTCAATTTGTTTTAGGTACAATGGAGATACATTGGATGCTTGCCTCATTCATAAGGAAGGTGTTCTCACCATGTGATTATCAGAGTCAGGCTTTGATGATAAACAAACTCTCATCTTCTTCACCGTCAATGCATCTCGGTAACAAGTATCTACCTCATGCATACCTTTCTAGTCTCAACCTTTTGTAGGTTGCTTATTGGCATGTTAGCTTTTATGTGCAATTGTTGTGGTTTTGGCTTTTTTTACTTCACGTGGTATATCTTTGTGATATTTGTGATGAAATTGCAAAAACCTTTTCTTCAATTGGTATTATTTGTTTGTGATACTTGTTATCTATCTCAAAGCATCTTCACTATCTCTTGTTCCCTTAGTGATATGTGTGATGCATTTAATATATTTGAAGTTCATTTATATACAATGAGATAAATTTGAGCTATGTGCTATGCTTTTATGCAATAATCTCTTTTGTATATTCATGACTTCCCTTTTTGGATACCGTGGTCTCTCCTTTCATCGACCATTTCATATGTGCAAGTTTCTTTGTAGATGCATATCATCAACGATTTGTCTACTTAGAAACCTATACATATGAGAGAGGTCACCTCTTAATTGTATCCTATTTCTTTTGAGCTACCTTGTTTTTATCTATAATTCTTTGGTGGGTCCAATTTTATCTCATGAGTGCTTGTCTCTTTGTTTATTGGTATCTTTGCACACTCATGTGTTTGTTGAGGATCTTTTACTTCATGCTTACCATGGTGATCATGTTGAATTTTATTGACTAAATGATCTCACTAGCTTTTAGCATTTTCAATTGGTTTTAGTTTTCAATTGGTATCACTAAGCTTGTGAACATACCTTCAAAGATCTTCTTTTTGTCTTGGTTGGGCCTATATTATGTTGAATTTTTGAAAATTGGTATCTTCTCATGTCTCAACCATATCTTTGGTGCAAGTGCTATGATTTGCTTTTGCTTTATGCACTCTTGCACTTGTTGAGTGTTCTAGATGATTTTGGGGGAGCGAGGATGCCATATTTGTGCACTCCTCAATAGTGTATGAATATTGGGGAGCTTCTCCATTTTCATTTAGAACTCTCGCTTTGGATCTTTTCGATTGCTTTTCTCCTTTGTGGAGATGTTTAGAATGATTTCATCTTTTGGCAATCTTTGGATCCTCAATATAGTTTGATTTTCTCTAATTATTCGTCAATGAATAAGTGCATTTGATTTTACTCACAACTTGAGCAATGCACACATTTATGGAGGAACTCTTATTATATTGGCTTTCTAAATTTTTTCTTCCCATTTCGGCAATCGATGCCAATAGGGGAGAAGTTTAGAGGGTTTAAGGGAATTTGAGTTTATGCTTTTGTTGCATTTGCCTTTAGTGCGCTTGCATCCTTGCTCGTTTGTCTTGCAAGGTTGCTTTATTCATTATATAAACCCTCTTACAAGGGATTGTCATCAATTACCAAAATGGGGGAGATTGAAAGTGCATGGTTGCCCCCATATGTGGTTTTGGTAATTAATGACAATCTCTATGGACTAATGTTTGTATTAAGCTATATTTGTAGGTGTGTCCATAAGCATTGCTTGATCTCCATTTGTTGGAGTCAAGGCTAAGGGAATAAAAGTATGTGTTGATCAAGGATTAGTGCGTGTTGATCAACACTCAAGTCCAAGTGAAGATATGCCGAAGAGGTGCTTCTCCCATCTTGGTGTATGGGGGAGCAACATATGAATCTTCACCAAGCGAAGCGCAATCAAGAAAGGTGGTGCATCTTGAGGAGATGAAGATCGTCTTCATCGACCTCAAGTGGATTTATGCGCAAGGCAAAGGTATGATCTTGATAGGGTTTCTATTTTACTGGTCTCATGCTGTTTAGTGAGAGACCAGATTATAGGATAGATAGCCGTACTATCAAGAGGGGATCTCGACCGAGTATCGTGATCGTATCATCGTAAAGAGCATAAATCTTTGCATCCATGAAATCATCTTTATTGGTTCTTATTTGTCTCTTATCGTGGTGTGGTCTTGGTGCTTGTTGTGCTCGTCATGACAAGGCTAAGTTCACCGAAAACGGTTTTCATATGCGTCTTCTATTTGCGGTTTCGGCATTGGAGATTTTGCCGGATCATACGTGCGGAAGATTTATCTATTCCATTTCTTTGCAAAATCTCTATTGCTTGTTTGCCATTTTCAAAGGTTACAGTTATCGTGCTCTTTTTAACAAAATTGGTTTCACGTTTCATTTGCAAAAGATATTTCTTTTCCGGTTTGCGAAAAAGAGTTTTTAACTTTCCCCATTTGTTTTTATAATATCTTGTTGGACTATGATGTTTCTCTGTATATTCTTGTAGAGCTCGTTGCTACGATTCCAACGAGTCCAAGATCATCGAAAACGGAGTCCGGATGCAAAAGATATGTCTATTTTCGTTTTGCTTTTTGTGCAGTTTTTCACTGGGCCGGAAGTTCCGGTCCTTAGGCCGGAAATTCCGGCCCCCCGGAAATATCCGGCCCAAATTTCCACCCAAAGTTCCGGACCATGTCCAGAGAGCTTCCCAGGGCGTCCGGGTCGCTCCGGGGGGTCCGGAAATTCTGGGGTAAGTGCCGGAATTTCCGGCCCGCGCAGGAAAAACTGCGCCCAACGGTTGGAAAAGTTGGAGACCTATTTAAGGGGTCATCTCCCCCAATGGTTTCTAAGTTTTGGACCTTCTCTCTCCTCCATTGTTGACCTCTAAAGATTGGGTTTCTCTCAATCCCTCCAATGATTCTTGCCCAAATTTAGGGATTCAAGAGAGGAGATCTAGATCTACCATTCCACCAATCAAAATCTCCTCTAAGTGAGGGGAACTAGTGGATCTAGATTTTGGGGTTGCTTTGTGTTCATCTCCTTTGTTCTTCCTCTCTTATTCCCTCCAAATCATTTGTTGCTTGGTTGGAATTTGAGAGTGAAGGACTTGACTACTTAGTGTGTTCTTGCCTCTTGCATTTGTTGCATCGGGTTGTTCTCTCTACGGTGATACGTGAAGATCGAAGTTGAGAAGCTTGTTACTCTTGGGTGCATTGTGTTCCCAAGAGCTTGTGCCTCTTGTGTGCATTGTGTATCCTAGACGGTGGTGGTGCCGTGAAGACTTCGCCTTGTGAAGATTCGGCAAGATTTGGGAGCCCCCAATTGAGTTGTGGGTATGTACCCCAAGAACAGTGTAAAAGGGCTCCGGAATCCGCCTCGAAGAATTCCGATAGTGGAAGGTGAACCAAACCCTTGGGTGCGGTTTATCGGAGAATAGGGTGAGGACTTTGTGGCATCTTGAGTAGGCCTCTTGTGGCGAGCTCACACCCCTCCAACGAGACGTACTCCCGTAACAAGGAGGAACTCGGGAATACATCCTCGTCTCCGCGTGTCTCGGTTATCTTTATACCCGAGCTTTTACTTATGCAATTTACTTTGTGATAGCCTTCGTGCTTGAAGTTCATATCTTGCTATTACCTTGTTACTCGCCTTGCTTAGCATAAGTTGTTGGTGCACATTAGGTAAACCTAGTATATTAGGTTGTTGGCTTGTTAATTTAAACACATAGTTTTATTCCGCAATTATCAAGCCCTAAATAGAAAAGGTGTTAATCGCCTATTCACCCCCCTCTAGGCGACATCCGAGACATCGTTTGTTTTTTTATTAGGTGTGTTGGGGACACAAGAGACTTCTTGTATCTTAATTGCAGGGTTGGTTGAGAGGGATGCCTTTGACCTCTACCTCACTGAGTTCGATAAATCTTGGTTTACTCACTTAAGGAAAAATTACTGCTGTCCTACAAAGCTCTGCACTTGGAGGCCCAACACTGTCTACAAGAATAGAAGCGCGTAGTAGACATCACACTCCGGCTCCCCCGGCTGAGCCAGATTAGGTCCAGTTTTTGATTTTTATATGGTTTTCCGGCATGTTTCCAGTTCAAAATAACATGCCATCTCTGTACAGTCGGATTTTTGTTCTCATTCTATCTATATGAAAAGGCAGTGCTCCTGCCGGTTGCTCTAAAAAAAATTGCGGATAAAGCAGGAACTTTATTAATCAGGAAGGATTACAAGACGGTCTAACTCAAGCATCTGAAGAAGTTCTTCAGGTCCTGAGCCGAGCCAAGGTTCAGAACGGCGCTCCGGTCTAGCAAGGTTTGCTAGCTAGTGACCAACCCTAACCTGACTACGCTCCACCTTTACAAAAGTACACGCTCTGTTTTCAGAAGATAACCGCCTAATATCTAATACTATATGAAGTAAGGCCGAACGATCCATAGTTCTTGCAGATGCCATCGCAACCAGCTGAGCACAGTCTGTTTCCACTCTGATAGGTAAATGTGACCGGTCTAATCCCAAGACAAGACCTTCAACGCAGGCACGGGCTTTGGCTTCGAGTGCACACTCACAATCATGCATGCATGCAGGAAGCACCATGAGAAAAATATTGGCAAACCCTATGTATTATGCAAGACCATGCCCAACCCAGTTGTCTGGTCAATTTCCCTGAAGGATCCATCAATGGTGAGAGTTACCCAACCTTCAGGTGGTTTATTCCCAGCTTTATCAGGAGACTTTGCTGCTTCCGACCGTGGCCATGCGAGCAGGCCGCTTTCCTTCCATTATATCATCCACATTGGAGTGTAGCACCTCCTGTACCAAACATCGATAATTCTCCAGAAATCACTTCGACCCCTCAATACTAGGTAATACTTTATCATGTGTTACCTCATTACGCGCATGTCATGCACGCCAGGCCACAAGCAGGGTGGCATCGACCATGTCATCAGAGATCTGTGTAAGTAGAGACTTGAACCATTGGAACGGAGACTTTTTCAGCATACTGTCGGACGGGAGCACCCAAACCTGACGCATGGTCTCCCAGAGATTGTGCGCATGAGGGCAAGCATAAAGTGCATGCGAAACATCCTCCACTACCGATTTGCAAATATTGCGCAGGCCTGTCACTCATATATTACGTATATATGTTTGTTGATACTCTAACAATACTAATATCATGAAGCTCACTGTCGAAATAAAGAATGAATGTTGCTGGCGGCCTAGCAATGGGTTAGCATTCAATCCACGATTAGAACCTGGCTTTGTATGGCAACGCTTCGTTAAACTACGTTGTTCAAGTCAGCTTGTCAGATAATTCTTTCCTATCATTCTAGTTCAATATGCATATAGGATTTTATAGGGTGAACCCAAGAGAAATAAGAAGCCGATACTTATTGTAGAGTTGTGGCAAAGGTAAATTGAGCTCTTGCTTTTGGAGGATTAAATTACTCAACGAAACTCTAGGGATCACAGGAAGGTTTAGTACTTGTGAGCAGCTCCAAACACAGAAAAGAAGATGGCCCCTCCCTTAGACTTGAGGAGTCCTTTTAGCGCTATCTTCTTCATCTGGGTTAGCCATCCTAGCCTAGTAGGTTGTTTAGAATTAGTACTACAGACTTTCCTCTCACTAGTGATTGAGTGAGAGTCATGACTTCTTATATAGTACTAGTTTCAATGAAAGGATTACTTTCTCGTTTTTTATAAGTAAAGATATCCCTCTGTTCCCCGACATTGCCAAAACATGTCCAATGGATATCAGCACATCGCCACTCAAGTAGAACCCAATGCTCAAGAGGCGGATTGTGTGTTTTCACCTAGATTTCTACGTGTTAGTATGTTCATTGTCGTTTCAACAACAGTTGTATTCATCCGAAGAGTGGCTGAGGTGGCATACAACCGTAGGGTTCATATGAACCCAATGAAATCTTGTAAATTCAGTGTTAAATTAGTCATAGGGTGAAACCCAATAACTCTACTCTCTATCTTCGCTACTGCATCCGAACAAAGTCATCACCAAAGACGTTGGCGCTTGACACACCATTGGGCCGAAAGTGTTGAGCATTTAGTATTAGCCGAGCGATCATGGCGGATAGCCGATTCCCCCTTCTGAAGAGGATGCTGGTTCTTGCAGCGTGGACATGGAGCCGGTCAACACCGGTCGAGGCTCATATGTAGTTGGATGGCGACGGCGTGATGAGGGAGCTCAGCTGCATGGGCGCAACGCCGGCCTTCAATGCTTCCCCTCCTTTCTTGTCGAGCCATATCTTCAGACAAGTTTCAGGCAAGGCACAACAACACCCCAAGTCGTTCGTCGGCGCCTTGCGGCAAATTCGGCGAGAGGAGACGAATCGCGGCGAATTATGACTATAACCAAAACAAATGTGTGCAAGTATTTTGAAACGAAAGCGAGTAGTGCTTACATGCTCGTGAATACAACATGCTGGCGACTGAAACTGAAACTGAAGATGGTGCACGTCCCTGTTTATGCCACGTACAGTAGTATGGGAAATGCTTGTAATCATCCGGGGGATCGCGTTGTCCGCGTCCTCCGCTTCCATCACGCGACGCGTGTCCCCTGGAGATGGCCCCACCTTATCTCTCTCATCTTCCTCCACCACTCGTTTCTTCTTCTCTTTCCTCTTCCTTCCTCATCGATAGAGCCCATGGATTTCACTCGCACACACGCGCCGACGCTCCGCCGCTGTTTCTCTGGCGCCCATGCTCTGCCTCCGCTTCTCTGGCGCCCATGCTCCGCCGCCACTCGCCACGCCACCATCTAGATGTCCCCTCTAGCATCCCCTGTATCCAAATAGTCTCACAGAGCTCGACCGCCTCGATGATGACGGCGACATCGCTGCAAGGTGGGGCGGCGGTGTTGCTGATCCTTCGTACAAACAATGCTTCGAGGCGGTGCCTCTCGTGCTGCGGACCGAGCCCCGCCGCGGCGGACCCTCCGGACCCGTCGAAGGTGCTGCTGCTATGGAGAGCGGCACTGGTACAGGAGTTGACCACGATGCTATCATCGACCGTTGAATATGCTGAAGTCGGCAACCGTGGGTGCTTCCAGCGGCGGGAGGCGTTGTTGCCAACCCGATGGTGCTGTTGCTACAAGAGGGTGTCGGTGATGCTACCGACGGCGGGCGGCCGGCATCGCTCCAACAACAATGCTACCGACGGCAACTGGCAGTGCTGTCAGCGGCGGGCGGCGTTGCTACAATAGTACAAAGGCGATGCTACTGACGGGAGCCGGTGGTGGTGTCAGCGGCGGGCGGTGTTGATGTACCAGCGGTGCTATTGTCGGCAGCCGCCGATGCTTCGAACGGCCATGGCTGATGCTACGAGCGACACCGGCGAAGCTCCGACGACTCTTCGGCGACTGGCGGGCGGCGTTGCTGGAATGGTGTACCAACGGTGCTACCGACGGCAGACGCCGATGCTACCGACGGCCATTGCTGATGCTACGAGCAACCACCGGCGATCTACGGCGACGACGACGTCATCTCCGGCGACTCTCCGACGACAGGCGGGGGCTCACGGTGGTGCTGAAAGGAGGGGTGGTGGTGCTGCTACTCGGCTGCCGAAGACCCTCCTCTTCTGTGTGGAGGATTTTTTTCTGTAATAGTTTTTTTTTTGTATGGAGAAGTTTGATGAATATATGGCGTTGACCACCAGATAGGACACGTGTCGTCCTCTCCACCCGGGGGATCGGAGGAAATTATCCCCCGGGGGACGCTCAGCACGCCCCCAGTAGTATAGCTTGGAATCCAACACAAGTTGCCTCAAACACGACCAGACCTGAAACCGAGACGTACGAACGAACGCACGTACGTCGTGTTGGATTCCCAGTCGGTTGCCTTCTCCTCTGTTGTTTTGTGCTCGGCCACCGCCCCCCCTCCCGTCGATCTCCAGCGCCGCCGCCGTCCCCAATCCAGCCACACCGCCTCGCCTTCTCCGCCCGCGCGCGAAGCTCAGGTCTCCACGCTTTTCTAGGGTCTCTGCTCTGGGGTTTTGCCCGCCGCGTGTCTTGCCGCGCTCTCCGCCCAGGGAGGGGCCTCGGCCACAGCCCCGTCGTCCCCGATGGAGGCCACGGGGAAGCAGGACGAGGTGCTCCGCCTGCCGTCAGGCACGAAGAACCAGAAGGCGCATGTTGAGGACGAGGATTATTTTCACAAGGAAATACAGAGAGCTCTGCTCGACATCCAAGACAAGTTGGCAAACACGACGAAGAACAAGAAGACGGATCAGAACATCTTGCTGCTGCTCAAAGCCGTGTCCAACAGATTGGATCAAGGTGTCCCGGACGAAAACAATGAGATGGACAGGGGCAAATCGGAGGCATGTTTGAATCAGACATCGAACACCACGACCATGGTCGAATCAGACATCGAACCTGAAGCAGATCTCAGTGCAACCGATTCAATGTCGACCATCCAAGCGGAGACCTTACGGCGGATGGTCAAAGACTTCTCCGATTCGATGAGGAGCGCGCCAGCCATACAGCAGGAGCACACGCGGCCAATGGTCGGATCACACAAGCTGTTCAACGAACCTGCAGCAGATCTTGATCATGACGAGATGCCCAAGAAGACCGCGGAAGAGGTGATGGCCTATGAAGCCAAGAATTTCGCTAACTACCGTAGGCGCTGGGAAGCTACATGGAGCAAAACCTGCGGTTCCTTTGAACACATGAGTGAGTAAAGATCGTGCCTGCTGCTTATGTCACTTTTTTCTTACCTACTAGAAGTTCAATACTTTCCTTTTTCTACAAGTAAATTAGGGATTTCTTGTTCTGCTTAATTAATTAGCTAGTAGTATCCATGTCAGATTTATAACACACGCTTTTTAACTTGGGTGCTGCAGCGGCATTGAGTTCCATGCAATTTACATACTACACACCTGGATGCAAACCACCCAGCAGCGGCGCGTGCACTCCTGAAACCCTACAGATATTCTCCATCAAGATTGCAGAATTAACTGGTGGCCTTGGATGGCCCTTGTCTGTGTACGGTGTGGTTGCCGTCCGAGACGTCGTGGATCACAACCGCAACTTTCTTTTCTGCTGTGATAGGAACAACTCTTATGAACTGACACAAGAGGTATGTATTTCTATTTGCTCTTCGTTCTCTTTTTTGGATGAGCTGTTGATTAATGGAGTTTTATCGTTAATTTATATTTGCTCTTCGTTCTCTTTTGGATGAGCTGTTGACTAATGGGGTTTTATCGTTAATGCTTGTAGGATCCTTTCTTGCCCTTGATTGGGCCGTCTCGTGCTGTTGTATATAAAGACACGGTCCACTTTGAAATCGAACTAGAAGTAAAAGGTACAACAAGGTCGCAAGATAAATCATTGATTGTTGAAGGGCGCAACTGTCACAGAGTATTTGGTCATGGTGCATCTACCGTTTGCATTGAGAATTGTTTCTGCAAGATAGAGTTATGTGTGCAGATGGTTAGAAGAACAACCCAGGCCACTACCTTGGGCGTCCAGGTTGTCAGCGGTCGGCAATGGCCTTTTAAATATGGCGCCCGTGTTGCTTGCTCCTCACTACCAGGGAAAATTCATGTCACTAAAGATAACCGAGTCATTCTTATTACTGATCCCGCATCTGGGGAACTTGTGATGGTTGATTCAAAAGATGGAGCAAAGCTTAAAGGTGGCGATGGCTACCTACATCTTTCAAGGAATGTTGTTTCTGTAGAAGCTCAAGGAAGGCTGGATGTTGAGATACAGGCCTACTCCGAATCTGGTGATATTGCTGCACGAGGTCTTGTCAGTTTCCCAGCCAAATTTAGCAAAATAACCAGGAGAAAATGTTCCCTTGGTGGCGTTATGGTGGAGATTACTGTTGCTTGGTCCCGAGTCGCTGTGGACAAGCGCGATGTTATGTCAGATGGAGCTTTGGTTTAAGCTTGTGGCTCCTGATGTCCATGCGGGTTATTGGAGTTTTAATGTTAGTAGTATTTCTGTATCAGTTAGCTGTGTAATTGCTCTAGCTCTTGTATATCATCATTGACTATAACTTTCAGCTACTTCTGTATCGTCTATAACCTGTGCCATCCAGCTATCTGGTCATCCACTGTTGTGTGGTGTCTTGTTGTTTTGGTTAATTACCCTTATTGCTTCCTGATGTAGGTCCTCTTTTGTTTTCTGGTACCATAATACCTCGTTTCTCTGGATGATCTGGTTTCGCATGTCCTGTTTGAGGTGCATACATATTTGAGAATGAGTAGAGGGCAATTTTATTTTGTTTTAATTGCGTGCCAACTGTCAAGTACTAGAATCCATCCGCTCCGCTGTGAGGTGACAATAATCACGCCTGCATCAGGTTCAGGTGACAGTAGAATTGACTGAATACGGAGGTGAACAAATTAAGGCAAGTCGGCCGGCCAATTAATCGGAGGAGAATGGACATTATCTATCTACAGCGTGGTTGGTTGCCACACAAGACGTCGTGGATCACATCCGATGTCCCAAGAACTCAATCGAGATGTATGTATGTATGCTAGTACTATTTCAGGTTTTGTAAATTCTTTTTTTTCCGCACATTCATCTTTTTTGTTGAGGCCATGGGTAATATCCTAATTCTAAAGTAAAAAAATAAAGATTTTTGATTTATTTTTTTGAAAACCAGGTTCCATAGAGCCCGAGCTCTCTTTTAGGTTTTTGAGTCAGAGTGTAGCAATATGGAGCTTATTTTTGTAGAATTTGCAAATGATGTTGTGAAGTTCGAAATTAGCAAACGCTATTGTGAATTTCAAAGAAATTTTATTTTTGACTTCACATTTGTCTTTTTTAGGTCACGGTAGATAGCATAATTCTTTGAAACTCAGAAATTTTTAAGTCAAAAAATAAAGATTCTGGATATTTGTTTTAGAAAACCAGTCACCACGTGGCACGGACACTCTTTTAGGCTTTGTATGTCACAATGTAGAGATAGGAGCTCATTTCTTCGAAATTTTAAAATGCTATTGTGAGGTTTCGAAAATATTTTTTTACGAAGGAGTTCTATGAAATTACAATTTACTATAGAAGAATATATACATAGTATTTTTCAGGCTAAAAATCACAAAATTTTGGATCTAAGTAGGCATTTGAAAATTCGTTTTTGTCTTCACATTTATATTAGTTTGGTAGGCCACAGGAGAAAGTATAAAATATTTTAAAAATATATGCATACATGTATACATATATGTGTACGTGTATACTTTTCCATGTTTTTGAAGTAAAAAAGTAATGATTTCGAATTTTCTGAAGACCTAGCACATGTATCACAGCTGATTTTTTTTGGATTTTTGAGTCAGAGTGAGTAACATGGATCTCGTTTTTTTCAAAATTTGGAAATGTTATTTTCTAGTTTAAAAATACACATATACACAAATATTATATCTACGAATGTGCAATTTGTTGTCTCAAAGTATTTCAGGCTAAAAACAAAAAGATTGGCTCTAAATAGGCATGTGAGAATATATTTTTGTCTTCGAGTTTATCCTTTTCTTTCCGAGTCATGGGCGAAAGAATTTGCCTGGCTTTAGAGCATCTCCAACAGACGCGGGAAAAAACACAGCGCACGCGATATACCGGCCTTTTCCCACGCGCGGGGCAATTACGCGCGCTCCACCGGACGCGGGAAAAAAGCACGCACTGTAACAGATCCTCCATCTTGAGGATCTGTTAACACGGACAAATATGCAACAGGCAAAGGGGATTTCCACACCAATGGCTGCCACTGAAAAACTCTCTCGGCAAGATGGAGTTGCACTGACACAGGTGGAATCAACAAAATACAGAAGTGTTGTCGGAGCCCTGCAATATCTTACCTTGACCCGTCCAGATATCTCATTTAGTGTTAACAAGGTCTGTCAATTTCTGTCAGCTCCAACTGATGTGCACTGGACGGCAGTAAAACGAATTCTGCGTTATCTGAAACACACTAAGTCAGTTGGGCTCCTGCTGCAGAAATCTTCGTCCTTGTTGCTAAGCGGCTTTGCTGATGCAGACTGGGCCGGGTGCCCTGACGATCGGCGCTCGACAGGAGGGCATGCCATCTTCCTTGGATCAAATCTTGTCGCTTGGAGCTCGAGAAAGCAGCCTACGGTGTCGCGATCAAGCACCGAAGCTGAGTACAAATCAGTAGCCAACGCAACAGCTGAAATCATGTGGGTTCAAGGTCTACTGAAAGAACTTGGAGTTTTTCTGAAGAGAGCGCCGAGTCTGTGGTGTGACAACCTCAGTGCAACATACTTAGCAGCCAACCCCATATTTCATGCTAGGATGAAGCATATCGAGGTAGATTACCACTTCGTCCGAGAAAGGGTGGCGCGCAGGGCACTAGATGTGCGATTTGTCTCTACACGCGATCAGCTAGCAGACATACTGACAAAACCTCTTCCTGTACCTTCCTTTGTAAAATTCAGAAACAATCTGAACATGGTAGTCCCACGTTGAGATTGAGGGAGGCTGTTCGACAGTTAGGATTGTACAGATTCTAGAAGGTTTAGTCAGGTTGTTAGTCTAGATAAGATAGCAACGCATGCTGTTAGTATCTAGGAGTTTGTTACTTGTAAATCTGTTGTAAACCCTAGGCCGATCGGCCTGCTATATATACATGAGACGATCGACCCTGAGAGGTCATCGCTTTCCCTCATCTCTCCCTTTTCACCAAGGTTTTCAATTGATATGAACTGTGAGAGAAAAACAGATCTGACACAACAAGAGACTCAACAAACTGAAGAGAATCTCGATTGGGAAAACTGAATATGGAAAAATGAGAGAAAAATAGATCAAGGACAGAATCGGCTCTGCTCGTCGAAGCTAGGAACAGAGGAGCTGACGGCGGCCGCGACCGACCTCGGCGGCTTCCTCGTGAGATGAGGTTCCGGTTGACAGAGGTGGGATGGAAGCGCCGCTGCCGGCCGCAACGACAGCCGGAGAGGGATGGTACCGGCGATTCGGCCGTCGGCAGAGCACGGGATCTCGGCTGATCCCCTTTCGGCTCTCTTGTACTGTGTTGGAAGGGACGAGATAGAGGAGAGAGATGCGAGGGTGGGCAGTATCCAAATGTACCATGTACATTTCCGTTCCTATAGAGGTGGGATTGTGCAGAGTTATCGTCGGTACAGGATGAAAGTGTAAAATAGCCTGCACGAATCTCTGAACATTACGGTTCGTTCGATAAGCCATGAACGTCCACGACGGTGTGGAAAAACCGCACTCTAAGTTTGGATTATTATTACTTAAAAAAAGCATCTACTTATCATCCACCAACAGGAAATCCTTGCTTTCAAGAAAACTAACTGGGTAATCATTAGAGATATGTTGTTTTGAATATTCTGGATGCTGCAATAAAACGGATGTGTGCATCGATTGATGCAGATCGAGGCTGGGGTATTCTCTCGTTTCGAAAAAAAAACAAGTTCACCGATTTCTTTTGTGCAACTCTATGTCAAGTATGTGTCACTTGGTCGACTTGAACAACAAATTGCCACTTTTTTCGCACGTGTCTCACGTGAAACATTTATAAGAACAAACATTAACTAGCACAATTTCAATTTCGATCTAAAGGCTTATATTGACTAGCAAAGACCAACATCAAACAAAGGTAAACCCGGGAGTCGTCGAAACACCGTCGAGAGATAAAATCTAGGGGATCTCAAGACCTCACGAGCATACTCGGGAGTATTTTATTTTATTGGCCGCAAAGACGCTTGGGTCTTGGATTTTTTATTTGACAAAAAAATAGAAATTCTACTACAATTTTTATTATTTTCTGTTTTTTGGATGATACAAAGAAAGCTAGGGGAACTACAAGTACAAGAGATTTGTACAGGTAGCAAAAATTAAATAAAACTACCTACCAAGTGTGAGAAAGAATGGTTGCTCTACCTCGTAGCTCTGAATTTAAGCCATTTTTATCTCATCGTTGAACTTGGACCAACAGATGTGGATACAATCTCCATAAAGAATGAATTTCTTGTCAACCAAACAGATGGACCAACAGATGTGGATACAATCTCCATAAAGAAAGGGTTTGAAATCTGATCCTTTAAAATGGAAACACAATCTCCATGCGATAGGGTTGAGGCAAAAGTCACGGAGGGACAAATATATCTCCAGCAAGATTGAGCAAACTGACAGTGGAAGAAGAAATGTGACCTGGTCTCCAAAACCCCTTTGTTGCACATGACACACATGTAATCCTCAACAAAAAAAATGCTTTCTCGGTAACAAATCTCAGGATTGAGTCTGTCTTGAAGCAGAAGCCAAAAGAACCCCTGTCAATAAGATTTCCGTAGCCATTTAAAGGAAACATGTGGAGGCATTGGGTATTTTCTTTGCATGAGAAAAGCATAAGCCTTGGATACTGAGAGGCCGGTGAAACAAAGCCAACAGTCTCTTGGAGATAGGCATCTCAAGAAGAGATATCAATGGAACGAGCATATGATGCCAAATGGAGAAATAGAGTAACAAGACCAGTTGAGTGCCATTTATGTGTCCATAATAAAATTGAACTCCCATTTTTAAGTTGGCAGGAACAAAGGATTTGGATACTGGTAAAGTTTAATACAGTCTTGCTACCAGAAAAAATAATCACTGGATTTTGTTGGGGGAGAGCATTGCCATAGTAGGACTCCTAGATCAACTGTACCCAAGGGACATCTACCTTGTTAAAGAATTGATGAAGGAACTTCATTAGTAAGCAATCATTTTGGATTTGGAGATCAATTACACCCAGACCTTCATTTTTTTTGGCTTAAAAATGAGTTGTCAGACAACAAGAGTTGGGCTATTGTGAGAAATATCTCCCTTTTCCCGAGACAATGTCATTTGTATTTATCAAGTTGGTCAATAATTCCTTATGAATTTTTAGGGTGCTTAGGACAAAAGTTGGAAGGGATGAAAGCACATAATTGACCATCTCTAGCTTCCGGGAGAGAAAATAGGAGCAGGTGAGTAGTCGCTTTTCCACTCGAGAAACCAAAGGCATTAGCTCAATCATCTTTGGCTTGGTTAAACCCAAGAGGAGTCCCAAATAGGTGAAGGGTAGAACACCCTGCTGGCACTGAAGCATTGCTACTAATTCAGCAAGTCTATCATTCTGGACATTGATAGGATAAATGTTGGACTTATGAAAATTCACTCTCAGCCCAGTAGAAATTGTAAACTCATCCAAAATGAATTTAAGGTGCTGCATTTGTATGTCGTCAAATCATTTTGTACTTCAGATGCTGGCCACATGGCTTAGCATATCTTCAACCGGCAGGCGGAGGCCCTCTCGGGTCGAGCTTGCGGCGCCGCGACGATCACCTTCTTCCCGGATCCAAGTGGTCTCGTCCCTAGCTCCTGCGAGGATGACCATGGTGTGAACTCCCATCTCTCCGACGGTGGCAAGGACACAATTGCATTTTCCAGATAATATTCTGGTTTGTACCGGAATAAACATCGTTGTTTAGGATCCTTTGTTTAAAAAATTGTAGTGCATCGAGATCTTTCGGGGCCTCTCTGGTTCAAAAAAAAATCTTTTTACGAATTTACAGGAGATTAGTGTGTTATAGACCGAAATAATTTCACAAAATTCAAATTCTCGGCTCCAAATCCTAACCGCGTACGGCGGATGACACGCTCGGAGCCTTCGAGAACACGTTGAAGGCCACAACGATTTAGCGGTCCTCTTTTCTTCCACGCCGCCCCACGCGCCAACTCAACACGACTTTTCTCTTCCCCCTACCTCCCGATCTCCTCCTCCTCCTCAAAACCCTAACGACCACCACCCCCGATCCATCCCCACCAAATTCCCACCAAATTATGCTCAATCTCCCAACCAGATCGTAGAACCAACCCCCAGATCAGTCGCCGGACCCGATGAGCCCCTCACAGCCGGACTACTCCCCGCCGCCGCGCGCCGCCACGGCGTCGTCGCCGCCCGACTCATCCGCCGAGGTCCCGCTCGCCCCGGGCTTCCGCTTCCACCCGACCGACGAGGAGCTCGTCTCCTACTACCTCCGCCGCAGGGTCCTCGGCCGGCGCCTCCGGATCGACGCGATCGCGGAGGTGGACCTGTACCGGCTCGAGCCGTGGGACCTGCCCTCCCTCTCCCGCATCCGGAGCCGCGACGCGCAGTGGTACTTCTTCGCGCGCCTCGACCGGAAGGTGGCGGGCGCCGGGGCCGGGGGACGCGGCGGGCCGGGCAACCGGACCAACCGCGCCACGCCGCGCGGGTACTGGAAGACCACGGGCAAGGACCGCGAGGTGTACCACCGCGGGAAGGCCGTCGGCATGAAGAAGACGCTCGTGTTTCACTCCGGCAGGGCGCCCAAGGGCGACCGCACCAACTGGGTCATGCACGAGTACCGCCTCCTCGACAGCGACGGGGGCCCGCAGGTGCTTGCCGGATCGATCTCTTTTCTAACCAGTAAGAGGTTGCGCATGCTTGCTTGCTAGAGCCTAACCAGTAAGTACCGTAGCGCGTCTTGCTGGAGCCCAAATTCATGACCGGGAAGGGCGATTTGATGGTTACCCTATGTATTGCA
This sequence comes from Puccinellia tenuiflora, assembly GCA_012064385.1. Lineage (NCBI taxonomy): Eukaryota > Viridiplantae > Streptophyta > Magnoliopsida > Poales > Poaceae > Puccinellia > Puccinellia tenuiflora. The sequence continues at coordinate 376,017 of QRDG01000024.1, forward strand.
GTCTAGCCTGGAATGTGAGTCACACTGAATTTGTGCTGTCTGCACGATCTCGGTGCTGTTAGGGCTGAGGATGGGCCTGATATAGTACTTGCCAGAGTGGGTTGTTGTAGTTTGATATTGCTTGACTAACTGCTCTACAGTTATAGTGAGTTCTTGACCAGATAGTTGTGTTTTTGGCTGTCTTCTGCGAGGTCTGCATGCATAAGGGGCGGGGCCTCACCGTGGGAGGAGAATTCAGCAAATACCACTGTAAACCATAGTGGTATTTCCTGAAATCTCAAACTTAGGTGAAGACCCTTCCCCGAATCACCATCCCTTGAGAAAGCGGGGGATGCAATTGCACACCAAATAAGAAGAGCATTGGAAAATTCAGCAAATACCACTCCAAACCAAAGTGGCACTTCCTGAAACTTGTGAATCTTAGGTGAAGACCCTTTTCACTAAATCACCGTCCCTTGAGAAAGCAGGTGATGCAATGCGTGAGCTTGCGCACTGAAATAAGAGGATCAACTTAGAATAAGGAGAGTGAAACCATGCAGAAGCACATCTGAAATTATGTAATCAGAAGGGGAGACTTTTATTTGTGACTATCTATCTAAGCAAGGACATTCCTTGTCACATGGATTTGTAAGGATGGTCTACCTTTTTCTTGTTCCACTTCTATACCACCAGTAGTCTTCTATGACGATAAAGTAGATGATCTCTGAATTTACCAAGTTCATCGTTACTTAGTTGATTAGGTTGGATTTGGGAAGATGCTTTTCACACATTTTAGTGCTCTCTCATTTAATGTTATGGTGACAATATTGACTAGTTTTCTTTAAGTTACTTCTTGGCATCATCTAAGGAATATATAATCCGTGTACTTGACAACTTGTTCTAAAGAAGTGATGTTCGTTCTCTTTCACTCTTGAAAAAGTAACCTTGTAGTACTTATTATTGTGTATATTATATTATCACATGTTTCTGGAGTTGTTCCATGTTAGGCGTTAAAATGCGGAATTCCTTTGATATTCTGATGTCTATTTCCTTCTCGGTGCGCAGGATATGCATGTGGTCTGTAGAATCTTTCAGAAAATTGGATCTGGACCGCAGAATGGAGCACAGTATGGTGCACCATACATGGAGGAGGAATGGGAAGAGGAGGATGAGGCAATTGAGAACACACCTACCAGTGGTACATCCACTGAAATGGCTGCGATCGCAGAGACTGCTAGTGCAGAATCAAATGTGGAAGATGAAAATGTATTTTCTAACATTAATGAGCTTGTTCAAGTAAGTTCCCGTATATGTTATCCATCTGCTAGAATTGAAAACTAGAGCGCAATTTACATGTGGCTGTATCTGTCTACACTGAACAATAATAGATGCCTCTTCACTCGGTTGGTGAACCCAACCTTCACTTAAGTCAGCAATCACTACTATTTAAATTCTATGCATTCTACAAATTCTTTTATTTTTCAAAATTGATACTTCTCTGGGGATAGGTACTGTTCCACCAGTTGCGAAAATTGTATTTACCAGTTATCCATTGCTCAGTGAAGCATTTTCTATTGTATGTGTTTATGCACACTGATATTTACTTTGTTACTGTTTTCCATCATTCAGACTCAAGAAGTGCTCAACCCACCAGAATTGTCTCATCTACAAGCACAAGGTTTGAATGAGACTGGTGAGGGCAGCTACGGTGAAGGTGCTATTTCTCTTGAGGAGATCTTGCAGGAACCTTTGTCAAATGGCAGTTTAGAAAATATATGTGAACCTGAAGAGCATAATGCCGTCGATGATCACTTCAGTCTTGAAGATTTGTCTGGATACCCAAGGCAAGATGATGGATATGCAGGTCAGGATGGGCCTATACTTTGGAGTGACCCTTCAAATGGTGATCAGGCATATTGGCCCCTGAGAACTTATGGTAATCAAAACCAGGCCAATGGGACTCTTAGTGCCGAGGAATTCTTTGAGACAGGGAATGATACTAATGCATACTCAGGGCAGCAGCAAGCTTGTCCTCCGGATGACCAGAACTTGTATTTGCAAACTAATGGTCTGCCAGGTCCTCAGCAAGTGGATGACAACATAGCGTTTTATGATGCATCAAATAATCACAAATGGGAAGATGGGAATGACGATTATCTAAATGTGAATGGCCTCATCTACCAGCCAGAGGACGAGTCTCTCTTTGATGTGGGAGACGATCTGATGGCTTACTTTGATGCCACAGAGGACGATTTCAAGTTTGATATTGTTGACCCAGCAGGAGGCTCTGCTTCTCAACTTCCAGACATGTCCAACTTTGCCCAAAAGGTATGCCTCATAACAATAGCATTTTTCTGTTACTCTAGCTTCTTAAAACAAAAATGTCTAGGCTAAATAACCTTCTGCTGGTGCTACTCTTCCAGGATGAAAATATGGATGGCTTTACATTTGATGGGATTTCCAATACGTCAAATGCAAAGGCTCAACATGGCGCATCTTCATCTGGTTCCCGTGGGAATCTATATCCAGACATTGCGGTTCCAGGTACAGTTTTAAGATCTTCCGTTTCGTACTTCCAAATTCCATTTTGGCAATCCGTGGATTCACAGTGGATTAACTCATTTATAAAATTCTGTGAATTTGGTTTGTTCCAGGTGTGCCAATGGATGATAAGGTTGACAAAAGCTTCCGAAAGCGCTTTGTCAACATGCTGGGCTCGTACCCAGCCCCACCTGCAATTGCTTCAGAATTCCCGCCAACCACTGGGAAATCGGTTGACACGCTCACCGGGCCTAGTCAGCTTTGTGTCACTGCGGGCTTCGTCCATGTCGATGGCATCAGTATCACTGATAGCTCCGATGACTGGTACCTGCAGAAGAAGTTTGGCATCAGTGTGCACTTCTCTTTCACCATGGAGAGCGGCGTGTCTACCAAACCCATTGGCTTCAACAACGAGCCGGCTACACGGATGAGCACCGTGCCCTCGGTGCTCCGCAGCGGCCTATACCTTTTCTTTGTCTCTGCGATGATCCTCTTGTTGAGTTTCAAAGTAGGGTCCTGTATCTACAGCAGGTAAGTTAAGTCAGCAGTTTCTTTTGCTTTGGTCTAGTGGAACTATACGGGGGCGTACCCTCGATGACAACGAGGGAATAGCTACACATTTCTTTTACGTGTTTAGTTGGCATACGATTCCTGACTTGGTGAGAAGGTATAGTAGCACCAATAAAACTCTCGAACTGGAGAAACCTCGCTTCCGCTCATTATGCTTCATCTAGGACCTGTAATCTATTCTGTTCATTTGGTTGTCATTCGTGAGGCCTGGAGCCCCTAACGATGTAACATTGATTATGAACCGTGATTCCATATCTCTTGGTTGTTTGGTGTGTCTGGTTTCTAAGTGTCGAATGGTGGATGCATTTTGTATCGACTGAAGATGGCAGATGTTTTTACCAGTGCTCTCCACGTGTAGCAGTTGGTTTTTGGTTCTCTGCATTTCTACCAATTGAAGTTGGCGGTGATAATATTCTCTGGGAACCATCATGTTAGGGCTAATTTGGTTGCCGGGGGAGATATCCCAGGGTGTTAGACCCACGAGGGGGAATTTCCATGTGTATAGGGGATCCCATCCCACCATGGGGGAGATATCCCCATGCTAGTTTGGACAAGGGGGAGGAGAGGAACAGATCTCCAGGAGTCCCGTGCTGCTGTTGGTCTCGCGGATGCAGGGCAGATGAAGACAGCTGTTGCAGATGTCAAAGACCTAGCGCTGCCGCTAGTGGTCTTGCTACCCTTGCTGCGATGCGTCTTGTGGATCTGGGAATATCAATTTCATCTTGAGATCGGCAGGGACAGCATCACAAGGGTGAGAACCGGCAGGACTCTCCGCGTGGAGCAATCGAAGGAGGAAAAGTTGGGTGAATGATTCGCTCGTGGTCACCGGAGCGAGGCGGGGGATTTCGTCGGAGGTGTTGCTTGCGGTCGCCATGGGGAGGAGCTCGGAGGCAGCGCCGTCGCGCGAGAGAGAGGCGGGGGATTCCTTCCCGACCTGTCGAGGCATGGAAACCGCTCCCCGGGAAGGGTCGCGGAAAGGACAGGGATAACTCCCCCTCGTGTGCGTCCAAATGCACCAGTTGGAATCCCAGGGGTGATTTTACTCGTGGTTTCTCCACCTAGGGAATAAGCGGGGATCCTGGGAGGATCCCTTGCAACCAAACTAGCCCTTAAGGGGAACAGTCTTGTAAAATACATATGTGAACCTAGTTTCAAAAAAACGTATTTCTAAATGCCAAAAAAATTCAAAAGAAGTTGCAGCAATACACATCCACATTTATGTGTGCGCCGGAAGTTCTGCGGAAAAACGATTTTCATTTTGGTCTGTAAAAAAGACAAAAGACGTCTTCGAAAAGTTTTTTTCAGAACCGAAATTTGTCTTTTTTTGTGGAGGCGATGATTTTTTTCGCAAAACTTTGTACTGTATGCATATTTTCATGTACAATTTTGTTTCAAATTTTTTTGGACACATTAAAATGCATTTTTCAAAAAACGGGGTAGCTGCTCCTAGATACAGAACGTGCACACTCGGACAGTCTTGGTGAAATTCTGCAGACACATGTGGCATACTAGATCTAGATGCTCTGCAGTTGAACGACGGAAGTTATGTCGTGATAGCTGTAGTGAGTGTCGACCAAACATTTATTTTCCCATTTGTCATGATTAAATAAAGAGAGCAGTTTTATAAATCTATCCCACCGACACCTTCCAGCGCTTATTCGTCCGCCCCTGAATCCCGACCGACAGCACGTTCATGCAAAAGGGCTGATGCTTTCCTTCCGTAGTGGCACACCACGCTCACCATGATTCCCCAGAATAAAGGGAGAAAGATTTGTGCCTATTCTCCAAAGCCAGGCTCTGCAATTCTAGTTGTTTCTACAGCATTTCTACAATCTGAATATGGCACTCATCCATATTCTCTCAGAAATCATGTTATTCTGGGGCGCACAGTCGTGGTGAAATTCTCAGATGCAACGTCTGACACACGACGAACTGTCATGGAGACCATAGAGGAGGTTGTTATGTCCTGATAGCCTAAGCATCGACCGCTCAAGTAACTTCAGTAGATGCAGCTAGCATCGACTGCCCAAGTAACTTCAGTAGATGCATATCTGGTGCATCGACGAATAATCTTGTAGCAGTAACTGGAGATTCCATTTTATATACTTTCAAAATAAAGAGAGCTAATAAGAGCATTCTTACATACGCGTACCTTGGACAAGAAATAGCAGCCCTGCTGCTTTGAAGAAAGAATAGAAAATGGACAGCTCTAGCTCTCTAGAAAGGAAACGGACAGCTGCTAAAGCAGATCAAGAATCTATCCCTTCCAGCGCTTCCGCTACCACGGACGGAACCTCGGTGCGAAGAGATAGATGCTTCTCTTCCATGGTGAAAAGTTCTCCATGCTCCATAACGCCATTCCCTCTGTTCCCAGACCCAAGTGCCCATGCTGGAAAGCCAGCTGATGCTTGAGAGAGCTTTCTACCAGGCCAGCCCTCCAGAATCGCATGTCGCTGGAGCCGGGCACGCACTCCCTCTGCCTTCGTTTCTCATACCGTATGTACACAGGCAGAGGATGTCCTCCAGTCTTCGTTTGCCGACAGGACGGGTTCGCCGGAGGAGGAGGCGCTACGAGTTCTCGGGGAACACGGTCTGGATGAACTTGAGGAAGCGCTCCGAGTAGAACTCAGGGTCGACGGCGGAGATGGACACCGAGTCGTACTGCATCGACTTGACGGCGTGCTCGATCTTCTTGGTGATGTTGTACTCCTGCAGGATGTCGATGATGCCCAGGTACAGCACCACGTCGTACACCTCGTAGAACGACTTGCTCTCGTCCTCCTTGGGGATCTGCTCTGCCCGAGCGGGCATGTTCACACCCAGCTGGATCTGGACCCTGCCAAAAGGGGACACCCACCAGGATGGTAATGTTAAAGAACCATGCGATGTGAGGCTAAAGAAGTGCAGCGTACTTGCAGTTCAGAGCCGTGGGTGTTACAGGAATGTGGTCAAAAAGAAAGAAAAAAGAAGGTGCTCACCTTGCGGTGCCTGGAAGCAGGAGATCTACTTCCCCAAATCCAGCAGCTGACGATCGCAATCTGCTTCCCCTTATGTGAGGGCCGACGACCACACTGTTCTCATCGTTGGCTCTTTGAACCAGAACTAACCCTTCTGGATGGTTAAAGGCGTCATCCTCCTGGGCATCTATACAAGATCATTGTGGACAATGAACATTTGTTCTCCCAACCATAACGAGAATTGAACATGAAACTGCAGGAGGTTAATATATCATGGAAAAAGAAATGGAACATGGCATATCAAAGAATGGAGCAACTATCAGGGTAATATGTGCGTCTCAGCATGTATCTCTGATGGCAGGACCGACAGCTACCTGACTAAACAAGATCCTTGTACAATTTAAGACTAAGTTCACCGGAATGTTAGATTATTTTGGATGGGTTGGCTGGAAACATGAACTGAAATTTACTCTCATCCAGAACCCATGGATACGGTGAATAAAAATAACACATGCTATCATCAGGTAGTGAAACTTAGACCACCATATAGGGAATATGAGTTAGTACTATGAGTGGTCACAGTATTTCTTATGCCCCTAAGTTGAAGATCATTGTATTCTTTAGACGTGTCTATCCCATAAAATTATACATGTTGATAAATTATTTACTGGCAGGTAAAGGCGCGCTTCACCTTCTTCTGAAAGGACAGTTAATCTCTCTGCTGCCATGCTTCGACGATACGATGCACGTGTTCGTAGGTGCTGTGGAGCTCTGTAATGGACACCAAGCAGTAGACTGTAATCCATAATCCGCTGTGACTTCAGAAATTCGCTATCAATTTTTATCTGCCTGAGAAGTGAGAAGAACAATGACCATGAAACACTATTATGAGGTGAAACTTGACCATGTAAGTGCTCTCAGGGCGACAATCAAACATAATAAAACACTGCACATTTCCAGGTCAACTGGTGCCAAAATAGTCAATCAGAGGTGAGTTTTGCACAAAACCTGAAGATGATTACAAACCACGCTGAAATAAACACCAACTACATCAAGAATTTCTTCATGAATATTTACATATATACTATCTTTGCTAACCAAGCGAATTTCTTATTTCAGCAAATTATAATATACTTAAATTTCAACATTCATTTTATATTTAAGTAGTACTATATTAGCTGGACAGCGATTCAAGGGAAATACATCACCAAATATAATGCAGTCATGCCATAAAACCATATCTTAGTAAGTAAATACGAATTTCAGAGAAAGTGTGCTCACTTAAGTAAAGCCTCTCGCCATGAAGGTTCAAGATAAAAGGAATAGTTCAGATCTAAATCCTTCAGAGTTGTGTTCTCATCAATTTCAATTTTATCAGTAGATCGGCCTAAGGATGAACCTTTCAAATCAAATCTTCGGTGGATTCTCAATTCCGTGCAGAACATATTTCCCATTACAACAAAACGGAACTGCAATAGACAGATATTAAAGAAGGATGTTACCACAAACAAGAACATGAACAGGGAAAAACTCAGATGAGATGTGCACATAAGTTGATGATTACCTTTTGACCACTAGAAGGTTTTACCCTGTGCAGGCCAAAAAACTTAGTTATGAGGGTGTTCTCATAAGTATGGACATGATGATAATAGTTTGGAAGCATTCGTAAAAGAACCTACAGGATCATACAGAGTCATGAAACATTCAAATTGCACTAGTACTGCATGATATATAAATAAGTAAATCACTGAACAAGCTATAATAAATAATAGGGTTAATTAGATATATGCCACTGCAATTCATGCGAAATCGAGAAATGCCACTGTAATTTTCATCCTTCGAAAAATGCCACTGCAGTGGCATATTTCGAAGGCTGAAAGTGGCATTTTTAGAAGAATCTTGACAATTGCAGTGGCACTTTTCGAAAGATGAAAATTGCAGTGGTATTTCTTGATTTCGCATGAATTGCAGTGGCATATATCTAATTAACCCTAAATAATTTCCTAGAACAACTTATATACAATCTCTGAAGTCCAGATAGAAAAAGGAACCTGCACTTCAGATTTCCGGAGAGTCTTAATCATGAACCGATCATCTTGTGACAGGAAAAATACACTTCCACTCTTTCCAGGAGAAGATAGCTCCCTAAGTGCAGAATTTCCACATATGGAGATCATATAATCTGCAGCATCAATCTTGAACATCTCTCTCAGATTTCTACATAAATGAAAAGACTGTTTTACAGTTGATAAATGCAGCAGAAAGAGGATTCGGATTTAGGAAAATGATGATCAGAGTAACATCACGAGGGGATTTAAATGTCAAAATGAATAAAATTATGTTCAATAAATGCACAAAACTCAAAAGACCACATGAATCGACAAAGAACAAGGAGGCTACTGTATTCCGCACTCAGATATACATATATGCATAAAATCTTAAACAATATAACAAACCTGAAAACCATGGGACAATAGTCCTTCCATTTAAAATCTTCTGCGGGGTGTGAAGGAGTAAGCCGTGATCCTTCTTTTGGGAAGTTCATCCAGAAACTTGCTCTTGGACCAAAATCTGAAGCACGGACTTCACGTTTTTGAATGGGTGTTATCTTTCCAACTGTGTACCTAAGCATAATAACACAATGAACGTTATACTATATACTTTTGGATATCAGATGTTTCACATCATGCTCTGCTATCAATTACTTTTCAGATGCATACTTCCCATCAGTTCCTAACAAGCATTAAAAGCTGCTGGTTGCCAAATGCAAAATTCCCTGGCCTAACCTAGAGATCTAGTAACCACTACCAGGTAGCACATTCAGCCAAATCTTGCACTGTTGCTTTTCAGAAGAGAAATGATTGTGGTCAAACTTTTGCTAGATTGAACCATAAATGGTATTAAAATGTAGATGATGTAGACCACTAGAGGGGCTTGTAGTTGTGATGTTTCTGTTTTACCAGACAGTTGCCACGCCAAATAGTGCCATGTAAAGTGAGCGATTTATCAAGGGTACATTAATTGACAGGAGTAACATACATTAGGGGCATACCTGATTCCGAGCTGCAAACTTAGCATTAGATCATAGCTTCTATGCCCCTTAATTATAGCCTCTCCAGGTTTTTTTGTTTCTCTGACCATCTTCTTCTGGCGGCGTTTTGCCTTCTTGGATGAACCCGAAAAATTCCTGTCAAGTACTAGCTCGCTGATCAGAACACCTTGCATGTATTCCCTTTCAAGTATAGGAAAATCAGAATCGTCAACGTTTTCAGAGCCTTCTAGACCGGAGGTTTCACTATTTTCATTTCCGATGAATTTTTCTATAGCCACCTCAAGACTCCACCTTCTTTCCAAGGATACATTCCTCAAACTGGGGTGCTCACCCGAGCTCCTTCTAGATGAAGCGCCTGAAGATTCCCTGTTTATGCCAATCTTCATGTTTCCCATGTCAACAGACGAAGAGTGGAGTATGCGTGAACCATGATTCGAACCATGATTCTGCCTTCTTGGGTCAGGCAGCACACCTCTGTTCCTCAGACTATTGATGTACATCTCATCATTAACAGGAACTTTGCAGCCTCTTGGATACAAAGTGCCTTTCCCATCCTTCAAGCCCCTGGTCCAGGTCCCAACATAGTACCCACAGTCATCCCACGTATAGATACCATACCCATGCATCATGCCATCCAACCAGTTGCCTTCATACAAATCCCCATTCTTCCAGGTAAAAGTCCCCTTCCCAGACATCTTGCCATTCTTCATATTGCCAGTATACGTGTTCCCATTCTGCCACGTATACTTCCCATGGCCCTGTATCTCTCCCTGGATCCAAGAACCCTGGAACATGTCCCCATTCGGATACGTCTGGCATCCGAGACCATGCTTACGGTTCAACTTCCACCGCCCCTTGTACACGATTCTATCCTGCCCAGTATACGTGCCTTCGCCGTATATGTACCCACCGGCGTACTCGCCCTCATAGGTGGCTCCGGACGGCCACAGCGTCTTCCCTTGCCCGTGCCTCATCCCCATCCTCCACTCACCATCGTAGATACAGCCGTCCGGCCAGGTGTACCGCCCCGAGCCCTCCGGCGTGCTCCCCAGCAATGTGCCGGAATAGGCGTCGCCGCTAGGGAGCCTGACGTCCCTAACACTGAATCCCGCGTTTGCTTCGGAAGCATGAGGTTCTTGGCCATTCGCCAAAGTCGCCAACACCTCTGTCTCGATGTTGCAGCTGGTGCCTCGGAACAGGTCGATTCTCTCGGAATGGGAGATCGCCGCTGGCTCGTTCCGGAGAGCCACCGGGGCTGTCATGCATGCCCCGCGGCAGGGCCCGCGGTTCACAGTGACGAGGAAGGTGAATCCAAAGCACAATCTGCATGAAAAAGTTCAGACAAGATATGATCAGGTAATGGTACCAGTGGTAGGTGCTAGAACTAGAATCGGTACAGTGAACTGAAGGACAGAACAGTAATGATTTGTGCAGATTATCAAGGGTGAAATTATGGTAGATGAAGGCCACAGCGGAGAATCATCAAGCATAGACAGTTGAGCAAAAGCTGTCGAGCAGCACAACACACCCCATGTCTGAAACTCGTATCTAAATGCTCGAATCGCACGCGATTATTTCCCAGATCCAACTACAATTAAATCAAACACGCCGTCGGAAACCAAGCAATGCACAATCCAGCATAGAAACATCGTCAGCAAACGCACGGAGAGGCCTCCCTCATCTATGTACACAAGGACTGGCAGCATGGCACAGCAAGCAACTCCTGCTGCATATGAACGAAAAGCCCTCTTGATTTTTCCCTATGAACTCCTCCAAATAGAACAGGATTGGATGTAACGGAACCGTGGTCGAGGATCGAGCTGATTAAGCCGGGTCGGACGCTGCGGCTAATCGGAGCACGGACGGACGAATCCGCAGGGATGAGACAGAAACAGAGCGAACTGACAGGACCATCCATAGGCAGGCTGGACCGCCGAACACCAAATCAGGCGTTGGTCCAATCCGTACGAAAACAGTATTATCCGTATTCCGGAGAGAGAGAGAGAGAGAGAGGGAGAAAAAAAAGTGGTATTCATGCCGGAAAAATCCCTTCCCGTGGGCAACTCTAGCGTAGAGACTCGAGACCTCGGGTGAAGGAACGCGAGCTCACGGGAAATCGCGGCGGGGGGTGAAGCCAAGCGGGCAGCCACGCGGCGCGGCTCGGCGGAGGACTTCGAAACCGAATTACTGCCGGCGAGAGTGCGGGGAGGAGGGGACTGGATCAACTACCGTCCCGTCCCGAGCGGGCGGGCGCTGCGCTGCGGGGAGGAGGTAAAATCGGATCGATGCGTACGGCGCGGAGCAAGTAAACAGAGAGAGAGAGAGAGAGGGGTTTGCCGTACCGTAGCGGCGACGAGCGGCGGGTCGACCGGCGAGGCGGAGGTGGGGAATCCGATCCTCCGAGGGCGGCGAGGACGACGACGACGACGCGTAAGGAGGGGAGAGGAGAGGGGTGGTGATCGAGTGGAGTTGGGAGAAAACAAACTTGGGGGAGAGCGGAATGACGCGAGTGTGAAATGGTCAAGTAGCAGGCTCCAGCCTGCCCGTCGGCAATTAATTAACTTTGATTACTAATCAAATGGACGATGTGATTGGGGCTCTGTTTTAATTAACTAATAATGTAATTGGCGGCAGCAGTACGTACAAGATTGCAGCAGCAGTAGCACGATGGTAAGATTGCTAGACGAGCCAAGATTTTTATTCGTTCGTCGGCTTCTGGGCAGGCCGCCATTTTTATTCCCACCGCCCAAGTGCCATCCTTCCAAAAAATAATTATCTCTCCTACTAGTGGTACTTTTTTTTAGGTGAACTACTAGCCAGCTCGAGCCATTTTTCATCAGTTAAATAAATGAAAGAACGGAATACAACAGAGATAGAACGGCACAACACAGCCACAGAGACACACCTCAACCAGGAAAAAAAAAGAGAAAAAAAGTTGTTTTGGAGATCGTCATCCGTGTAGCCCGCTTTATTGAATTTTTTGAAATCGATATTTTAAAGTTTTAGAAAATTCGGAAAAAAATGTCTACATGTTTACAACGATGTATTTAACGGTCCTGCAAAATTTCGACCAGAAATACTTTATATTCTGGCCTACACAATTTTTTTTATTTTGACAAATCTTAATTTTTTGAACTGGGCACTGTTCACCAACTCAGATTCAGAAATTTGTCAGTTTTACACAGCCCATAATAAAGAACATTTCGCATTGTTTTTTTTTTTTACACACCGGTAAAACTGATCATTGGCTACATCTAGGAATTGTTTCAGAATATTTGAAACTTTGAAATATATTTATTTTTTGAAAAAGGGCTCCGCTCCATGGAGCCCTTACTCCAAAACGCTGCTCTCGGATAAAACCAGAAAGAAGAGAAGAAAAAAATGGTTTTACTGGCTCAGAATTAAGTTAGTGCTCAGTTAAGTCATTCACGCTCAGATTTGTCTCGTGGTTAGTGTATCACGAGCTGCAAGTTGAGTTGCAACTCAGATTTTTTGTCAATTGCAAGTGAGAGTTGCAACTGAAAAAAATTCTCCACGCCCTTAGATTTGCTTTTTGATGAGTTACAGTTGGAATTTTGATGACTAAAAATTAATTTAATTCTCTTCACTAAGAATTAATTTAATTTTGATGACTAAAAGGCCTGAAACTCCCCGAGGCAGCCGCTTGAAGCACAACCACCTTCAAAGAACGGGAGAAGAAACATGGCACCAACACAGGCTATAACACCATGTAGACGTACCAGAACATAGTGTTGACCATACGGCTAATAATATCACGGCCTAAAATCATCATGGAGTTCACCATGCTTGATTAGAACGACTAGCGTTGCATCTCGTAGCTAGACTAGACCGGACGGAATTTGTTGGACTTCCATTAATTTTATCCCAACTTTGTTTATCCCGTTCGAGGCATCCTATTGGCAGCTAGCTGGGTCAACTTGCCTCGCTAGCCCCCACACCAAGACAGAACCGTGGGGCCCACACGCCAGGCTATGTGCATACGTATATGATAACGACCTCCCAAGTAGGGCTCGAATTAAAACTCGAAACTCGCGAGTTAAATGAGTAGATCGGAACTCGACTCGGCTCGGCTCGAACTCGTTGCTAAACGAGCCGAGCCGAGTTTTTATTTTAGACGGTAAACGAGTTCGAGTTAAACGAGCCGAGTTCCGAGCTACTCGTTTAGCTCGTTTAACTCGATAAAAAAAGTCATTACATGTATTCTTATCTTTGTGAATTTTTTTTCCATATTATTATAGTTTAGCGACTAGATATTATTTGATAGTGTCATATTGTCATTGATTATTGTGATAATTGCATCATACATGCCCAAATAATTAGAAATAATTATATATAAAAAAATTATAATGCATGTTAATAGTTTTACCGAGCTAAACGAGTTAAACGAGCAAACTCACGAGTTTAGCGAGCCGAGCCGAGTTTCATTTCTGGACTCGTTTATTAAACGAGTCGAGCCGAGCTAGCTCGTTAGTTGACCGAGCTTGAACGAGTTGAGCCGAGACGGCTCGGCTCGGCTCGGCTCGAATTCTAGGCCTACTCCCAAGCAAAGGGTCGACACCATACCAATAATTAATCTCCCTACCGAGAAAGGTAGATTAAGGCGAGATCAGGTTTAGGATCAAGTCAACTAGAGTTAAGTTGATCAAATTGACGACCTAGAACTACGCGTAGGACTAATATAACTAGACGGAGGTAGTACTATATACGCTAGAGATAACAATTACTCTACATGATTAGTTTTTTTTTTCGAAATGGGGAATAGCCCCAGCCTCTGCATCAAATTGATGCACACGGCTTTTTTTATTGCAAAGTTTTTAAATATGAAGTTTACAAATCATGGGTCACACAAAGTGGCAACATGAATAAGCCAGCGAAATAACAATTCACTCTCTCCGATGAAAATATCTCATCCCTCATGCACACGATATCTTTTCTCCTTTATCTTGTTTCATGATCACAATCTGAGCTTTTGCCAAATCACCCAAGGGGAAATTATTTTGGGTTGCAGAAGACGCATGGTAAAAATTACGGTACGAGTACGACTACCTAATCACATATGGAACCTTATCGCTAATCACAGATCAAGATTAAACAAATAGAAGATCGTTTTTTGGGTAACACCTAGCGCAAAAGAAATACAAAAAAAAGGTATAATTAGCGCTAGCTAGCTAGCGCATATTTTATTATGGTACCTATGCGCGTCGATCACTGTCACTAGCCACCCCACTTGAATTTGGAAACCGGACGATTTGGCCATCGGTTGCTCGTGCTACTACTCCTACGCACCGGATATATTAGGTATGCTTTGTAGTTAATTAATCAAGGATGCTGTGAATTAACAATGGCAGCGGCATCTTAAAGGACTGCTCTTACATTTGAATATGTTGTGGACAGTAGGGGACACACTGGGTGGAGATATTTTGTGGACAGTTGGTGCATGCGATTTTGTTTAAAATAAATTTATATTAACAAAGTTTGCTAAACCAAATTTCTATTTGAAATTGCATATTGGAGGCGGAATTAATCTAAGTAATACTGTTCGCAAAGCATATTTCTGCTTAAATCATTAGTTTAGAAACTGCTAGCTGTCATCACATAAATACGGGAAAATAATTAAGAATCATGACCCGCTAGAGTAGTATGTATATATTGTATACCAGTATTTTTTCACGAGGACCCAGATATATCGTAAAAGTTTGTTTTTTTTTGCGAAAATATCATAAAAGTTTGTTAAAAGTACAAAACACCCCACACATGCTAAAAATTACATCGAGTTCCTTAGGGCAGCCACAATGTGTAGAAAAGCTCACCTTAAGTCCTACGTACGTGGCATCTACTAAACTGATCATTATACATTGTGGAGAAAATAAGCCTATCCTTAAGCTTAATGTGCACCTCAAGAGTGTGCCATAAGGAATATAAAACTGATTTCTCCTCTCTTCTCTCTCTTGCATGTAGAGGCATGACATGATATATGGGTACCACCTTATGGCAAAAGCACACCTTATACATTGTAGGTCTAACCATATGCAATATGGGGTCCACCTTATACATTACGGATGCCCTTATACCCACTACCGTCGTCAGAGCGAGCTGCCGACGAGTCGCTGTTGCCACTCCCTACTGGAGCCCTGGAGCCCGACTGACTCTGTTGATTATAGCCGAGAGCTGAAGTCGTCGACATTGAAATTTGAATCAATCTGAATCTCCTGATACAAAACCTGCAATACACTCAGGCTCAGCTTGATTAAATTAGTGGATGATGGGACCTGAGACTTGCTTAACTTATTTTAAATTGGTGGTAGTGCAAGATTGCAGTGGCACGATGGATTACTAGACGCGCCAAGATTGTTTTTTTTTTAATTCGCAAGATTGCAGCAGGCGCCATTTTTATTCCGGGAGACCCACCGCCAAGATCCAAGCGCTGCCGTCCTTCCAAGAAAGAAATAGTTTTCTCCAAGTCCGGCTAATAATACTACTATCACGGTCCAAAACCATCGCCAATGCTTAGGTAGAGCATGCAACAACTACTCCTAGACCTAGAGGAGATGAGCTTGCCTGTTTTTTTGTTGTTTATAATATCCCGTTCGACGCATCCGATTGGCAGTGGCAGTGTGGGTCAACTTTCCTCGCCCGCCCCACACATCGAGGGCCCAAGCCCAATGCAACAGATGGAAAGATACAGCTGTGGGGCCCACACGATGTGGATGTACTAAGTACTCCCCTCCGTATCAAAATATAAAATGTTTTAGCATTTCTCTTTCCATCCGTATGTAGACATGTTTTAGTGTAAGATTCATTTAGATACGGATGAAAAGAGAAATGCTAAAACATCTTATATTTTGATACGGAGGGAGTATATGGCAACGCGCTGAAGCGCCTCCCAAGCAAAGAAAGGGTCGAGACATCATATTCAGATATACTCGATTCATCTTCCTCCCGGGAAGGCTTAGATTAAGGCCAGATCAGGTTTAGGATCAAGTTAACTACACTAGAGATAATAATTACTACTATACATATGATCCAACTCTACAAGATTTGATTTCGACTAATCCATGGCATGCACCCAAAAAACGAAGGGGGTGTGTACGTGTGTCCCCTTTACCGTACAAGAAACATCAACCATCATGGAGTTCACCATGCTTGATTAGAACACTAGCGTTGCATTTGCATCTCCTTGACCGGAAGGAATTTTCTGGCCTAATTCCATTAATATTATCCCTACTTTGTTTATCCCGTTCAAGGCATCCTATTGGCAGCTAGCTGGGTTAACTTGCCTCGCTCGCCCCCGAATCAAGACAGAACCGTGGGGCCCACACGCCAGACTATGTGCATATATGGCAACGCGCTGAAGCACCTCGCAAGTTAGTACACTAGAGATAATAATTACATGATTAGTATGTAAGACGTGGTCCAACAATTCACGCTCTCCGATGAATATCTCATTCATGCACACGTATCTTCTCTCAATCATCTTGTTGCATGGGGGGGGGGGGGGGGGGGGGGGGATGATTGTTTTTTGGTTGCAGTAAACGCATGGTAGCAGAACTACGGTACAACCTAATCACGGAGGCTTATTATCTTTAATCATAACATCAATAACGACTAAAGAAAGAGAAGACCGGTGCCTATGGCAAAATAATACTCCTACAAAAAAAATCGCTCCGTCCGATCCATAGAAAATGCCCTTCATATTGTACCGAGTTAGTACAAATTTTGTACTAAGTGGGCCACACTTTTATGGATCGGAGGGAGTATTTTTTTTTCCGATCAATAAAATTTCATGGTACCTATGTGAAAGAGCATGGTTGCCCCCATATGTTGTTTTGGTAATTAATGACAATCTCTATGGACTAATGTGTGCTTTGAGTTATATTTGCAGTGTTGGTCCGTATGAAATGCTTGAACTCCATATGTTGGAGTCGAGGCTAAAATAAGAAGATTATATGTTGATCAAGACTAAGTGCAAGTTGATCAACATACAAGATAAGGTGTTGGTCCGTATGGAATGCTTGAACTCCATATGTTGGAGTCGAAGCTAAAAAAAGAAGATTATATGTTGATCAAGGCTAAGTAAAAGTTGATCAACATACAGATAAGGGCAAGTGAAGATATGCGAAAGAGTGTCTCTCCCATATTGGTGTATGGGGGAGCAATATGCGAGGCTTCACCGAGCGGAGCGTAATCAAGAAAGGTGATCCACTTGAGAGGAGATCAAGATCGTCATCATCTAGCTCAAGTGGAATGCGCAAGGCAAAGGTAATATCTTGATAGGGTTTCTATTTTACCGGTCTCGCGGTGTAGTTGGGAGACCGGGTTTTAGGAT
>QRDG01000024.1:397962-435062 GCA_012064385.1 Puccinellia tenuiflora
CGCCCGTCTCGTGAGGTCGTGGGCAGCAAACCGGCCTTCGATCCGCTCAGCCCCAAGACATCTCTTATGATCTGCAACATCCCCAACCGCTTCACGTAAGTAGTACTCATGTGATGCCTTCCTTCATTCGTGTACATGCGTCCGTGCGTGTGCTAGTTGCTTAAGTTGGAGATTTTGTTCCTCGCAGGAAGCGGAGATTGATGAGCATCCTCGACCAGCACTGCGCCGAGGAGAACGACAAGCTGGCCCGCCACCGCCACGGCTTGAAGTCGGAGTACGACTTCCTCTACCTCCCAGTCGACTTCGGGTACGTACTCCAGGACACTCCTACGGCCTTCCTTTCCCCATCTGTTCCATGGCTGATGTTTTGTCCGATCCGAGCTGACCTCGTCTTGATGGTTCGTTTGGTTCTCGTCTTGATTGTTCGTTGGGTGGCGCAGGACTAGTTTCAACAAGGGCTATGCCTTCGTCAACATGACGACGGCGGCGGCGGCGCGCCGGCTCCACGAGTTCCTCCACGGCCATAGCTGGGCCGCCATCGGCTCCGGCAAGGTGTGCGAGGTCGTGCACGCCGACATCCAGGTACCCACGCGCGCAGCTCTCTAGATCGGCATCTTTACTCCGTGCATGAATACCTGTGCTAATGAATGTTGTGGCTGCTCGGGATCCGCAGGGCGTGGAGGCGTTCGCGGCACATTTCTCCGGGTCCATGTTCCCATGTGGCGACGGCAAGAAGGAGTTCCTGCCGGTGCGCTTCGGCCCACCGCGGGACGGTCTCCGGCAGACGGCGGAGCGCATCATCGGCCGCACAGTTCGTCCGTCCACCTCGGCGTCCCGGGCTGATGTAAGGCGCTGACCACGCCGATCGTCCGCCGCCGCACCGCACGCTGTCCTCCGTGGTCGTCTCGTCTCTATCTTGCATTCTATCCAGGCTTTGCCATGCCATGGATGGATAGAACGGGAGATAGGACTCGTTAGAGGCTGGCTTAGTATCAATCTGTTTGCCATTTGCGCGTGTCACCTATGCGTCCTAGTTCTAGCTAGATACTTCAGTTTGAACTTTGTATCAGTAGGGGAATGCTGTTTCTGGCTAGTTATCTGGAAATCAAAGAAGGATCCTGTGTCTTGAGTCCGTTCTTGGCAGGGTACCCACTGCTTGTTAGATGTGTTAGTACTGAAAATCCAGTTTTTCAGTATACTTAAAAACCCAGTTTTTCATCAGTATACTAGAAAGAGAGTTTTCAGCAATCTAACTTTTTCTGCAAAGAAAAATCACTTCTTCTCAATTTCTCATATGAACATGCAAATAAACTCTAGTCAACGGGCGATGTGCCCTATGTGGGGAGTTTGAGGACACCAACCACATTTTCTTCTCATGTCCGCTGCTAAATTTTTGTGGAGCGCGGTGCGGGAGATCCTCCAATGTAATTGGAACCCCGCATGCTTCGCGGATATCTACAGGCTGATTCGTTGCCACTCGGGCACCTTGAAACGTGTCCTCTGGACGTGTTGTACGGCGCTAGTTTGGACCTTATGGACCACGCGAAATAAGTTTACCATAGAGGGGGTCCTCCCCTCACAACCTGCTAACCTCATATACAAATTATCTATGCACCTGCAGGTATGGAAAACAGTGGCTAGGCGACAGGACCGTGAGACGCTTGGGCAGGCGATTAGCAGGATTCGTCTTCTATATGCCCAGCTGCGGGAGGATCATGTTTGAGCCCCGCCCTGCTTGTATCCCTTAGATAGGTGTTGTAGCTAGTTGGTAGCGTCTTGGGGGCTGCTGCCCGCTTCTAGCTGTCAGTAGTTGGAGGGTCCGGCTACTTGCCTCGATGGTGTTCATCATTGTATCCTTTACGTTTCAGGCCTGCGAGCCTTGGTTTGTCCAGCTCCGACATGTTCGAATCTTGTTACCTTGTTGGCTTCATTAAGTTAAAGCCGGGCTCATCTTGAGCCTTCGGTCTAAATAATTTGAAAACAATGACTAATAGTTCAAATCGAATAGTTTAAAAAATTAGAAGTCACGTTCGAATATATAGTTGTCTCCAAATAAAATAAGAACAAACATCACCAAACCATCCCAAAACAGTTGCCACTGATGCTAAATCCGATCATGGGGAGATGGTCATTAGAAGCTCTCGGGTACACGTAGAGGAAATCTTGGATCAAGTTCTAGCTAGACATGCCTATGAAGTGGGAGAACAAACATCACCAAACTATCCCAAAAGGCCAAAACAGTTTGAACTTTGTGTGTGGTATGCCGTGGCTGGCTGAGTTGTCTTGAAGTGTATAGGATCCTGTGTTGTGCAATGTGTAAATTGGTATGATGGTTTTGGGGCTGCTAGATCGCACGCCTCCGTCTCTGTTCTCATTGCTTTATATAGTCAATTACATGAGGTGGTCTTGCCGTGCAAGCCAAGGTAATTACAACAAGAATTATACTTGGACTCAAACTCTAACTAGGTCGGTTATCTCTAGAATACGGTAGAGACACCCGAGACACCGTATTATTCTCCAACACGCCCCTCTGAACCTGGGTGATCCACCAGGTGAAGACTGGATCGAAATTCATGAAATAATGTCGTTGGCAAACCTTTGGTGAAGATGTCTGCATACTGTGTCGAGGATGGAACATGTAGAACACGAACAGCACCGAGAGCCACTTTCTCCCGAACAAGTAGTACTACTGTTTCTTGGCAATTTACCCACAACATTTTATATGTTTGGTGTTTTAGATCCGGAAAAAGTTGGTACTGAAAATCATTTTCAGTAGTATTGTGGAGACACTACGGCTTTTTCTGCACCAAAAAACAATTTCTTCTCTATTTCTCTTATGAACACACAAATAAATTCCACAGTCTAATTTGACATGAAAATAATTCAGCAAAATTAGGTTTCAACGTGATAGAATAGAATTATAGTTGAAATCCTGTAATTTCAAAATTTTGAAGTCACGTGCAAGTATAAAGTTGCGACAAATGGTCCAAATAAAACATGAACTATCCCCAAAACAGTTGCCTCTGATGCACAATTAGATAATCATGAAGCTATTCATTAGAAGATAGTCTTTAACTGTGGTACACCTCGAGGAAATCTTGGATCTAGTTCGGGTCGTGATCTCACACAACTGCCAACATTGTCTTACTCAAATTCCCAAGTTGTGGCTCCTCTCATCCTCTAATGATCACATAAGTCGTCATGATGTTGTATAGGGTCTTCTGTTAGAATAGGTCACGTATACGTGACGTGTTTTATACGGTTTGTACTTTGTACCTGTCTTGACATATAAATAAAGATCCCGAGGTGGGGCAGCACTCCACCGAAACCCCAAAATCTATTTTGGCGCTCAGAGCCGCGCAAATGTCCGTCATCTTCGTCACCAACTCCAGACGCTGCGGAAGGAGGCGATGACCGTGGCCCAGTACATGCACAAGATGAAGTCCTTCGCCGACACCATGGCGGCCGCTGGGACTCCCGTCTCGGATGACGAGCTTGTCGACTACATCATCACGGGCCTCGGTTCGGACTACAACTCCATCGCCGGCTCCCTCACTACGGGAAACCGCTCGGTGCCCTACACCGAGTTCTACTCCGCCGTTCTCTCGTTCGAGTCTCTTCAGGCGCAGCAGCTTCAGGACGCCCAGTGGATGGCTTCGGCAAACGCCGCTTCACGACTCGGCAACTTCCCCAACTCTAGCCGGCCACGCGCTCCTGAGTCCTCCCTACACAGTATGGTGGGGGTCGTCCTGCTGGGAATACCTACCAGCAAGGTCGTCCGTCCCAGGGCGGCAATGATCGCCAACAGTCGGGCGGTTACGACGGTGGTGGTCTGAACTCTGGCCGCAATGGCGGCAAGCGGCAGCGCCCGCGCTGCCAAATTTGTGGTTATTGGGGGCATGAGGCCTTCGACTGCAAAAATCGCTTCAACCACGATTACTCCCGCAACAACAACCAGCGTTCCGGCAACGCTGCCTCCATGAACTCCAACAACACGGCTCCGTGGTTGACTCCGGGGCTACAGATCACTTCACCAACGATCTTGAGCGTCTTCATATCCATTAGCGCGATGCTGGCAAGGACAACGTTCAAGTGGCTAACGGTAAAGGTTTGTCTATTTCGCATATTGATCACATTCGACTTTGGCCGGTTCATCTCTCCATTTGAAAAACATACTCCATGTCCCTCATATTAACCAACATCTTCTCTCAGTTTATCGTCTTGTTTGTGATAACGATGTGTTTGTCGAATTCCACCGTCATTTTTTCTGTGTTAAGGACAAGGTCACGAGGAGAATTCTTCTTCATGGTAGGAGTCATGGGGGCCTCTATCCGATTCCGTTTAGTCGAGCGTCGTGTCCACCATCATCACACCATGCTAGCTCCGGTGTCAAGGTCCAGTCGTCTCAGTGGCATCAGCGTCTTGGTCATCCCTCTAATAATATAGTGCAAAACATTGTTAAGCACCATAGTTTGCCTTGTTTACCGTCAGAACACTCTGTTTCAGTTTGCGATGCTTGTCAGCGCGGCAAAATCCATCAGTTATCTTATACCTCTTCCGAACGTGTCTCTACTATGCCACTTGAGTTGATTCATTCTGATGTTTGGGGCCCTGCTGTTGCGTCTTCTGGTGGTTACAAATATTATGTTAGTTTTATTGATGACTACTCTCGCTTTACCTGGATATATCTTCTTAAACATAAATCTGATGTCGAGCAAGTCTTCTATGCTTTCCAGGCCCATGTCGAGCGTCTAATGGACGACAAGATTAAGGTTGTCCAGTCTGATTGGGGTGGCGAGTACCATCGGTTTCACCACTATTTTCAGCATACGGACATCTCTCATAGAGTCTCATGTCCTCACACTTCTCAACAGAACGGTGTTGCAGAACGCAAACATCATCATCTCGTTGAAACGGGATTGGCTCTTTTGCCCACTCCTCCCTGCCGCTTCGGTTTTGGGACGAAGCATTCTTGACTGCGTGCTATCTCATCAATCGCATGCCTACAACTGTTTTACACAAGGATACACCCATCTTCCGCCTTCTTAAAATTCAGCCAAACTATGATTTTCTTCGCACTTTTGGCTGTGCGTGCTGGCCTAGTCGTCGTAAATATAATGCGCATAAGCTTGAGTTTCGTTCCAAACTTTGTGTGTTCTTAGGCTATAGCACCATGCATAAGGGGTACAAATGCCTAGATCGGTCCACGGGGCGGATTTATATTTCTCGGGATGTTGTGTTTGATGAGTCTGTTTTTCCCTATGCTACTCCCGGCGTTCAGATTGATATTCCAACTCTTTATGAGGCAATCACTTTTCCTTCGTCTGAACCGGCTAAGAGTGAACATATGCGCAAATATGACTTATCCTTGTATCAGAAACTAGAAGGACCTTGAACAATGGCAAATTAAGCTTGTAAGACACCAAAAGCTCCGTCAATTTCTTTTGGACAAGTTTCTTGAGCCTATAAAATTGGCATGTCCTTTTACCTTCAGAATTTGGTATTGTCTCCACAAATGTTGACTACAAAAAATAGATGCCATCAACCAGATAGTAGGCCATGTCACAGGCATGACCATTGACAATGAACTTGCAAGACGGAGAATGACGGGCTGCAAGCCTAGAGAAAAGAGGAGATCTATGCATGACATTCAGGTATTTGTGAGAGCTAGGCATCCCAAAGTAGCAAAGACAAAACCACGAGTCATCGGAGGCAACTAATTCAAGTATGGTTGTTGGATCACAAACATGTCCTTTGTATTGCATATTTCATGTTGTAGGACAGTTCTTCCATCGCCGGTGCATACAATCAATCCCCCCAAACATCCGAGGCCACCCAATTACATCACTTGTTGCCAATAGCCTTGAAGTGTCCTCGACACCAGGTACTCGGGTCCGAAGACCTTGATCATTGTCTCTAGAAACTTCCGAACAAACATGAGGGTTGTGTATTCCTCAATGTGAAGGTAAAGCACAAACCCAAGATGGCTAACTACAATTCTCCGACATGTGAAGTACATTTCATTAGCTTCAAGATCATGGCACACCGAGAGCTCCCTCCTCATTCGGCAGCGTTTCCAAAAGATATGAACATTGTATGTAAAATTCTGCACAAAATATTCCTTCATATCCCGAGATGGCACCCAGTTAGGAACCTAGAAGCCTTCCCTTCTTGTTTCCGTCAATCTCCCTCTTGGAAAGCATCAAATCAATCTCCTCTCATTATCATCTTTGAACAACTCGGTAAAAACATCTCCACGTTTGACTACTCCACACCTAAAACATCTCCATAGTTGACTACTCATCTACATGATTTGCAAGTGCAATGTCATCTACATGATAGAACTAAAATCGAAAAATCAGTTCAGAACTACCTTAAGCATATTTTAAAAGATCACCTACGTCGACTAGAGGGGGTGAGTAGGCGACAACTACAAATTAAGGGAAGTTGGCTGCTTTCGACAAAACAAAATCTATGTTTTGCTAAAAAAAACATTAACCATCCAAACTACAAAGGCTAAACTTACAGAAAATTAGATTGCACAAATTTAAAGGAGCTAGGAATCGCAAACACGAAAATGTATCCAAGGTTTGGATAGCTATCGATATCCTAATTCCTCGTAGGAGGACGCTCGGATACCAAGTCTTGTCACATAGAACCATCCATCCCACCTTGAGTTAGGACACAAAGTCATTCCCAATCACGGAGGGTAGATCATTACAAGTAGTAAGTGTTGTCCATCCTTCACAAACTCGTGGATCTTTAACGACGAATGTTTCCGAGTTACACTATAGCTGTCTAGGAGGCATGCATCCTCCAATAGGAAATAACACTTAGCTAGCACTTGGGATCTGGAAGCCCAATCAAAAGATTCGCAAGAAAATTTCCTCAAAGGACCATAGATCTGGAATAATTTGAGTGGATTGCGTGGAGTAGGTGCAAAGGACAGAAGGTCGAAAAGAGGTCCTTTGCACTACCAACATATTAGGTCATACGCTGCCACAACACTCCACTCGTACGACGTGTGTGGCAGCAACCTGTGTCACTTTCATGTTGCATCGAGACCATCGCCGAAGACACCGGCATATCTGGAAGTTGTCCAAGATTTGCCAAACCCGCCCCCCTGACTCGTCGTCGCGATCCATGGCCGTGATGGGAGAGGCTCCGCCCTAGCCGCTACAACTCCACGGGAGCAGCGCGGGCACTTCCGCATCTCCCACGGTAACATCTTATCGTCGCGCCTGCTACTATGTTCGTACACAAAGGATGGCGCGGAGACCCCCCCCCCTCTCAATTGTCGCCGCGTATCTCCATGAGACTACTAGAAGACCAGATACTCCCTGTCCTCATTACCGGCATCGCACAACCTTAGTCCGGCATCGATCGGCGAGGGGTGAGACCGTGAGAGGGAGGGAGTAGTGTGGCAGCGGCCCCCTAGGGTTTGCCCCGTTAGCTATGAAATTTAGTGTATGTAGTAAGAATATATGTGGACCTGTGGAGAAACATTCCATATCTTCCAAAAAGTTGAAAATGGTTTTGAGTATTTTTGAAATATGCTCCAAGTGACACGAGCTCCTTTTAGTGGTATTCGCTAGGCGCCCAGATTTCAACTTTTTACAGGGTTTACAAGGGAGCTTGGACTGGATGGATGTGGAAGGCTTTCGGCCTTGTCTTGTGTGGTCGTTCATGGTGCTTGCCCCCGTGGATACTCGCGCTTGTCTGGTCTGGTTCGTAGCTGACAGTGTGTGTAGCTCGGTGTGCGACGTGACACGCTGAGCCGAGGCTTACGCCTTTCCTGTTCATTAAGCGAAGCCGGGAAGGGAAGAACCATGACGACGACGACGCACTGGCGCACTGCGCGCCCGTCGCCTCCATCTATCCATTTCACGCTCCATTTCACCCCCAGCGCCGGAGGTGATGGTGCATCCGTCCGTGCCTCGGCAGGTGAGCTGCCCTGCCCTGCCAAGGCTCTCTGTCTCTGCCGGGTTCACGCAGTAGAGACGCACCAACAGTGGCCGAAAGAGCGTTGGAAAATCGCGAAACCCTGCCCGGGTATCCGGCGTCTGACAAGAAATGTACTCGATTGCTCCATGGACGATCATGGCTTCCTGCAGATGCAGACGCAGGGGCTAGCAGCGGCACTGCAGCCATGGAACCTTGCCACTGCCATGATTATGCATGCATGTCGTAGTAGTAGTGCAGCTGCTCGTCGTAGCTCCTGCAGTGTTCTCTCTGCTCGTCGTAGTACGGTGTTGGGTTGGTGATTGTACGGGGGAAGAATGGGCAGGGGAGGCATGGCACGCCACCCATCTCTTGCCGTAGCGACAGGAGAAGAGGCTTTGGTTAGCCTGCATTGGGCCGTTTGGCTCGCCCATTTTGGTACTTCTACATTAAAACTTCACTCTGCAGTGGCCTTGTGCATGGCTCTAAACGGTGCAACAATGACCTCGGTCATTTGTAACATGAAATAACAGTACACATTCTGACACGTACGGAGTATTATTTATGCTCTTTAGGAATTTTTCTCCGCCTCCTCGTACTACCAGGATGACTGGTGATTCGAACGGAGGACGAGGTTTTTTTCTTTTTCTTTATTGAACAACGAGATTTTTTTCTTTGAGGCAATTTCAACGGTGCAACTTAAACGGATTCGAAATCTGTCCCTTTTTTGTCCGTTTAGATCGTTGGACAGACATGAAATGCCCACCATGTCCCACGACACTCAACGGAACCGACGCATTTCAGGTTTTTTCTTTTCCAAAAGTTACATTATCTATTTCATTTAAAAGAAAAATACATCAAACTTACATTTAAACTAAAAAAAACATGGATCTGGCCGGAGCACGGCTTGGCTTGCCTAACAACTACTAGCGTCGACTGCGGCAATGAGGTCGATGAAGACTGGAGCGTCTGCCGGTGGTGGTGCCGGTGGTGGTGATAACAACTACTAGCGTCTGTCGGTGGTGGTGCCGGCGGCGGCCATACTGAGCGTCATGGTGTAGGCGGCCACGCCTGCTCCTTCTGCTGCGGCTCTGGTGTCGTTGGAAACGTGCTAGTCCGTGACCATGTATGACTGCCTAGACAGACAAGTGGCAAGTACGTCCCCACCCCCGGTTCCGGCATGGGTTATGGTGGTGCGCCGACTTTCAGAGCCGAGACGTACAACATCACGGGGAGGTCCGACCATTGCTTCAACTCCTTGAGCTTGGAGAGCTCGATGACGCGCTAGACCCACGCCTCCTCGTCGTCTTCGACCTCCTCCTTCTCGTTCGCCACGTGCCATGGCGCCAAAGCGCGTGGGGCCGCTAGAGCACTATGCGGTTGTTCGTGCCCGTGATGGCGCCCCCACAGAGCATGGAAGGTGAAGTAGCTCTGACATTGCTCGTCGTGCTCGTCCGAGAACCATGTGTCCTAGTGTGGAGAGTTCTTGGCGAAGGAAGGGTAGTCGACCAAATCCGGGGGGAGAAGGGCCCGGCGGCGACGGATCTCCGTCCTACGCATATGGCGGCGACACCCGTCCTCGTGGTCTTGTTTCCCATGGCCGAACGACCATCCTTTCGACATGGCGGTGGCCGGAGTGGCACGACTGTTAGGATTAGCTTGTCGGTGGCTAGGGAGGGAGTGGAGTGGAGTGGGTGAAGATGGGGACGCCGATCGGTCCACGCTTGCGCATTAAAAAGGACGGAGTTGGGGTTGGGGGGGTGAGCTGATGGGCCGGTGGCTCGCAGACATGTGGGTTCGGGGTGGACACGCAAATGGTCCGTCTTCTGTCCGCGAGACGCAAATCGGACCCAAATATAGGTTAGAATTTGTCCAAGCGAAAAGACAAACACATTTACACCGCTGTATTAGGCCATAATTTCTGACCGTACGGGCGAACGAAAGGTGTCACCCTGAGACGAGTGTAATTAACCGAGGGCCATTCGCCGGCGTGGCTCGTCGCATCGTAGGGTGCAACGAGTACTGTGGGTGTAATCATCATACGATGACAGATTAGGTCATACGCTGCCACAACACTCCACTCGTACGACGTACTCCAGGTGGCAGCAACCTCTGTCACTTGGATGTTGCACCGAGACCATCGCCGAAGATACCGGCATATCGGAAGTTGTCCAAGATTTGCTGCACCCGCCCCATTAGAGCAACTCCAGCCGTCCCCCCGAGAGCCCCCCCGGACCCCCTTTTTGACGCCGGCGGCCCATTTTTCCCGTAGTCGCCCCCCAGCGCCCCCCAGGCCTCTTTTTTTGCCGGATTTGGCCCAATTTTTATCCGGCGTCCCAGGCCGAACCCAGCGCGCCGGGTTTGGCCTGGGGACGCCGGCGAAAGGGAAAATGGCGCAAAAACGGCGCGGAACCGAGGGAAACCGCGCGAAGCTCCGGCGGGCCCGCCCTGTCAGCGGCTACCGCTTCGTCGTCCTCATCGCCTCGCCTTCCACGTCGCATTACTGCTCTGCCCGCCGGTCAGGCGAACCGCCGTCGTGTCAAATCGGCCACGCGGCGGAGTTAGGCGAGCCGCAGTTACTGCCCCGCCCTCTCCCCGCCGGTATTTATTTACTGCCCCTCCTCTCACAGCGAGCACACCCCCGCCGAGCACGAACACATCCTCGCCGAGCACGAACCAAACCCCTCGCACACATACCGGAATGGATCCAGCAAGCAGCGCGGCGGCCAACGGGTTCAGCCGAAACTGGCTCCAGGACCGGGAGGCGCGCCTGCTGCACGAGGCGGGCTACCCATGCCCGCCCGGCATGAGGCTCCCCGGAGCCTGGCGGCTCAGCCAGATGGGGTTCCCGGTCCCCCCCACCCCCACCGGCGATGAGCGGCTGGCGGAGATCTACGCCGCCCGCGAGCAGCTGACGGAGGGGAGCAGGCGGATCCTGTCTGGGATCCGGAGAACAACGTGACCTGGAACACGTTCTTCTCCGACCGCCGCCAGCGCCAGCTCAACGACTACCCCGGCCCGGCGGCCTACGCGCCCAAGCGCAACAACAGCGAGCCGCGCCTTCACGGCCCGTCGGCGGCGCGCCAAGGATGGTCGCCGCGGAGGATGTCCTTCTCGTCGTCCTCCTCCTCCGACGCCACCCGCTCCTCTTCGGACGCCGCCCGCTCGACGTCGTTCGCCCGCGTCAAGGAGGAGCCGGCGGAAGAGCCGCCGCGAAGGAGCGGCTCCCGCGGCATCGTCATCAGGGAGCCCGGCGGCGGGAGCTCCTCCCGCCTGCTGACGCCGAAGCAGGAGCCCGGCACCGGCGGCCGCGCCTTCAAGAAGGCCTTCAAGAAGAAGGCCGTCGTGAAGGAGGAGGCCTACGACGAGGAGGCGGCCGTGCGGGCCGCCATGGCGGCCAGCCTCAACGACGTGCCTCCGGCGCCGGTGGACTTCGCGCTGCAATGGTCGGCCCGCGAGCACGAGCGGGAGGAGGAGAAGCGCCAACGGCGCATTGAGGCCGAGGAGAAGGAGCTCCTCGCGCGCTACGAGCGCCGCCGCCGTCGTCGGGCGCTCCTCCCGCCTGCTGACGCCGGGCCGGCTTACGTCGTGCTGGACGGCAGCGACGAGGACGGCACCGGCACCGGCACCGGCGGGAGCTCCTCCCGCCTGCTGACGCCGAAGGACGAGCCCGGCACCGGCGGCGACGGCGCTGGGTGCAGTGCTCCTGCTCCTCCTCCGACCGGTGGCGACTCCGACGACTCCGACGGCGGGGACTACACGCGGTTATACCGCCACTTCGGCATGTAGACGCCGCGTCGCCGTTTTTTTAATTTTTTTTGTTTTTTTAATCTTGTTAGAACAAATATCGTTAAGTTTGAACAAATATCGTCTATGTTTGAACAAATTTCGCATAAGTTCGTCGAACACATTTTTCTGTAAATACTTCTATCGATCGGCCTGGGGGCCGCGGCTGGGAATCGGCCCGCCCCCAGGCCGTTTTTTTCCGCCGACACCCCCAGCATGCCCAAAAAAACGCCGGCAATTCGGCCTTGGAGGGCCAACGGCTGGAGTTGCTCTTATATTACTCATCGTCGCGATCCAGGGCATGATGGGAGAGCCTCCGCCTAGTCGCTACGGTTCCCACGGGAGCAGCGCGGGAACCTCCGCATCTCTCCCTCACGCTAGGCGGCTAGATTTCAACTTTACAAGGAAGTCTAAAAAGGAAAACTTTACAATGGAGTCTAAAAAGGAAAACTTTACAAGGGAGCTGGATTGGGATGTGTCTGGAGATGGCTTTCGGCCTTGTCTCGTGTGGTCGTTCATCGTGCTTGCCCCCGTGGATACTCGCGCTTGTCTGGTTCGTAGCTGACAGTGTTTATAGCCCGGTGTGCGACGTGACATGCTGAGCCGAGGCTTACCGCTTGCGCCTTTCCTGTTCATTAAGCGAAGCCGGGAAGACGACGACGACGCACTGCACGCCCGTCGCCTCCATCTATCCATTTCAGCCCAGCGCCGTATGCAGAGCTAGCTAGCCATGGCTCGGAGGTGATGGTGCATCCGTCAGTGCCTCGGCAGGTGAGCTGCCCTGCCGCCTGCCGGGCTCTGTCTCTGGCTAGCTCTGCCGCAGTCGAGACGCACCAACAGTGGCCGAAAGAGCGTTGGAAAATCGCGAAAACCTGCCCGGCCATCCTCCGGCGTCTGACAAAAAATGTACTCGATTGCTCCATGGACGATCAATGGCTTCCTGCAGATGCAGACGCAGGGGCTAGCAGCGGCACTGCAGCCATGGAACTTTGCCACTGCCATGATTATGCATGCATGTCGTAGTCGTAGAGCAGTGCAGCTGCTTCTAGCTCCTGCACTGTTCTCCTTGTTCGTCCTTTGGTGGCGCGTGAGCGACAGTGAGAAGAAGCGGAACGAAGGTGCAGTGGTACATGCCGTGTGCACAGTGGCGAACAGTACGGTGTTGGGTTGGTGATTGTACGGGGGAAGAATGGGCAGGCCGGGAGGCATGGCACGCCACGCCACCCATCTCTTGCGGGAGCGACATGGGGAAGGTTTTGGTTAGCACGTCGTCGGTCACCCGCCGGATTTTTGCCCTGCAGGGGCCGTTTGGTTCGCCCATTTTGGCACCTCTCCATTAACTTCTCTGCAGAGATCTTCTGCATGGCTCAACGATGAGTTGGTGACCGGCCATGATCATCAAGGAGGAGGAAGCTCGATCGGTCATTCTTTACATAAAATTACACTACACATTCTGGTACGGACGGAGTATTATTATTTATGCTCTTTAGGAAAATTTTCCGTCTCCTCAAACTACCACGATGCCCGGTGATTCGAACGGTGGACGAGGTTCTTTTCTTCTTTTTAAGTTGATAGCATCAAACCGTAAAACTGAGTTTTAGCAAGTCAATTCCATTTTGGTACGAGTTTTTAGTTTGATTTGCAAAGACCTATTAGAAAATTTGAATTTTTCACAAAAAACTCGAATCTAGCTCTAAAAGCGGATAGACACCCTTTTGACAGCCCGGGCCCACCAGTCAGGTGACGTGGCACTGGCCGTGACGCTCGCTGAGATGGCCGTTAACGGTAGCGTGGGGCCCACCTGTCTGGCGCTGTCTGGACATAACGTTTCTCGCATAGCCCGCTGACATGAGCCTGCACTTGTTTGTTGCAGCTCGTCGGTTCACCGCCGCTGCCATCTCTGCCGCCGTCCGTGTGGGCCGTCGTCCTGTGTCGCCATGCCCAGCAGGAATGATGGATCTTCCTCGAGCCAGTCTCTGCTAGTCCTAAGCAAATTTAGATCTAGGGTTAGGGTTCGAATGCATTAGGATTTCTCGTCTATTAGGTCTTGTAATCTCGATTTTTTGTGCCGATTAGGACTTGACCGACCGGGATTATGCTCTGACATCGTGAACGATCCCACATTTTGCGGTATAGCACTGGATGCTCCCGACTTTTGCCGCGTCCACAAGCGCGAGCCTCCGAGGTGTGTTGCATTTGAAGGAAGCGACACTGGGCGCAGATTCTATCTTTGTTCAGGGGAAAATGTAAGTCTTACCTTTTGAATTCTTTCAGATTTTCTCATAGCTTCAATATAGAAAATGTTTAACAGTTGTAGTCGCAAATTTGCTCTATCAATTAGTGAACAGTGGTCTGCTTATTCTAGTTAATTTTTCTTATTTAATCTTTTGTTTGAACTAGCTTCTTATGTTCTATATAGATTTATGTTTGAATTTGTGCTTTTTTAGACTAATATTTGAACTGGCCCCTAAATGTTTACCATTATGTTATTTTTCTAGGAGTTATAGGACTGAGTTTGATTTTTTTATAATGTTAGCAGGTTAACTATGCTTATTCTATACTGATCAGAAATTGGTCTTTGTTGAAATAAAACATATTTGTGCTGTCAAGGATTAAATGAATCATTGCTATGTTGTTAAGACTATGTTGTTATTTTTTCAGGAAGTAGAGAATTATGGGTTTGTGGCTTGGGTAGATGGAGAATGGCCACAAACTGGCAAGAATGCATTAGGAAGCTTTGGGAATGTATGAAGACAAAAATAATGCAATAATTGCTGAAAGGATTGAGAATGCAAAGCTGGTGAAGAAGCTATCTCATAAGAAAAACAAGATTGACAAGAAGTACTCAGGAATGGTAGCTGATGCGAACAAATTCATTTATGAAGCTGCCAAAAGGGGTATGCAGGCGAACTAAATCGGGATTATGAAGGAGGGAAGTGATGATGATCTTGTTGAGAGATGAAGAATAAAGTGGGAGTATTGAAGATAAAAGTTGTTGAGCTTCCCCGGCTGTTGCTGCGACAACTGCCGTCGGTCACCTGCATTTACACCCGTGAGAACCTGTCTGAAATGCTAGTGCTTGACCTACGGCCTTTTTAGGGTTTAGTTAACGAATAATGTACTGTTTGATTGAAATGTATCTTGTTTCGAGTTCAAAAATTGTTTCAAAATTTTCCGATTGGGCCGTGAGTGGGAAGAGCTAGCGCCAATATGCGTCAGTTCGTCCGGACGGTGTAAATAGAGCCCGTCCGGATGCGCATCCAAACCTCTATTAACGCCACGACTTGATAGTCAGCGAGGGGAGAGTGGGAGGGAGTAGGATGAGGATGGCTAACTAGGGTTTGCCCCCATAGTCTATGAAACTTGTTTGTACGTAGTAAGAGTATATGAGGAATCTAAATAGAGGCGTAATGACCCACAAGTGTAGGAGATCTATTGTAGTTTTTTCGATAAGTAAGAGTGTCGAATCCAACGAGGAGAAGAAGGTGTTGACAAGTGGATTTCAGCAAGGTTTTACTGCAAGTACTAAAAGAGAAACGTTTTTGGAGTTTTGATATAAAGAGCAAATAAATAACAAGTAAATAAAAGAGTGCTACAATAATTGCAGCAAATAGCCTAATCCTTTTAGGCTCAAAGGACAGGCCGGTTGTACTACTTATGATGATTAAAACGTTCTCGAGGACACATGGGAGTTTCTGCCTGTTTGACATGAGAAATACTTTTTACATGCAAAAGTAAAGCATCTCTCATACACGGGGAAATGTAGTGCGGGCGTGCCAGTGTACAAAGTAAACAGGAAAAGATACACATTAATCATCACGACTAATAGCCTAATCCCAAGTGTACGCTCCGTGTGGCCTGCTAGCACGGCCAATATGACAAGGGATTGTGGTCTCTTGGTTCACGGGGCCTCGGAAAGCTCCTGATTAATTAATCCCGCAGATTGTACCGCGAGACACCTCCGATTAAGCTTCTTGGTCGTCGTCTTTGGTCTTCACTTCGCGTCATCCATGCATGGTGGTGGTGTGTTTTGTGGCAACGGCAAAAATCCATATACAAGCGGGTACACGTGCCGTGGATAGCATGGCCGACCGCCTCGCCGTCTTGCCTCGTCGTTCTTGAACGGCGTCGATGTTGGAGTCGTGGTAGCATGCATGGTCGCTTGGCTCGGACGTCGTCACGATGACTTTTGTAGTTACGCCGGAAGCGCGAGGGGTACACCCCGCGGAAGTAAACAAGATCGAAGAAGGCACACTTGCCTCAGCTGGCTCACGTAGCTGCCTCATGCACGTGAAGGGTGCAAGCCATGCTTAGGTATACATGCTCATACATGCACGTACAAGGGTTGCTAGCTCATGAACTTGCACCTACAGAGCATATCCCTGGCTAGCGATTTGCCGTCGCCATGGCCACGGAACGGCACGGCCGGCCGGTCGTGGACGCAATCGCGCACCGGGCCGATGAAACCGCGTACAAAACATACGTACGAGGCCAACCATATAAGTACGGCCTGAGAAGGAGTGTGTGTGGCGGCTCAGCTAATTAGATGCCAACTTGCTACTTCATGCAGATCGACCATGCGAACGTGCATGGCTGCTAACAGCCCGGACGACGCCTTGCTGCCAAACGCAAAGACAGAGACGATGAGACCGGCGCTGGTTCACAGAGAGAACGGCGGCCCAAGCGCCGGCGACCTCGACGCCACGCTGCCGAGCCGCACACCGGCAGCTCATCGTCGCCGAGGTGGAGATCATGCCGGGCCTATGTCCGCAGCTCCCGACAACGCCGTCGTGGAGATGAATGGGTCGCCAGGCTGCTCGCCGGCAACCTCGACAACAAGCTCGTCGAGGTGGAGACAATGCAGGATATCGTCATGGATGTGAAAACAACGCCGGGCTGCACGCCGGCGGCCTCGGCGACATGCTCGTCAGGGAGGAGATGACATGAAGCATCGTCACGAAGATGAATACCGCGCCGGGCTGCGTGTCAGCAGCCTTCGGCGACCTGGTTGTTGGCGTAGAGAGGACGCCAGACTGCACGCCGACAGCCCCAACGACGTCGTGGAGTTGAAGGCGGCGCTGACGGGCAGCGAGTGCACCGTACGTGGCATGTACCGGGCAGTCCCGACGCCATCATCTTCAACGACACGAGACGCGGCCAGCTGCCAGCCTCGTAGCCACTATGCAAGATGTAGAGAAAAAGGGGAGAGGGACAAAGACTAGCATCGATTCTCACCATCGGGAAAGATGACGGCCATGGCGTCGTTGATCTCCCCGACAAGCTCGCTAGCCTGAGATGTGCGCGTGCCTCTCACGGCACACACCAGATCACCTATCTCCTCGGCCACCTGCGCAAGAGGAAGTCGATAGTTGGGTTCTGCCTGAGATTGGATCTCAAGCTGATCGGCTTGCTTCGTTCTCCCGCTAGCTGTGCTGTCTCCTTGTGCTGGGTTTCTTCTCCCCTCGCGTCTCGCCCTTGCCTTGCTTATATAGGCAGAGAGGACTACGTCGGTTGGTGAAATTTGGAACGCGTACGTAACGTCGCCCCGTGAAAAAAAACTGTTAGGATATGATCGATCCTACCGGCCTTTGCTTGAACGATACGTAGGTGCAATCCCTTCTACTCCCTCCGTTCTAAATTAGTTGTCTTCCATTTGCCAAAAAGTGGATGTATCAAATACATCCACTTTTTGGCAAATGGAAGACAACTAATTTGAAACGGAGGGAGTAGAAGCTAGCGCTGAGCAAGCCCATACAATGAACTCGCGCACGTATAAGGGACTTTGATCCATCACGATGGCCCATGCAAGCAACGTGAGCAGCTTAATTAGCTAGGTTAATCTAATCAAAGCCCGGCCATTAGCTCAAACAAAAACCATGTGATTCACGACCGGCTCCGGGCATATTTCCCGATTCCCGAACCCGATACCCGAATTACCCGATCCCGAACCTGAATTTCCCGAACCCGAAAATCCTGATTGCCTTCTCGGGAGTGTGTTCTGGAATCCCGAAATTACTTTGGGAAATTCGGGAATAGAGTTTCAGAACCCGAATATCCCGATTATCCCGAAATAACAGAAGGCCACTCACTTTTCAGCCCAATAGTTTTCACTTGTCAGCCCAACAACTAGGAGCGAAGCGCCAGGCTTCATTCCTTGCCTTGCCTGTGCCCTAGCCGCTAGCCTAGCGTTTCTCACCTTTCTCCCCCATCTCGCCGACCTCGAGTCCCAGGCCGCCACCGCCCACCAGGACCAGGCACGACGCACCAGCGGGCAGCCGCCGCCGGCGCCGCCGCTGTAGCTAGCCTGCACCGCCGCCGCCGTCTCTAGCCTGCACCACCGCCGCCGTCCGCTATCCTGCACCGCCGCCGTCGCTCACTTCACCCGTTCCCGAGCAGCCGAGCCCCCGCTCCACCAGGCAGGCAAGCACCAGTGGCCAACGGCCGGCGCCCGCAACTGCATCTTCTCCGATTCGACGCCTCCATCTTCTCCGACCGGACGTCTCCATCCTCTCCGACCCAACACTGGACTTGGTTCGCTGTAGCTATGCTACTTTGGCTGTAGCTATGCTACTTTGTCTTCTGTTTGAATCTTTGCTTCCTAAATCCTAAGTTGTGCTTCTTGATACTTGTTCCTGTTGTTTGAAAATTGAAACTATGAGTCTATCTGTCTATGTGGCTTATGATAATTGTTGACTTGATATTATGGTTGTCTTGTTTTGTGTCGAAAGGTTGCCGAAACGCTGCCGAAATGCTGTCAAAATGTTGTGGACATCCTACTGAAACCTGAAACTTTTGCTATCATTTTTGCTCTGTTCTGAACTTCGGGAAATACGGGAATTCCCGAACCCGATCCCGAATATCCCGATCCCGAAATTGTCGGGAATCAAATTTTCTGATGGAAAATCGGGAGTCATTTTCTGGAACCCGAACTTTTTTTCCCGAATTTCCCGTCCCGAACTTTCGGGAAATCCCGAACGCCCGGCCTGACCTGATCCTGCCTATTCTTAGCTGAACGTACTGAACTTGGATATGCCTCACGTGTATAAAAAAAACATATTACCATGCGCACTTATAAAACTTTTAGTACAAAAAACCCATCAAACACTGCCTAGCCATTTTCATTGCACGTCGTTGATTAATCTTCAACGTTTTAATAGAGTGTTGTGTGGGTGAACCTATGCTAATGCACCGCCCTTACTTGGACAAATGCATAGTTGTAATTAAACTCCTTGCAAGCATCCGCAACTATAAGAAAGTAATTAAGATAAAAACCTAACCACAGCTTTAAACTCCGAGACCCTACGCTCCCTAGTGTACTAGTTCACAAATTGGGGTTTAGGTTTCCGTCACTCCGGCTACCCTACCATAAGCAAACTAATAACACCATGCATTCCCCTAGGCCCTTTGAAAGGTGAAGTATCATGTAGTCGACGTTCACACGATACCACTAGAGGAATAACACCACAACATATATCAAACCATCAAATATTACTCAACATTATGCAATTACTAGCAACTAGGCTTTCCCATCTCCTTAAGAACCAAACGAACTACTCACAAGACATCATATAGATCATGATCAGAGGTGATATGAATAAAGGCAACAATCTGATTGTAATGACAATTCACCGATAAAACTCACAAGCATCAACTACTAGAGGTAATCAACACCCGGGATACGATTCCAATGAACTAGTAACAACACAAGTCAATTGCTACAGCGGGATGAGATGGGATGGAGGTGGTGACGATGGTGCTGGTGGTGATGATGATGTTGATGATGATCCCGATGATGCCCGGCGTGATGGTGATGACGGTGGCGGCGATTCCCCCCTCCGGGAGGGAAATTCCCCAGCAGATTTCTCCCTGCCGGAGCCCTTCTTCTCTCTGTCTCGTTTCCGCCTCGTGGAGGCGGCGGAAAAATTCTTGGTCGACTCCCCCGACGTTTTTAGGTCAAGGGGTAGAAGTACGCCAAAGGGGAGCCGGAGAGGGGCCACAGGGACCAGGGACGGGCCCCACCCGCGCCTCCAGGTGGGCCCGTGGCAGGGGTCATCCCTGCCCCCTGTTGCTTGCCTCTTCGCCCCCTTTTGCCTCCGTGACTTATTTCCCGAAATATTAAGTTCTAAAGTTTTCTGGAATTTTTGGGGCTTCCGAAGTCAGGTGTCTTGACATGTACTTTTCCAGCTGATTCCAGGCTCTGGCGGATGAATTCCCAATAATTGTGAAACATGCAAAAGAAGGTGAAATAACATAAGTATTGCATCATAATATGAAATATATCGATGAATAAAGAGAAATTATGATGTAAAATAGTGATGCAAAATGGACGTATCAGCTCCCCCAAGCTTAGACTCCGCTTGTCCCCAAGCGAAAACTGAGCTCAATAAACATGACCACAGGTTTATGGAGTGAAGTGTCGATAAATAAAGAATACGAACATGAAGCATCAGTATTTACTCATCAACACAAATATATTTATAAACATCAACCTTTCTCACAGAGCTTCTCGAAGACAAGCAATGTAACTATAACATAATAAGGTGAAGTAAAACAGAAACATATTAAGCAATGGCAAACCAAGACTTTGCTTAAGAGACAATTATACTTGTCAACTCATATTTCAAGGAAGATCCATTTAAGTGCTTCAACTATCGAGTCATCTTTCCATGAGTTGCAAATCATCGAGTCTGTACTTCTCATGCTAAAAGAGTTAGAACTGGCATATAAATAATGAACAACTATCATGAGACATAAAAGACACAATGTAGATATCATACTTGCTAACATCATAAATCAACACTGTATGTATGCTTGTGGAGGATAGAAGGAGGAGGAAAACTGACTCAACATCAAAAGTAAAAGAAAGGCCCTTCGTAGAGGGAAGCAGGGATTAGTCATGTGCTAGAGCTTTTCATTTTATGAAAAAGAAGTAAAACAATTTTAAGTGATGCATGTTTTCGTCAACCATTTCACAACAGAGAAACTATGAACAATGTGGTAGGTGAACTAGAGAACCTGGCAGGTGCACTCAAGATATCTGACGACTATGTCCGAACAATGTGGTAGCTGAACAGGAGAACTTGGTAGGTGCACTCGAGAAATCTAGCAACTATGTCCGAACAATGTGGTAGCTGAACTGGAGAGCTTGCCAGGTGCACTCGAGAAATCTGGCGACTAATTCTCGAACAATATGGTAGTTGAACTGGAAAACCTTGTGGGTACACTCGAGAAATCGGGTAATTGTATCCGAACATTTGTAGCAGCCGAACCATACAATCTGGTGGGTGCATTCAGAAAAATTGGTAATTATATCGGAACGATGTAGCTGAAACAGAGAACCCGATTGGCGTGTACGAAAAATCTAACGAGTATGCCCGAACAATATGATAGCCGAACCAAAAAATCTGTTGGTTGCGTTTTGAAAATCTAATAACTTTATCCGATTTTGCCGAACTAGTGTATGAGTATAAAAATAGTCGCGTAGTACAAAAATATCTTGATTACTTTATCCGAAACTGAAAATTCTAGTGCTATACTAATGCAGCAGTACTACTTCTAGCTTTCCATGGTTGGATGGATGATAGAATTCGACTCTCCAGGATTTTTTATTCCTAACTCTGCCACTAGCACTAGTCTGCAGCTTTTTTTTAATGTGTGTGGTCACATTGCACCGTGGTTAGCATGTGTACTCTGCTTTTTTCTTGGCCGCGACTCGAACAGTGATCGGCTACATCACACGGGAAGACATCTCCTAGCATGTTTTTTTTCACGAGCAAACTTGTTTTAGCGCTTTGTACCAGCCGCCGCTCGGATCGAAATATATGCGGCGCCACTAGGTAGTCTCGCCCAAGAGTATATGGAGTTGTGGAGAAACATTCAGTTTTTTTCTATTAATAAATAAATTTGTTTAATTTGATTATTTTTTAAATATGCCTCAAGTGTTTTAGCGATGTATTCGCTAGGCGGCTATATTTAAACTTTACAAGGGAGTCTAAAAAAGGAAAACTTTACGAACGAGGTGGATTCGATCGGTCTGGATGGCTTTCGGCTTTGTCTCGTGTGGACGTGTGATAGTTCATCGCGCTTGCCCCCGTGAATAGTCGCGCTTGTCTGGTTTCGGACAGTGTGTGTAGCCCGGTGTGCGACGTGACACGCTAAGCCGATGCTTAGGCCTCTCCGCCGGGAAGAAACAGGACGACGACGCACTGCGCGCCCGTCTCCTCCATCCATCCCTTTCTTCCCCAGCTCCGCAGAGCTAGCCGTGGCTCGATCGGAGGTGATGGTGCATCCGTCCGTGCCTCGGCAGGTGAGCTGCCCTGCCGGGCTCACGCACTCGAGACGGACGAAAACAGTGGCCAGAAACGCGTTGGAAAATCGCGAAACCTCCCCGGTAGTGCTGGCCATGGGCAGCCCGGTCCGGCCCAAAAAAAGCCTGGCCCGGCTGTGCCATCGGGCCGGGCTCGGGCTTAAGGAAAACAGAAATTTAAATGCGTTCGGGCCGGGCCGGGCTGGGGCTCAATTTCTGCAGCCCGACAGTCGGGCCGGGCCGGGCTCGAGCCTGGATTTTCTGCACCGGGCTTTTTCCAGGCCCGGCTCGAGAAATGGCCAGGTCTACTTCCCGGGCAGGCAAAATGGACAAAAATAATCAAAAGGGCAAACAAATTCACAAAATATACTTGATCTGAAACTATTTCACGATTTAACCCTTTTGGGTAGCGTCCTACAGCAAGCGTTATGCTATACAGTATAGCGCCTACTTCCAAGGCGCTACATCGCGATACTGTCGTGTCTAATTCGGCCCAAGCCATAGTCAAACAAATCCTTTGCAATAGCCTAGCGGTAGTGGTCTCGTTCTCCATACTCTTCAACCCGAGTTCGAATCCTGGTGTAGCCAATAATCCCAATTTTTTTTCTCTCTTCTCGGAGCTGACAGGTGGTCCCCATTAATGACAGCAGTTCAAGAACAAATTCTCATTCCTTCTTTTTTTTCAGAAAATCATAGAAATTGATATGTTTTTGTAATTTGCATAACTTACTCGTTCTAAAACCGTTTTGGACAAACTTTATATGTTTTGATATCAGAAAATCCTAACCTTTCTAAATATAATGTTTGTGTACTGTTTTGAATAATAAAATTTGAACAACATTAAAATTTTTGCAATATAAATCTTAAACTTGTGGATTGCATATCTTCTGTTCCACTTTTCAGAAAATTGCAAATAATATATCAAACTGAATATAATAAATTAATCTTGCTAATGGGCTCATTTCATCATGCATGTTGAAAACCAGTACTAAATATTTATGTAAAACACGACCAAATCAACCTTGCATGTTGGGGAAAATTCCGAAATGCAAAATAATTTGCATGTCGCCCCTATAAAAATGTTTTTATTATTTAGGGCTGAAATGTATACCATTAAAATGTCATGCCATCATTATTTTGCTTGTGCACCATTGCATGTATTGATTGTGTTCTTTATCTCCATGTATGATACCATTAACCACGACGTTCTTGTTTTATCCGAATCCTACTATATGCAGTCATGTCTGATCAATGAGCCCATCAACAAGATTAATTTTATTATATTCAGTTTGATAGATTATTTGCAATTTTCTGAAAAGTGGAACAAAAGATATGAAATTTACAAGTTTTGGATTTGTATTGCAACGATTTAAATTTTGTTCAAATTTTATTCGTAAAAACAGTACAAAAGTATTATATTCAGAAAGGTTAGGATTTTCTGATATCAAAACATATAAAATTTGTCCAAAACAGATTTAAAACGAGCAAGTTATGCAATTTACAAGAAACATATCAATTTCTGTAATTTTCTGAAAGAAAAAATAAAATGAGATTTTGTTAATATTGCCTACAATGGGACTCGAACTCGGGTTGCGGAGCAAAGAGACCACTGCCGCTGGGCTATTGCAATGCATTTATTTGTCTACGGCTTTGGCCCAATTAGAGACGACTGTATCGCGGTGTAGCGTCTTGTTGCTAGGCGCTAGGGCGCTACCAAAAGGGTTAGATCCGTGAAATAGTTTTATTTTGTGAATTTGTTTGACCTTTTAGTTATTTTCGTCCATTTTTTCCCCGGGCACCCGGCACCTGACAAAAATGTACTCGATTGCTCTTGGATGATCGTGGCTAATTCATGGAGATGCAGACGCAGGGGCTGGCAGCGGCACTGCAGCCATGGAACTTTGTCACTGCCATGATTATGCATGCATGTCGTAGGCTCGTAGTAGTGTTGCGTCTCTCTCCGGAACCTGTCCAAACTGCTGCACCTCAGCTGCTTTGGTGGCGCGTAAGCTGTTATGTTTCCTCTAGATATATCACATCGATCACACAAGAGTTCTTCGGTACAGGAGTACGGGAGAAGGGAAAGCAGAGGAGCAGGTGAGGGAGAAGGAGCAAGGAGAGGTTCAGGGTTCAGTTTACAGATTGGTCTATCGACAAACACACACAGCTACGGAGGAAACTATTTGAGCACTAGGGTCCCTGCCAGACTGGCCAATGAGCATACGTCGATGAGTCCACTTGTCTTGCTACTATTGGTCATCACCTTGTCCATTCTGGTCCACCAATCCTTGCTGGCACTCTTCTGGCACTTCGCAGTCTCCTTTTCTGCTTCCCTGATGCTGATTTGGCCACGTCATACCTCGGGTCCATAACATTACCCTCCTCTTGTGAACCAGCTTGTCCCCAAGCTGGATGTTCAGGAAACTCTTTGATCATCTGCTCCTTATCTTCCCATGTTGCGAGTGCATCAGGCAGCCCTTGCCACTTCACCAGTACTTGACAACGCGGCGTTGAATTTTGCTGACGCCAGCGTGTTCCTAGGACCAGATCCGGCACAGTTGTACCTTGATCGACTTCCGGCAGCTGAGTTTGCACTACCTCTGTATAACCAATTGCTTTCTTTAGCTGTGAGACATGAATGACAGGATGGATTTGACTTGCTGCAGGCAATGCAAGCTTGTAAGCCACTTTGCCAACCTTCTGAAGAACTTTGAATGGTCCATAGAAACGAAAAGCCAACTTGCGGTTTCCTTGATCAGCCACTGACGTTTGCACATAAGGATGCAGCTTCAGATACACCCAATCTCCCTCCTCAAAATGGCGCTCAGTTCGGTGTTTGTCAGCCTGATTCTTCATGCGCAACTGTTGCCGTTCCAGGTGCTGGCGCAACAGCTGTGTCATAGTGTCACGATCCCGCAGCCATTGTTTGAGGTCAGGAACTGCACATGCTTCGACCACATCCACACCAAAATGTCTAGGAGTGTGTCCATACAATACCTCGAAAGGAGTTTTCCCCAAAGTAGAGTGAAGTGTGGTGTTATACCAGAATTCCGCCAAAGGTATCCATTGAACCCAGGTTTTCTGACAGGAACTGACGAAACAACGGAGGAACCCTTCGAGGCATTGATTAACTCGTTCAGTTTGCCCATCCGTCTGCGGATGCCTAGCTGAGCTCATCCTCAATTCTGTTTGAGTCAGCCTGAACAATTCTTTCCACAAAACACTGGTGAACACTGGATCACGGTCAGACACTATTGCAAGAGGTAAACCATGGAGGCGATAAATCTCCTTGACATACAGCAAGGCTACCGAGAAGGCTGTGAATGGATGTTTGAGGGGCAAGAAGTGTGCATAACGGGAGAATTTGTCCACAACCACCAAAATGCAGTCAAAACCTGAAGATTTAGGCAACCCAGTGATAAAATCCATCGTCACCACCTGCCATGCCCCTTCAGGTGTTTTGAGCGGCTCCAGAAGTCCTGGATATGCTACCCTCTCAGCTTTGGCTTGTTGGCAGACATTACACTGAGCCACAAACTGACGCACATGCTTTTTTAGACCAGGCCAAGAGAAAGTGTGTTTGACTTTATGATAGGTGGCCTGAAAACCAGAATGTCCCCCAATTGGGCTCGAGTGCAAGGCATGTAAGATATTTTGTTGCAAGGAACTGTTGGATCCAATCCAAATGCGCCCTTTGTGTCTAATGATTCCTTGGTTCAAGGCAAAGTTACCCTGTGGAGAGGCAACTGTCAACTCAGCAAGCTTAGCCGTGGCCACTGGGTCCTGCATATACCCTTGCACCACATTGTCCAGCCACACTGGTTTGCACTGGGATACAGCTAACAACTCCTCAGTGTCATCCTGAATTTGTCTGGACAGTGCATCAGCTACTCTGTTATCCACCCCTTTCTTGTAGATAATTTTATAAGTTAAGCCCAGCAGTTTAGTGAGTGCCTTGTGTTGCCATGGTGTTGTAAGCCTTTTATCATCAAGGTGCATCAAGCTTCTCTGGTCAGTACGAATAATGAATTCCCCATGTTGCAGGTATGATCTCCATTTGTCAACAGCCATCAAAATTGCCAAGCATTCTTTTTCATAGGTGGACAACCCTCTGTGCCTTGGTCCCAA
Organism: Puccinellia tenuiflora; assembly: GCA_012064385.1. Taxonomy (NCBI): domain Eukaryota; kingdom Viridiplantae; phylum Streptophyta; class Magnoliopsida; order Poales; family Poaceae; genus Puccinellia; species Puccinellia tenuiflora. Next base: position 424,124 of record QRDG01000024.1, read on the forward strand.
GGCTTTGCTGATGAATGCCACTGGGTGATTGTTCTGCAATAACACAGCTCCAATTCCTTTGCTGCAAGCATCAGTTTCCACCACAAATGTTTGGGAGAAATCTGGCAATGCAAGCACTGGAGCTGAAACCAAAGCCTGCTTCAAGGCTTGGAATGCAGCTTCACGCTCTGAATTCCAGACATAAGGAACTCCTTTCTTCAACAGTTCTGTCAATACTCTACTAATAATGCCATAGCCCTTGATAAACTTGCGGTACCACCCAGTCATACCCAAAAAGCTTCTCAATTCCTTGACATTCAGAGGTCTCTGCCACTTGAGGATAGGATCCACTTTTGTTCTGTCAGTAGATACACCTGCAGAACTGATCACATGGCCCACATACAGAATTTCTTTCTTTGCAAACGTGCACTTTGATCTTTTAACTTTTAGTTCATGTTGCAACAAAATGCCCAGCACTGTCTCCAAATGTTTAGCATGATCTTCTAGAGACTTACTATAAATTAAGATGTCGTCCACAAAAACCAACACACATTTTCTGAGGAGAGGTGCTAGTATGTCATTCATTACACCTTGAAAGGTAGCAGGTCCCCCAGTGACTCCATAAGGCATTACCTTATACTCAAAGTGACCATGGTGAGTTTGAAAAGCAGTTTTGTACTCTTCACCCGCAGCCATTCGAATCTGATGATATCCAGCTCTGAGGTCTAAGCACGTGAACCATTGCGCCCCTGCCAGCTCATCAAGTAATTCATCAATTACTGGCAAGGGATATTTATTTTTTACTGTCATTGCATTGAGATGACGGAAATCCACACACAAGCGCCACGTCAAATCTTTCTTACCAACCAGGAGTGCCGGTGATGCAAAAGGACTAGAACTTGGTTGAATGATTCCTTGGGCTAGCATTTCTTTAATTTGTTTTTCAATTTCATTTTTCTGCACAGGGCTGTATCTGTATGGACGTAATCTCACAGGAGTGGCCCCTGGTAACAAGGGTATAGTATGGTCATACTTCCTGTGAGGTGGCAGCCCCTTAGGTTCATCAAAAACTGCATCATAAGTATCAAGCACCATGCCAATGATGTGGGGCACTGTGGTTTGTTTCTCAGTGTCTTCAGTGAAATAAACCTGCAGCATGTAATATACAGAATCTTGCTGCAACAACTGGTGTAACTCTGCCTCTGAAATTACTGCACACTTGTTTGTATCAGGCTGTAACCCATGCAGTCGACACTGCTTACCTTGCCACTCAAATTGAAACCATTTCTGAGCCCAGTGTGTCTGCATCAGGCCAAACTGCTCCAACCACTGCATCCCCAAAATGACATCATAGCATTGCAGAGGCAAAACCTTCAATGTAGTATGAAAAGTCTGACCTTGACATGTCCATTTGCATTCAGGAATTTCAGAAGTACCCTGAAGAAGACCACCTCCAGCCACTTTCACAGAGACTGGATGTGCCAAGTGCTGCACTCCAGATAATTGTTCAGCCAACCCCGCACTTATGAAATTACTAGAAGATCCAGAATCAATCAGGATCAAAACATCATGACCTTGTATTTGCCCCAACAGTCTCATAGAACGACCATGCTCAGATCCATTAACTGCTTGCTTACTGATGGACATCAACACTTCCTGAGTATCCGCTAAGGCATCTTCAAACAATTCAGTGTCTGCTGTGGGCGAGTCCCCATCAGATTCAGATGTATGTAACATAGCCAGCAATTCTTCCACAACGTGCAATTGAACCGTGTTACTGCACTTATGCCCCGGTGCCCATTTTTCTCCACAAGTGAAACACAAGCCACGAGCCTTGCGATAAGCTTTTAACGCCCCCACTTTCGAGCTGACAGTGCCACCCCTGTCTTCATGAGAGAAGCTTGGAGAATTCTTGCTGGGATGTGCAGGGATTGAGCTTGCCTTGTGTATTGGTCGAATAGCCATTGATCTATTGGGAAATTTAGGCTCATCGTCTTCAATTTCCTCCTGTAATAAGGCCAAAGAAACAGCAGTCTCCAGGTCGTCGGGACGTTGAATCATAACTACTGCTCTAATATCTCGAGCCAACCCCTCAATGAAACGAGTAGTAAAGAAAGTAGGGTCTAAATCAGGTTTATAAGCTAACATGTGATGCATAAGGGTGTCAAATTTTTCTACATAATCCAAGACCGAGCCAGTTTGCTTAAGCTTAAATGCTTGCCTATACAATAACTGGTACCTCCCCCTGTCAAAGTGTTTATGCAACATCTCACACAAGGTTTCCCAACTGAAACTGGACAACCTATCTTCTACACCTTGCAGCCACATAGCAGCATTACCCGTGAAATGCATAGTAGCATACTCAACATGATGGCTAACATCCACAGCAAATAAACGGAAATATTTTTCAGCAGCCTTTTGCCATAACCGTGGGTTATCACCATCAAATTTTGGGAATTCAGTTTGTGGAGGTACAGGTGCAGAATTAACAACCAGAGGAGTATGCTGGGACACAGGAACTGGAACTAAAGCCAAAGCCGACTGGTTACTGGTAGTACCTGCGACCGGGGCAGACTGGGAGGAGACGAATTGTCCCTCTGTCTGACCCCGGTGATCGTGTTGCTGACGGTGGCCTTCTAGCCCGGAGTTTTCCGCCTGCGATGAGGGTGTCACCACGCAGAGTTGATTCGCAGGCGGCATCGCTGCTCCCGGAACCAGACCAGGTGGCGGTCCCAGGGCGCTGAGACCGACTCCCACGGCCACACGATCCACTTGCTTGCGGAGCTCTCCAACGGAATCACTCAGACCCGATACTTGCGCTTCAATGTCACTCTTCCAGTTCGTCAGCGAGTTGATGGAGGTTCCCGTCGCATCGATCGATGCTTGTGTACTCTCCAGCCTGGTCTCGACCGCGGACAAACCCGATCGAAGCTCAGATGTGAGCTGCTCCAGCATCTTGTGGATCGAATCCATCCCTCCTTCCAAGGTGTCGATCCTCTCCGACGTGGTCCAACGAGTTTGATGAGGTCGATCCAGGACGAAAACAGGAACTCAACCCAAATCGAGCGACCAAATCGAAGGCGTTCCCGATCGGGAAACTTTGTGCAGATCTCCGGAAAGAGACCCGCGCCAGTCGATCTGGAATTACTGTCTCAGATCGAGGAATTTTACGAGCTCACAGCGGATCAAAGGCAATCTGATACCAATTGTTATGTTTCCTCTAGATATATCACATCGATCACACAAGAGTTCTTCGGTACAGGAGTACGGGAGAAGGGAAAGCAGAGGAGCAGGTGAGGGAGAAGGAGCAAGGAGAGGTTCAGGGTTCAGTTTACAGATTGGTCTATCGACAAACACACACAGCTACGGAGGAAACTATTTGAGCACTAGGGTCCCTGCCAGACTGGCCAATGAGCATACGTCGATGAGTCCACTTGTCTTGCTACTATTGGTCATCACCTTGTCCATTCTGGTCCACCAATCCTTGCTGGCACTCTTCTGGCACTTCGCAGTCTCCTTTTCTGCTTCCCTGATGCTGATTTGGCCACGTCATACCTCGGGTCCATAACATAAGCGAACGTGAGAAGAAGTTTCTCTCCGGAGCGAAGTTGCAGCGGTACATGCCGTGTGCACAGTCGCGAACAGTACGGTGTTGAGTTGGTGATTGTACGGGAGAATAGGCAGGGCAGTATGGCACGCGACCCATCTCTTGCATGCTCGACATGGGAAGGTTTTGGTTAGCCTTCAGGTCACCCGCTGGATTTTTCACTGCAGGGGCCGTTTGGTTCGCCCATTTTCGCACTTCTTCATTAACTTCTCCGTTGGCGGCGGAGTGCACTCCTGCGGGTGTGCGGTCGGTCGGCCGACAGCGTCCTCGGGCCCAAATCTGAGCCCAATCGGACTCCCGAGAGGTGGAGGACCAAGATCTTGCGTTGGGGATGGCGGCGGAGGCGTTGCCCTTGCTGCACTGCGACCTCCAGTGCGACGGCGAGGCTTACGGGCCCTTTTGGGACCGACTGGCCAGTGAGGGACTGGTTTGCTCGGCTGTTGCATCCGGTCGGCTACTGCCGTCTGGCAGTGGAGGCAGATCCCTCTCGCGTACCGCTGTACTGTCGTCCCTAGCCTAGTCCCTTTTACTCGGCTCTTTCGGCCTCACGACATGGACCACTGCGAGACGATGGAGATGAGTGCAAGATCCTGGTGGCGTGCGTTGGTGGACGGCAAGTTTGGTGGAGGTACACGGAGCGCCTGGGGGTGTGGTTTTTTGGAGGTTGGGAGAAATCCTTGTCGTCTCGACACTGACGCGGTGATGCCTGCGGGTGTTGCCATCCTGTCAGAAGGGCGTCGGGATACCTCTTTTCCACCCCTCAGCATACCGGGGAAAACCCTAGGACACGCACCGGGGGAAACCCTAGGAACTGTCCGGGCAGCAGCGCGTCGTCGTCGTCGCTCCCTTCTTGGAGGTGTTGCTTAGTATGAGGCGCCTCGGAGTGCTAGCAGCGTGGCAGTTATTCTCCGTAGGGCGCAGCGGTTGTGAGTCATCTCTGTTTTCGTTGAATCACCGATGTTGGCTTTTTTTTTGGCTTGATTGTGCTGTTTTGTCCGAGCACTGGTTTCGCAAATGTATCGGTTGATTGCTATATTAATATAGCGGGGCGAAAGCATCGACTCGAAGAGAGAACTTTACACGGAGTAGTACATTTTTGTCTAGTCTTAGCCCGATGCGACCGAGTACTGTGGGCGTAATCACCACGATTCCTCTGTTGTATTGCATGCCGCTCTTAAATTGTGATCTGACGGCCACTGTGATAGCGTGCGGCTGCGGCTAGACATCGCGCGGGACACATTATCCCATCTAGGGTGCAGACGACTTAATTTCATCAGCCGGCTGATCTTGGAAACCAGAAATCATGGGTGAACAGGAACGGAACCAGGGTGCGTGCTGGGGCCAGGGCTCCCCTCACGACAGATTTTTTTTCTGAAAGTCCCCTTGATAATATGTAGATTTGACCTCTAAATTATGTAAAATTACCATTACGGCCAAATATCCTGGGGAGATCGTCTCACGGCCCAAGATCATCCCCACAGCGTCCATCCAAGGGAGGTCTTATTTGCCGCTTCAGGCAGCAACTTATGCCCACTTGAAGATTTCTAAATGGACCCTATTTGCAGCATCCCATTAATAAGTATTTTCTATTTCATTAAATTTTAGAAACAATCATAATACTTATAGTATATAAAATGATTTTAGTGATAGAAAAGTGTTGCAAGAAATAACTGTTCTCACACATATCTAAGAAAATAGTTCCTAGGCTATAGAAACGGTCTTTTTGATTATATGATAATAAAATTCATATATATCAAGATGTACATGGTACGGAATAAACCCCACATGTTAAACTTAACGTTTTTATGTATGTCTAAATAGTTTTCGTTCACCAACATTTTCTGTTCATTTTAAAAATCGTTCGAAAATAGTTTTTGTTCATGGACATTTTTCTATTTACTCAAATTGAAAATTGTTTAGCCCTGAAAAATGTTCAATATTAATAAAAAATCTATTTTAGGAAATTTTCATATTTGAAAATTGTTTAGTTTTGAAAATGTTCAAAATACAATTTTTTTGGAAATTTTCAAATTTTCAAATTGTTCACATTTTAAAAACGTTCAGATTTAAAAATGTTTCCAGTTTGCAAAAAAACAGATTTATATTCTATTTATGGAGCGCTACAGGCGACGGGATGCTCCCGCGTCGCCGCGAGGCGTTGGCAGAGGATCCTGCAACGGCCCACCTTGCTGGAGCCCACGGACCAGCAAGTTCAACTTCTCTGCTCGGCAGACCGCAGATCACGACGGATAAGGCAAGGACTCGGCAAGTTATATCCACCGAGGGGCGCCGCCTAGAATCAGCTCTGATCGGCATGTGTCTACTCAATTGGAGTCTTCTAAAAATCAGTAGCTTACCTAACTATGATTAGGCAGTTTTACACTTTACCGGAACATGATTCAGTTATAGAATACACTGAACGATTTGGAAACTTCATGAAAAATCTTATAGCTTACTTTGTCGCCATTCATTCCGTTGTATTTCTTGAACACGCTTCATTGAGGGGTTAAGGAACTGGATCTGTAACAATGGTGCAAAGTCCTCACGATCTACTCCCCTCCGATCCTAATTAAGTGTCGGATCTTGTGAACAGATTTGCTCTTAGCTAGCTAGCTTTTCACGTCACTCTTTTCGGATCGGAGGAGGAAGTAGCATTGTTTGTGTTCTGGCATTAATACAAGAAGAAGAAGTTGCTCAAAGCGTGAGGTTCCCCAATTATCGATACACTGGATATCCTTACAAGAGCAGGCCATTACCACTGCCTCCCCCGTGACATCGACTGGGGAGAGTGCATCTGCATGTGCTGTTGCGACTATGACGGCGGCAACGGCGACGGCTGCTACTACGCCTGATCCTCATCCGGCCACCGCGGCAATTCTTCCGGCAAGAACTTCTCATGGCAATTCCAGTAGGTATCTTGCAAGAAGTTCCATGGCTCAGGCAGGGTGATCTTGCAAAACAACCACAGTGGCATGTGACAGTAAATGTAGATAATAATTCAACTATGCCTAGTTACCTACAACATGTCTCTTGAAGTATGTCTCCTAGATGAATTTTAGTAGCTCAACTGCATGATTACCTATTCAATCAATGTATACCACTATGTACTTAAAGGTCTCAGGCATTATAGTAGGTCAATCAGCAACCACATATGAAGACACTGGATAATACAGAGAACAAGCACTAAGATGTAATTTTGTTATCATCTCGTTAGTGGACAAACAGCATAAGATAATATTTAGTTGTGAAAACACATTCATGCCTAGTTAAAAACAAGAGTTCGGAAGGAAAACATAATGTGCACAAAAATGGTGATATATGTAGATAGATTTAGCGATTTATTCTCCAGACAGAAAAATCATGATAGCTCATAATTCACATAATCCACTATCACACCCGACATCAACAAGTTTTAGTACAAAGGACAGCAAAGTAGATATAGTTATGAATGCATATTTCTACAACACTGAAATATAGAGTAGCGTAAGTGTAACACCTATGATCAATCTAGGTAGATTGGATACCACACTAAACTGAGGGTAAACATTCTAACCATTTGCTGGGCTAACATATAAAAAATTGACAGCATAGCTTCATTCATACCTGCTACCTTGCTGGGCACAGAAAAAACACATGTAACCCTTTGATCGGTGCAAACTGGAGGAGGCTTAATCTTTACCAACCATAGTATTTGGTGGAGACAGTAGGTCCTATACAGAAATTGTACTACTACCTTTTCAGGTTAGAGATCAGTTGTGCCTCGAACTCAAAACATCATCCAGTAGGACATTCTGATACATGAGAAAAATAAAGGAAAAAACTGATACAAACTAGTAAATCATGAATTACTTACACAGGGTTTAATCTCTTCAAACAAACATACTACAGAAAGAGCGAAGATTTTCAGGTTACAAGAACCAGAGCTTGGGACAAAATTAAATTGTTACAGCAGCAAAGCCGTCCAAAAATATTGGAAGTAACTCTACATCTGATCAGTCCAACAACACAACTCTCAACTGAACATAAAAGCCTAGCTGCAGGTATCCGGTTGTTTTAAACATGCGGAAAAGGGCTCATCATTTATTTCCTCACATTGACAGATGGAGTGTAATATTCAACATCTATATCGCCAAACAATGCAATCCGTTGGTGCGATGTTGTTCTATTCACACTATTCAGAGAAGCAAAAAAACTGACAGAATAAAAATGGAATGGCTAAATAATATTTGGCATGAAAGCAACCATACATGAAAATTGTCCGTCATTGAACATGCTTGCATGCTTTAATCCAAAATAGGTTACCTTTTGAAGTTTGAATTTTTTTCTCAACAAAAGTAAAATCAGCTACAGGATTTAGGGAAAAAGATAGTCAATCTTAGAAGGATAAGGGGAAAGAAATCAAAAGCCTGGACAGACACCCACTAGAAACTTATTTTCTAAAGCATAATCTAGATACAGAAAACTGAACTGCAAACTTAGTACTAACTGGCATAAACGGAACAAATAAGGCAGTGAAATGAATGGAAAATGCTACATAAATTTGGAATGGAAGGAAACAGTACAGATATATTTAATGGGAAATGAAGGCAGTTATTTTGCTTTCTAGTTTTTTTGGTTCTGGTTTCAAATGAAAATTAGTCTATCCACACATCCAATTTGTATTATACTAAATGGAAATTGGAAGCACAAATATATCCATGGAATCTCATTTTCAGATACTCTAGGGGATGCTTTCTTGATTACTGAAGGACAACAACACCTAGGGTTCAGGAATTAAATCGTGAGTTTCATCAAGCATTAGCAATGACAAAACCAGCATGTGGCACAAATACTAAAGCAGAAAACTTGAATCTAGTTAGGCAAAAAGACACTAATGTCAATTACCAGCTTGCATGAAAATTCTGTCATGCCATACGCTGTTACAATTTTAATAGGTTGTTCTTGGTTCATGTAAATCTGAAAATAATCGGCACTTCCCCTGTGCAAGCAGCGACGTAGTATTCAGCAAGGTGCGGTGCAGATTCCTTGTGAGGGCAGATAAACTTCTCCATGTTGATCATTGGTGCGATATGATTAACTAGTCAAACTCCAGGAAATCAACTAAGAACTACCACGTGTAAGCTACCCCGAAAATTACCAAATATTGATAAATGGTTTCAGAATCAAATTAAGGATTGATCTAACGACGTGATATTCAAAAGTACACTACAATACGAGGCTACGAGCTACAACATTACTGATACTTAAAAAATGACAATGGTCCGAAGAACGAGAATTAAAATCCATGTAAGGAGAACGATCAACTCAATAGGAGGAGAAAATAAGGAGAAAGTTTCTAAAAAACCAAGTTGTCTCGAAATGATCAGCTAGTCAAACTCCAAGAAAATCAACTAAGAACTACGAGGAGTAAGCTAACCCGGCAATTACCAAATATTGATCAATGGTTTGAGAATCAAATAAAGGGATTGATCCAACGATGTGAAGATATTCAAAAGTGCACTCCAATGCGAGCTACAACATTATTGAGAAACTACTGATGTGGAGAAGGATGGAGAGATTGTTTCCACTCGATACCCTATGCTCACAAAGAGAAACTACTTGGCATGGTCCATCAAGATGAAGGTGTTAATGCGTGCCCAAAGCGGGCTTTGGACGCTGTCGAGCCAAAAGATCTGAAGGTGCCCCTGATGGAGAGTAAGGATCAAATGGCATTGGCTGCCATTTACCAAGGGATACGAGGACATGCTCTTCCTGGTGTACGGAAAGGAGACAGCAAAGGAGACTTGGGAGGCCCTGAAGATTATGCACATGGGTGCTGAGCGTGTGAATGACGCCAAGGTTACAAACTCTCAAGACGGAGTTCGAGGGGCTGCACATGCAAGGAGTTAGAATCTGTTGATAATTTTGCCTTCCCGGTTGACGACCATCGTCAACCAGATCTGAGCACTTGGTGAGGAGTTTGAGGAGGCGTATGCCGTCAAGAAGTTTCTTCGTGCTGTCCCCAACACGTTTCTCCGGATTGCTTCGGCCATCGAACAATTTGGCGAATCTCAAGACCATGACGATAGAAGAGGTCATTGGGCGACTGAAGGCGCACGAGGAGCGTCTACGAGGAAGAGGTGATGTTTATGAGGAGCACTTGCTGCTGACCCGTGCAGAGTGGAAGGCAAGACACGAGGTTGAGAGCTCGTCGCGAGGACGAGTGCGTGGTGGAGGTCAAGGTCGTGGCCACGAACGGGCTCGGGATAAGTCAGAGGTCAAGTGCTATAATTGTCCTAATTTTGGACATTATGCTTATGAGTCTCCAGAAAAGAAAAAGAAAACATTCCTTGCTAAGGTTCTTTGTGATGACGATGAGCCAGCACTCCTGTGAGAGGGGTGTTCAAAGTGTATGCCCAACAGTGTGATACTATTGGAGATTGTGGACAGGCGTCGGTGTGAGGCCGACCACTATGGTGTGATGCCATTGTCTCTGGAAAGGTTGGTGTGAAGCCAATGATGTTGGTGTGATGCCATCGTCAAGTGGAAGAGTCGGTGTGAGGTCGACGACTGTAGTGTGATGCCACTGTCACATGGAAGGTCGGTGTGAGACTGAGACTGACATCAGTCAGTGTGAGGCTGACATGCAAGGTGTGATGGTGTTGCTAGGCATGAGGCGGTGCGAGGCCGTCACAAGATGAAGCACATGGTCCAGGTGATCTGGCTTAGTAGATCTGGTTGATATGACATGAAGTAATCTTGTCATATCTACGCATGAAGTTTTTGGTAGGTGCATGCAGTTTCTAGTGTATGTAGGAGTTCTAGTAGAAGTGTTCAAGTGAGTGTTGAATAGCTTAAAGGGGCAGCTCTGTGTAGTAGTTTCTAGATGTTACTATTCAGTGAGCAGTAACCGGCCAAGTCCTATATAAGGACATGCCTATCACTTGTAATCCAAGCTTGTGTGACATATTGAGAAGACATATAGAGCTTCATATATTCATGGTGTACGTGAGTGTGCAAGAGTCTATGAAGCACAACCTTATTAGAAGGGAGCTAAGTGATTTAGCTCCTACAAGAACTATGAGGACTAACCTAACCCGACAATTACCAAATATTGATCATTTATTTGAGGATCAAATAAATGATTGATCCAACGATGTGAAGATACTCAAAAGTGCACTCCAATACAAGCTACAACATAACCGATACATAAAAACATGACAAACGTGCAACCAACGAGAATTAAAATCCATGTAAGGAGAAAGATCCACTCCTCAATAGGAGCTTGTGTGATATATCGAGAAGACATATAGACCTTCATATATTCCATGTGTGAGTGTGCAAGAGTGGTGTGTGTGTGTGTGTGTGTGTGTA
>QRDG01000024.1:439562-530466 GCA_012064385.1 Puccinellia tenuiflora
GAGATTTTGGTATGGGTAGGAAGGTGTGAACCTTTCCTCATTAGTGAATCGGCAAAATCTCCACCACCGAAAATGCAATAGAAGATGCAACCAAATATCGTTTTCGAAGGACTTAACCTACCTTAGCCTGTGCGCATTCCACTTGAGCTAGATGATGACGATCTTGATATCCTCAAGTGGGAACACCTTTCTTGATTGGCTTTGCTCGGTGAAGACTCATAGATTGCTCCCCCATAGTGGCGTATGGGAGATCATCTTCACTTGACCATTATTTCCAAAAGGGTGACAGCTCCAAGCATGTGATCTCTTCAAGATGCTCCTCTTGGACTTGCACTTCTCATCATGAAGATGATGTCTTGAAGATTAACATGAACATTCACTCAATCTTAATCTTCAAGACATACTTGCACTATGCTCAACACCATCATGACCATTCTTCAGATACACCTTAAACCTCTTGGTCATACTTAATATTCTTCTTTCCACCTTGAAACCAACATATGGTCTTCAAGCACTCCTATGGACAAACACTACAAGTATAACTCAATGCAACCATTAGTCCATAGAGATTGTCATTAATTACCAAAACAACATATGGGGGCAACCATGCTCTTTCAATCTCCCCCATTTTGGTAATTGATGACAATCCCTTTTGAGAGGTTTATATAATGAATTAAAACCTTGCAAGACAAGGGATGCATGAGCATGAGAGGCAAATGCTTAAGAACCAAACGAAAGCATAAACCAAATTCCCTTAAACCCTCTAAAACTTCTCCCCCATTGGCATCGATTGCCGAAATGGGAAGAAAAATTTAGAAGGCCAATATAATATGAGTTCCTCCATAAAGTGCATTTCTCAAATGTGAGTGAATCAAATGCACATATCCATTGACGAATAATAGAGGAAATCAAACTATATTGAGGATCCAAAGATTGCAAAGGATGAAATCATTCTAAACATCTCCACAAAGGAGAAAGCAATCAAAAGATCCAACGAGAGTTCTAAATAAAAATGGAAGCTCCCCAATGTTCATGCACTATTGAGGAGTGCACAAATATGGAATCCTCGCTCCCCCAAAATCATCTAGAACACTCACCAAGTGCAAGGATGTAAAAATTAAAGCAAACAAAGCACTTGCACCAAAGATGTGGTTGAGCCATAAGGAGATACCAATTAAAAGAAACTATCAAGAAAGGTCCAACCAAGAGTATGTGTGTGTGACAAGACAATTAATTTGGTAAGACACATAGTCTTAACCAAATGGAAATAAGTTATATATCAAGTATTGTCACACACAACTTTAAAAGAAGATTTTTCAAAAAAATGTTCACAAAAAAAAATCAACATAGGATAGGCCCAACCGAGATAAAAGGAAGATCTTTAAAGAGTATGTTCACAAGCTTAGGGATACCAATTGGAAACTAAAACCAATTGAAAATGCCAAAAGCTAGTGAGAGCATTTAGCCATAAAAATCAACATGCTCACCATGGTAAGCATGAAGTCAAAGATCTTACAAATTGAGTGCGCAAAGATACCAATAAAAATGAGACAAGCACTCATGAGACAATTGGAGCCACCAAAGAATTATAGATAAAAGCAAGGTAGCTCAAAAGAATTAGGATACCAACTAAAAGGTGACCTCTCTCATATGTATAGGTTTCTAAGTAGACAAATCATTGATGATATACATCCACAAAGAAACTTGCACATATGAGATGGTTGATAAAGTGGAAACCATGGTATCCAAAAGGGAAGTCATGAATATACAAAGAGATTATTGCTTAAAAGCATAGCACATAGCTCAAATTTATCTCATTGTATATAAATGAACTTCAAAAAATCAAAGACATCACACATATCACTAAGGGAACAAGAGATAGTGAAATGCTTTGAGATAGGCAACAAGTATCACAAAGAAATAATACCAATTGAAGGAGGTTTTTGCAATTTCATCACAAATATACAAGTGAATGAAGAAGCCAACCACAACAATTGCACATTTAAAGTTTTCATGCCAAGGGGCAACCTACACAAGGTTGAATACAAGAAAAATATGCATGGGATAGATACTTGTTACCGAATAGCATTGGTGATGATGAAGATGAGAATTTTTGTTTATCATCAAAGCTTGACTCCAATAATCACATGGTGAGAACACCTTCCTTATGAATGAGGCAAGCATCCAATGCATCTCCATTGTACCTAAAACAAAATTCAAGTACAACATGGTTCCCAAACTCATTGGGTTCCATAGTAGTTAGATACACTACAATACATAGGAAACACTCCACATAAATATGTGCATATAGATATGAATTGAATTTCATGCACATCTTAGCCGATTTAGGATTTGGTGGAGTATCCCCTATATATTGGATCAAGAAAGACTAGCATGCCATAAAATAATATACTAGTAAATATGCATGCATGGACTTACAAGAACCAAATGAGATACAATTTGGACAAAACACCAAGTAAACCAAGAAGAGCACACCAAAGTGTGACACAAAAAGGTTGTCCAAATTATATCAAAATCCAAATCAACACATGATTGAGGAAAAATCAAATCAACATATGATTGATTCCAAAACACATCAACACATGAAGTGTGATATCAATAGGAATCAAATCAAACAACACATGAGAGATAAGACACCAATTGAAAAATAGATACCATAGGAGACAAGATACCAAGAGGATAATACTTGACCGGAATCAAGTAAAGTAAAATAAAGTAATAGGTATCAAATTTCCACAATAAATATCAATTGAAACAAATATCTATGGAGGAGATATTAAATTCCAATTAATACCAATTGAAGGTACCTAGGCAAGGCAATGAGCATATAAGATAAAAGAAAGAGACATGCTCAAAGGATTTTCTCATTTATAGGATAAACATAAAGCAAGAAATGAGAAAGCAAGACTCCCAAGAGAGAGCAAGGTTACACCAAATAAACCAAACACCCTCTACACTTTTCATGATGGCACAAAGCATCAAGAGAAAAGATTTGTCTTCCATAAACACATATGATAGAAAATCAAATGCCAATTGAAAGGATCAAATATTGATAGATAGGATAGTGTTCTAAATAAAAGGAATGCTCCCCCAAGATTCATGCATTATTTTTGATATTTGCATTTGAATACAAAATGCACGCACAAGGGATCATTACTCTTCATATTTTATTTACAACACTAAACACTATCAATTTGAGGTTTAGGATCCTAGAAAGAGGCAAGAATGGCAAAGGGAGCAAAATGAATATTTTGGCAAAGAGATGGGGCAAATAAAAACCCAATACCAATGTAAGGATAATCAAAAATATTCTACCACAAACATAAATATGGATTGTCCCAGGACAATGACCATTTGGAATTATTTTCCCGGTGATAGAGGTATCCAAGAATATCCTCACAATATAAAACATATGGCAAGAGATAAAATAAAAACACCATATTTGAATAGGTTTGTTGGTAGTTCCACTATTCAAACCACCAGCAAGGCCATGTTAGAATAATATGGAACAAATGGTTTCTCACTAATGTATGGAGATGCATATTAGAGAAAAAAAAACACACCAAGCAAACACACACGAAACAAGACCCAAAGATAGCTAGAAAGCAAATTGGAAATTGTTCGAGCTAATATGCCACATAGAAATAAGATAATTCACAATATCAAATCTAGGTGGCAAAACCTCAAATGTTCACATTTTATGGGATTGTAATATGCACTAGCGTATTGCTCCCCCACAATGTGATAATTCATTTCTTCTTAACAAGAGGCGAATAAAATCAAATAGAGATAATTAATAGACATTATAGAATTTGAATTTCTCATGAGCATGACACACCACATTGTTATTAGATAATCTTGATATATCAATACTAGGTGGTGATACTCATATATACACATTTTTAGGTTAGTGAAGTGCACAAGCATATCACTCCCCCAAAATGGGATAGTCCATTAATTTCTCAAAAGAGCCCATTGAAATCAACACAAGATCCAATAAGGACTCAACACAAAGTTTACACATATATGGAGCGCACATTAACATACACAAACTTGATTGCTCAGGTAAGTAATAAGCACAACATATACAAGCATATGCTAGGAACAAAACTAACACATGCAAGGGAGCAAGCAACTTTCAATGTATATATATAATTTAAATATAAGTTACCGCAAGAAGGAGCATTGGATATGAGGTATGACAATATAAACCAAATGACTTGGCTTGTTGAATATAAACATGAAGATCCCTTAATTCTTCACATGATAGCCAAGTCGCCAATGCCCTCCATCACAACCTATTGATCAAGTTTGAGCTTGTTGGTCCCCAACCAAGTTGGGTCCTAAGAGGTTAGTCACAATAGGCTTGGCAACCCAAATGGTTCTTTTCTTGACAACACTTTGAGTCCCCACATATTTGGCAAACACATTGCCAACCTATCCTTCCTAAGAGAATAACATCATCAACTATTATGGGGTTGGATAGAGTACCATTAGTGCATGAAGATGCAAAGTGATCCTTCTCACGGCATAAGTAGCAACATCGACTCTTTTCTTTCTTCTAATAGGCTTCCCAACTTGAGGAGCATAAACTGAGTCTTCTTAAGCGGTGGCCCTTGTTCAACTCTAGATTGAGCATGAGATTGAACAATAGGCCGCTTCCCTAGTTGCTTCTCACTAAGAGGCTTCTTCTTCATTGGGAAATCCCTAACATGGTTCCCTTCAACTTTGCACTTGAAGCAAACAATCTTGGCCGAATGATTGACTTGTTCTTGGCTCTTCTTATTGCTACTCTTGGACTTGTTCTTGATATTGGAGTTGAATCCAAGTCCACTCTTGTCATTAGGGGATTTTTGCACACTCAACATGTGTCAAGTGTGGCCTTCCCTTTATGACGCTTCTCCACATCTTTCTTCAAAGATGTGGCTTGTACCTTGTGCTCTTTAGACTTCCTACAAGGTTAGTAGCTACACAAGCACTAGTGGAAGTTGAGGCTTCATTGTTAGAGCAACAAGGCACGAAATGTAATTCAACATATGATTTCCCACTAGTTTGAGATGAAGAATTACAAGGACTAGCACATGGTATTATAGCATTTTTAGTAGTAATTGTGGCATTGTCCACATGAGGCTCACTAGATATACCTTGGTAGCGATAGCCTCATGAGCTAACTTTAGCTTACCATGAGATACTAGAAGATCCTCATGAGAGCTCGAGATCTTCTCATGGCTTTCTTCCAATATCTCATAATTGCTAGTTAGCAAAATTTAAGTGAGCCCTTAGCTCAACATTCTCCTTTAAAATGGATGCTTCACAAGAAATAGAGTTAGTAGCACAAGCATCAACATTAATAGCAATGGGAGAACAAGTAGGAAGCTCTTTTAATAATTGAGCTTGGAGTTGATCATGAGACTTAGTGAGATGTGCAAGAGAGAATCTTCCAAGGACTTGACATCCTTTTCAAATTTCACATTAGCCTCAAGGAGTCTAACAATTTCAACAACAAGCTTATCATTTTTTATTTTAAAAATCATTAGCCACCTTGAGAGCTCTATCAGGGGTTTTCATTTACTTTAGATAACTCTAGAGTAAATGTCTCCTCAAGAGATTTCTTGGTGGTTTGGATTTCTTCAAGAGCTTGCTCAAGATCCGCAATCGTGTCCGCATAATTACGTTCGCGGCTAAGACTTTCATTTTCACGAGCTTCCAAATTTTCAATAGTAAGCCCTCGTTCAATAAGGGTGCTCATAATTTCATGTAGGTTCTCACAAGCATTTTCATTCTTTGAAAGAGCATTAAGAACCATTAGACCTTTCTTATTAAAGTAAGCATCATCTTCTTCTTCATCATTATTATTGTCATGATCATCACTACTTGATGATTTAGAAGATATGCAAGGACTATTAACACAAGCATGTGAAACATTATAGTTCTAGATGTGTTTGAAGTCCAAAGATAAATCATTGCAATGAGATAGAGATGAAATATTATCTAAAAGAAGCTCACTATCATTATTGCAAAATTTATCCCTACTCACCATTGCATTATATTGTGGCTTGCCACATGTAGGTGAGGTAGAAGAAGTTGAGAAGCTCATTACGCCCGGAGGTGGAGGGAGAACAGTCATTCTCACTATCCATGGACACACCATATTGTCTTGAAGCTTGGTCCATAGCTCATGAGCATTCCGATAAGTAGAGATCGACAAAGCAACTGCATTTCTCAAAGACTTGAAAATCACATAGAAGCTCATCGTCTAGATAAGATTTTCCTCATCCTCTAGAGGAGAAAAACCCATATCTAGAATTTGCTCTATATATGGATTAATGTCCCGAAAATAATCTAGCATGCGATTTCTCCAATCATTATAATTACTGCCATCGAATTTTAAGGAAGCATTGTGCACTAAACCACTAGACGACATCTTTACTCTCTAGGCCGTGAAGCCCTATAAAGAGAGAACCTGCTCTGATACCAATTGAAAGGACACGGATGTCGCCTAGAGGGGGGGGGGTGAATAGGCGATTTAAAATTATTACGGTTAAGATTGAATAAATGCGGAATAAAACTAACGTTTAATTTATCAAGCCAAAACCTAAGCTAGCTAGGTTCACCTATGTGCACCAACACTTATGCTAAGCAATATAATCAACTAGGTGATAGCAAGATATATGACTTTAAGCTCGATGTCTATCACAAAGTAAATAGCATAAGTAAGAAGCTCGGGATAGAAATACCGAGGCACTTGGAGACGATGATTTATCCCGAAGTTCACTTCCCAATGGAAGCTAGTCTCCGTTGGAGCGGCGCGGAGTTCACCAATGTGAAACACCGAGTAGCCTTGATATGGCACACCGTATCTCCGTTGTGTCTTACCACCAATGTGGCGAGGCACTTGTCACTATGTTGCCATTGAGGTTGACAACTAGAACCTTTACAAGGATGAAGCTCACTCCACAAGTTGGAGGGTCTTCACCAAATGCACCGAGCCACCAAGACTCGATGCCCAAGGCCGAGGAACACACCACAACTCAATTGGTGGCTCCCGGCAATGTCTTCGTAGCTACCAAAGCTCCGAAGCTAACAAGGTTGAGCCACACTCCACAATTGGAGGCTCCCAACAAATCCCGTGAGCCACCAAGACTCCGAGAAATCAACAACCGTCTAGGGTACCAACGTGCCCTAGAGGAACAAGCTCTAGGGCACCAAAGTACCCAAGAGTAACAAGCTTCTCAACTTCACTTTCCACGAATCACCGTGGAGAAATCAAACCGATGCAACGATGCAATGTCAAGAACACAGTAAGTGGTCAAGTTCTTCCAACCCGAATCCAACCAAAGCAACTAATGCTTGGGAGGGATTTGAGAGAAAGAACAAAGGAGAAACACCAAGAAACTCCAAGATCAAGATCTACTAGGTTCCCCTCACTTAGAGGAGAAATGGATTGGTGGAAATGTAGATCTAGATCTTCTCCTTCAATCCTCCAAAGATCAACAAGTTTGGGTGGAGGGATTGGGAGATCTATGTGATTTGAGCTCTTGAAACAATGGAGGAGAGAGAGAAAAAGAGCTCTAATGGTTAGGGAACCTTTGGGGAAGAAGCCCCCTTTTTATAGGTCAACAAGATCTGACCGTTATGCAGTTTTCGTGGTCGTCCGGATTTGGTCCGGAATGGTCCGGAATATTCCGAAACACTAACAGAGAGCAAAACTGGTTCACCTCGGAATCCGTCCGGAATAGATCCGGAAAATTCCGGACGTTCGGATTTCACTCGGAAAATTCCGGATGAAATCCGAATGCCATACAGAATGTAAAACAGCACGCACGAGAAACGCGATAACTTTTGCATCCGATCTCCGTTTTCGATGATCTTGGGCTCGTTGGAATCACCACAACGAGCACAACAAGATTATGACGATAAACATCATAGAACAATATGGGAAGGTAAACCAAAAGGGGAAAAGTAAAATCTCTCTATAAAAGACAAACCGTTAAACCTCCAAAATAAAAAACGCAATAAGTTTTTCATACGGAATCCGTTTTTGATGAACTTGAGCTTGTCTTGAAGATCATGACAAGCTCTAAAACCACATGTAGATAAAAGCCAACTAAGAATAGGCAATGGAGATTTTGGTATGGGTAGGAAGGTGTGAACCTTTCCTCACTAGTAAATCGGCAAAATCTCCACCACCGAAAATACAATAGAAGATGCAACCAAATATCGTTTTCGAAGGACTTAAGCTTGTCATGACTATCACGACAAACACCGAGACTTCACTATGATAAGAGTCATATAAGAACCAAGAAAGGATGATGCCAAGGATGCAAATGTTTGAGCTCTCTACGATGATATGCTAAAGCTCACTTGAGAGCCCCTCTTGATAGTACGGTTAGCTATCCTAAAACCCTATTAATATCATACCTTAGCCTTGCGCATTCCACTTTTGCTAGATGATGACGATCTTGATATCCTCAAGTGGGAACACCTTTCTTGATTGTGCTTTGCTCGGTGAAGACTCATAGATTGCTCCCCCATAGTGGCGTATGGGAGATCATCTTCACTTGACCATTATTTCCAAAAGGGTGACAAGCTCCAAGCATGTGATCTCTTCAAGATGCTCCTCTTGGACTTGCACTTCTCTCATCATGAAGATGATGTCTTGAAGATTAACATGAACATTCACTCAATCTTAATCTTCAAGACATACTTGCACTATGCTCAACACCATCATGACCATTCTTCAGATAACACCTTAAACCTCTTGGTCATTACTTAATATTCTTCTTTCCACCTTGAAACCAACATATGGTCTTCAAGCACTCCTATGGACAAACACTACAAGTATAACTCAATGCAACCATTAGTCCATAGAGATTGTCATTAATTACCAAAACAACATATGGGGGCAACCATGCTCTTTCAAGTATCATGTAGTCGACGTTCACACGATACCACTAGAGGAATAACACCACAACATAAATCAAACCATTAAATATTACTCAACATTATGCAATTACTAGCAACTAGGCTTTTCCCATCTCCTCAAGAACCAAACGACTACTCACAAGACATCATATAGATCATGATCAGAGGTGATATGAATAAGGGTAACAATCTAATCGTAAAGATAATTCACCGATAAAACTCTCAAAAATCAACTACAAGTGGTAATCAATACCCGGGATACGATCCCAATGAACTAATAACAAACAATGACAATTGCTACTGCGGGATGAGATGGGACGGTGATGATGATGCTGATGATGGAGATGGTGTTGACGATGATCCTGATGATGCTTGGCGTGATGGCGATGACGATGGCGGCGATTCCCCCCTTCGGGAGGGAAATTCCCCGGCAGATTTCTCCCTGCCGGAGCTCTTCTTCTCTCTATCTGGTTTCCGCCTTGTGGAGGCGGCGGAAAAATTCCTCTTCGATTCCCCCGAGGTTTTTAGGTCAAGGGTCAATAATACGCCGAAGGGGAGACGGAGAGGGGCCACAGGGGCCAGGGGCGGGCCCCTGCCGCGGCCATGGGTGGTCCCATGGGTGCAGGCCGTCCCTGCCCCTGGGAGCTCGCCTCCATGCCCCCTTTCGGCTCCGTGACTAATTCTTCGTAATATTGACTTTCTTATTTTTCTGAAATTTTCTGAGTTTCCGACGTCTGGTATCTTGACAGGTACTTTTCCAGCTGATTTCTGGCTCCGGCAGATGCATCCCCAATAATTGCCAATCATGCAAAATAAGATAAAATAACATAAGTATTGCATCATAATATGAAATATATCAATGGATAAAGATGAATTATGATGTAAATAGTGATGCAAAATGGACGTATCAACTCCCCCAAGCTTAGACTCGCTTGTCCCCAAGCGAAAACTGAACTCGGTAAACATGACCACAGGTTTATAGAGTGAAGTGTCGATAAATAAAGAATACGAACATGAAGCACCAGTATTTACTCATCAAACACAAATATATTGTAACACCCTCACTTTGAAAAGTAAGAATACCTCGTGAATTGCTAGGCCCTGGATCGAGTATGGCTAGCATTCACCAACAGGATGTAATATCATGCATAAATGTTAAACGTTATTACATCGCAAGTACGTATGATCCAGAAATAAAGTACTTTATTACAACTTTGCATAGCCGAAGCTAGCTTAAAATAAAATATAGTTACACAATTATTATTCAGAGTTCAAGCAGCAATATAAAGTAGCACTGAGCTCCATCATCTCCATGTGCCACTGGCGAACATGTTGGTTGTAAGCTCGAGACAAACCACGTCCTCACTCCTCATCTGAACAACCTGCAACATTAACGTTGCAGCCCAGGGAATTTGGGTCAATACCTTGTGACAGGCTGGCAAGTATCGCACTATGGTGGTATATAAATGACAAAGACTACCACTACATGCTTATTTAGCTGGTGGTGTTCAAGGCTATTGCAGAAAGCAAATTTTATCCTACTTTTCATAAAACCTTTTTCAATTTCGACTTAACATTATGAGACACTCCCATGGAACGCATCCAATGTCTCATTTACCCGAGTTCACCCAACAAGTTTTATTACTGAAATTGGAATGAGTGAGATCTTCTGTCGACAACCTTATTTGGTCACTCGTGATTTGTCCATTACCGGGGACACGGCTAAGATCTTAGTTTCAAATACTCTCGAGAGTTTGTGGCACTTTCCCCACTAGACTCGATCAACCCATTCTATCCTTAACCCTCATTTAGTGAAAAGGAAAGGAGAAGACCAAGACGAGACTTTTCAGAAATGCTTTCCCATGGTACTCTAGCAAGATCACTGCCGTCCTACCCCTCTACATCATCAGATCTCGCTGACCCAGGTCCACACAACTTACTCCATCAAGACAGAGCCCATATGACTAGTGGTTGCACGGTCGGGCAAACAAACACGGTGTGACATTAATCTCAAACCCTAGGTGGCCTTTCACAAGTGCACATATTCAGGTTCACACCATAGAAATGGGCCTGAATAGCCACTCAACTTCGCCTCCATCATACAAACCAATACCACCTAGGTAGTTCATTAATTTAGTAGAATTTTCCTTAACTCAACTACAATAAAACACTTCAGTTTTGCAGCAAGCAATTCCACTAAATTAAATAGGTCACTAGTCAACTAGTCATGTGGCTATCCTAACAGGTTTGCATAGCATATATATAATAGTAGTGGTAAGCCTATCATGCAAAGCTACTGAAATAATCTGCAGTGCATAATATAACAAAATAGTAGGTCCTTCATGAATTTTGTGTGTACTTGCCTTGACAGTTGTTCAGGTTGTTGCAACACTCACAGCACTCCTGGCACTCTACACAATCTAAACAAACAAATTGCAATAATTCAATACACAAGCAAGAAAGCAATACAATAAATATGCATGCATGATGATTTAATAATAACACAAGTCAAGGTTAAACAACAACTAAAGTTATTACTTTCTGTTATTTACTATATGCATGATGCTCATGATTCATATTTTAAGTGGTTTTAATAATTTAAAAACAATTACTAAAGTTAAAATGCCACTATTTGAGTTTTTTTACAAAACACTATCAATGCATGATGCACAAGTGCAAGCTAAAATATCTACTGGACAGAGGACACTAAAAGACACACTTTTGCAGAAGAAAACAATTTAAAATAACTTATAGATTTAAAGTTATGCCAAAATTACTCAAATCTCTCATTTGAAATTTGAATAATTTTAAAGTTGGCAAAACATAAAACTAACAGTTCCAAAATATTCTACAGGTCAAGAGGTTTTCAAATATATAAAGTTTGTAAAATTTGGCCAAGCGGTTGAAAAGTTATGGATTTTACAAGATTGGGCTATTTTCTGTCATTTTTATTAATTCCTGGGACGAATTTGACCGGGTTGACCGGCTGACATCAGCGCTGACGCGAGCGATGACGCGGCGCTGACGCGGCAACCACGCAGCGTGACAGGATTGGCCTGTAACGGTTCACCGGCTGATCTAATCCTGGCCGTTGTTTCGCGATCGGACGGACGAGGACGAATACATCAGCGACGGCCGCGGTGCTCACCGGTGACGACAATGGTGACGGCGGACGTCGAGGCTCCGGTCGTTTCACTGCTTCTCCGGCTCGTCGTTGTTGTCCTGCGTGCTCCCCTTGGTGCAGTGAAGACGACGGTGTGCTTGATGGCGCCTCTCGGTGTCCTGCACGACGACGGCGGCGGCTTCCCGAGCTCCAACTCCGGCGACGGTCAGGTGACGAGCACGAGCTCCCTGCTTCATAGTTTTCAAATCGAAGAAGACAGGGCGGTGAGAAACATGAAGGAACATCTGGTAGACAAGGTTATGAAGGCTGGGGTGGACTGAGACGACGGGGCCAACCTCCGAAGGTCAACAATGGCGGCGGCAGCGGCAAATCGGTTCGGGCTCGAAAAACGGGCAGCCTGGCGGCGGAAATTTGGGTATTTTTTTGGGGGAGATGGGGTGCGGGGTAGCTGGCTATTTATAGCCGGAGTTTGGTAGCAAACGGAGAAGAAATCGGAGCGGATCGAGCGATTTTTCCGGTCAGTTTTCATACTGGATACGAACTCGCGTTCGTTCACTTACGTCCAGAGCTAGGAGACGATTGGGTGGGTCCCAGTGTCAGAAAAAAAAACAAGGAACATGGGAGAGGGAAAAGAAGGGCTGGCTCGGTGGTCTTGGCTGCCCAGCGTTTGGGCCGTAGCTGCTCTTCCGCCGGCCGGTCGGTCGTTCCGATTCCTTTTTTTTTTTTGTCTTTTCTATTTTCTGTTTTATTTTCTTGAGGTTTCAAAACAAATCCAAAATGAGTAACATAAAATACAAAAAACAAAATCCTATGATTTATAGTTTATAAAATAGAGTCACTTTTCACAGTTTTCTCATATAAGAAAAATATATAAAAAAAAGTTTTATGCTTATATTGCACGTAAGCATTAAATTGATTCAAATCTTTTCAGAAAACTCTCGTAAAATACTTTTAGAAAAGTTATCCAAAGTAGGATATTTTTGGCACTAGTCTAGTCACCCAATAAATTATGAATATTTGGAAAATTGACAAGGGTTACTTTGCACCCTTTATGCCAATTACTAAAATATATTTTTAAGTTTGAAATACATACTATTTTAATAAACTAAAATGCAACAAACACATGATGCTGATGAATGCCATGCATGATTTTGAGTTTTGAAACTTAAACAACAAAAAGTTTTTGATCCCTCTGAATTTTCAAAAATTTGAAAATCTTGGGATGTTACAGACTACCACCCTTAAAAGGAATCTCGTCCCCGAGATTCGAAGAGGCTAGAAAGAAATGGGTTTGTGATCTCTGGTTTTAGGCAACGGGGTGGGCTACCACCCTTAAAAGAAACTTTTGTTGGTATTCTAGAACTCTTATCCTCCATCTAGGGTACATGTTGGGGTTTAAAGCTGAGCCATGACTTAGCATCCTTAATCCTCTTATGTTGTAGATGAAGAACAAATGATTGAGGTAAATAGTTAGTAGTGTACCGTTCACCATACTAGGTTTATTTAATGCTCTTCCCACATGAACATGGTTCACTTGTCCCTTCTCGATAGAGTTGAGTTTGCCAGCTTCTTCAGTCTTCCTTTCCGGACATTCAGTTGAATAATGCCCCATCTGCTTGCAATTGAAGCATTGAATGTGACTAAGGTCTTTCTTTCCCTGCATGGTGATGATGATTCTGACCATTGTGATTCCCATTGTTGCGACCATTGTGGTCATTGTCCTTGTATTCTCCATTACCTCCTTTGTTTCCTCCATTGTGGTCATGATCCTGATGGTTGTGGCTGTGTCCACCATGGTACTTGGCCTTCTTGTGTGTAGATTCCGAGTTGTACTTGTTTCCATTATACTTCCTTTTCCTATTCTCCTCCTTCTGTATATTGTTGTCCAGTGTGATGGCTTGGTCCAGAAGCGCTTGATAATTTGGTGCATACGCCACTGACAAGGGTATCTTCAGTTCACCACTGAGTCCCTTAAGGAATTTGTCCTTCCTCTTAGCATCAGTATCAATGTCCTCTGGAGCATAACGTGACAGTGCACATAAATCATCCATGTATTCCTTCAGAGTCCTGTTACCTTGCCTCAGACTACGGAATTCATATTTCTTCAGGTTCATGATTCCTGAGGAAATGTGAGCATTGCGGAATCCTTCCTTGAAAGTGTCCCATGTGAGTCCAACTAATGGGTGAGTAATCTGGTAGGTCTCCCACCACTGTGCTGCTGGTCCCTCGAGTAGGTGAGCAGTGAACCTCACCATCTCAGCATCATTGCACTCACAAGTGACTAGATCCTTGTGCACAGAACGTAGCCAGTCATCAGCTACAATGGGCTCAGTGGCTGTAGAGAACTTATTGGGTCTCAGCCTCAGAAATCTAGTGAGCCTGTCCACTGGGGGTTGGGGTGGTGGTGGTGGCGGTGGAGGAGGTGGTGGTGGTGCATTCTGGTTTGCAAGGAATTGTGCCATCATATTCATCAACTGGGTTTGTGCGGCCATCATCTGTTGCATCTGGTCGTTGTTGTTGTTGTTGTTGTTGTTGTTGTTGTTGCTGCTGGGATCACGGCGAGGAGGCATCTGTGGGGTTTAGCATAGATGAGAATAGATAGAAAGATCTAAGAGAAATATTTCTACCCATACAAACAATTAACAACAATCAGCAACAAGCAGACAATCACACAATAAAACAAGTCAAGAATTTTATAAATTCGAAAATTAAGGTTTTGAAAACTTAACTAACACGATAGGTTCTAACACGAGCATACTAGTACTGCCATACCACATTTTGATAGGTCAATACCCTAACGTGAATCTATAACTAATCAACTATGTAAAGTGGTGGTCAAGACTATATCTTCCTCTGTGCTTCAAGTTAATCATCATTGGTCCTTCCTTGATAGATTCTTTGAGGATGGTCTAGAACAAGAGGAGATAATTTTGAAAGCAATAGTTGAGAAAGGTACAAGAAAGATGTTTGGAAAGATTTGGATAAGAAGAAAATAGAATTTTGTTCCTATGGTCTTTCTTATTTCTAATCCAAACCTAGGGTTTCGAGCCTACAGGCAACATTACGCTCTGATACCATTCTGTAACACCCTCACTTTGAAAAGTAAGAATACCTCGTGAATTGCTAGGCCCTGGATCGAGTATGGCTAGCATTCACCAACAGGATGTAATATCATGCATAAATGTTAAACGTTATTACATCGCAAGTACGTATGATCCAGAAATAAAGTACTTTATTACAACTTTGCATAGCCGAAGCTAGCTTAAAATAAAATATAGTTCCAGAATTATTATTCAGAGTTCAAGCAGCAATATAAAGTAGCACTGAGCTCCATCATCTCCATGTGCCACTGGCGAACATGTTGGTTGTAAGCTCGAGACAAACCACGTCCTCACTCCTCATCTGAACAACCTGCAACATTAACGTTGCAGCCCAGGGAATTTGGGTCAATACCTTGTGACAGGCTGGCAAGTATCGCACTATGGTGGTATATAAATGACAAAGACTACCACTACATGCTTATTTAGCTGGTGGTGTTCAAGGCTATTGCAGAAAGCAAATTTTATCCTACTTTTCATAAAACCTTTTTCAATTTCGACTTAACATTATGAGACACTCCCATGGAACGCATCCAATGTCTCATTTACCTGAGTTCACCCAACAAGTTTTATTACCGAAATTGGAATGAGTGAGATCTTCTGTCGACAACCTTATTTGGTCACTCGTGATTTGTCCATTACCGGGGACACGGCTAAGATCTTAGTTTCAAATACTCTCGAGAGTTTGTGGCACTTTCCCCACTAGACTCGATCAACCCATTCTATCCTTAACCCTCATTTAGTGAAAAGGAAAGGAGAAGACCAAGACGAGACTTTTCAGAAATGCTTTCCCATGGTACTCTAGCAAGATCACTGCCGTCCTACCCCTCTACATCATCAGATCTCGCTGACCCAGGTCCACACAACTTACTCCATCAAGACAGAGCCCATATGACTAGTGGTTGCACGGTCGGGCAAACAAACACGGTGTGACATTAATCTCAAACCCTAGGTGGCCTTTCACAAGTGCACATATTCAGGTTCACACCATAGAAATGGGTCTGAATAGCCACTCAACTTCGCCTCCATCATACAAACCAATACCACCTAGGTAGTTCATTAATTTAGTAGAATTTTCCTTAACTCAACTACAATAAAACACTTCAGTTTTGCAGCAAGCAATTCCACTAAATTAAATAGGTCACTAGTCAACTAGTCATGTGGCTATCCTAACAGGTTTGCATAGCATATATATAATAGTAGTGGTAAGCCTATCATGCAAAGCTACTGAAATAATCTGCAGTGCATAATATAACAAAATAGTAGGTCCTTCATGACTTGTTGTGTGTACTTGCCTTGACAGTTGTTCAGGTTGTTGCAACACTCACAGCACTCCTGGCACTCTTCACAATCTAAACAAACAAATTGCAATAATTCAATACACAAGCAAGAAAGCAATACAATAAAATATGCATGCATGATGATTTAATAACAACACAAGTCAAGGTTAAACAACAACTAAAGTTATTACTTTCTGTTATTTACTATATGCATGATGCTCATGATTCATATTTTAAGTGGTTTTAATAATTTAAAAACAATTACTAAAGTTAAAATGCCACTATTTGAGAAAGACACACTTTTGCAGAAGAAAACAATTTAAAATAACTTATAGATTTAAAGTTATGCCAAAATTACTCAAATCTCTCATTTTAAATTTGAATAATTTTAAAGTTGGCAAAACATAAAACTAACAGTTCCAAAATATTCTACAGGTCAAGAGGTTTTCAAATATATAAAGTTTGTAAAATTTGGCCAAGCGGTTGAAAAGTTATGGATTTTACAAGATTGGGCTATTTTCTGTCATTTTTATTAATTCCTGGGACGAATTTTGACCGGGTTGACCGGCTGACATCAGCGCTGACGCGAGCGATGACGCGGCGCTGATGCGGCAACCACGCGGCGCGACGGGATTGGCCGGTACCGGTTCACCGGCTGATCTAATCCTGGCCGTTGTTTCGCGATCGGACGGACGAGGACGAATACATCTGCGACGGCCGCGGTGCTCACCGGTGACGACAATGGCGACGGCGGACGTCGAGGCTCCGGTCGTTGCGCTGCTTCTCCGGCTCGTCGGTGTTGTCCTGCGTGCTCCCCTTGGTGCAGTGAAGACGACGGTGTGCTTGATGGCGCCTCTCGGTGTCCTGCACGACGACGGCGGCGGCTTCCCGAGCTCCAACTCCGGCGACGGTCCGGTGACGAGCACGAGCTCCCTGCTTCATAGTTTTCAAATCGAAGAAGACAGAGAGGTGAGAAACTTGAAGGAACATCTGGTAGACAAGGTTATGGAGGCTGGGGTGGACTGAGACGACGGGGCCAACCTCCGAAGGTCAACAATGGCGGCGGCGGCGGCAGATCGGTTCGGGCTCGAAAAACGGGCATCCTGGCGGCGGAAATTTAGGTATTTTTTTGGGGGAGATGGGGTGCAGGGTAGCTGGCTATTTATAGCCGGAGTTTGGTAGCAAACGGAGAAGAAATCGGAGCGGATCGAGCGATTTTTCCGGTCAGTTTTCATACTGGATACGAACTCGCGTTCGTTCACTTACGTCCAGAGCTAGGAGACGATTGGGTGGGTCCCAGTGTCAGAAAAAAAAAACAAGGAACATGGGAGAGGGAAAAGAAGGGCTGGCTCGGTGGTCTTGGCTGCCCAGC
Organism: Puccinellia tenuiflora; assembly: GCA_012064385.1. Classification (NCBI taxonomy): domain Eukaryota; kingdom Viridiplantae; phylum Streptophyta; class Magnoliopsida; order Poales; family Poaceae; genus Puccinellia; species Puccinellia tenuiflora. The sequence goes on from QRDG01000024.1 coordinate 457,383, forward strand.
GTTTGGGCCGTAGCTGCTCTTCCGCCGGCCGGTCGGTCGTTCCGATTCCTTTTTTTTTCTATTTTCTGTTTTATTTTCTTGAGGTTTCAAAACAAATCCAAAATGAGTAACATAAAATACAAAAAACAAAATCCTATGATTTATAGTTTATAAAATAGAGTCACTTTTCACAGTTTTCTCATGTAAGAAAAATATATAAAAAAAAGTTTTATGCTTATATTGCACGTAAGCATTAAATTGATTCAAATCTTTTCAGAAAACTCTCGTAAAATACTTTTTAGAAAAGTTATCCAAAATAGGATATTTTTGGCACTAGTCTAGTCACCCAATAAATTATGAATATTTGGAAAATTGACAAGGGTTACTTTGCACCCTTTATGCCAATTACTAAAATATATTTTTAAGTTTGAAATACATACTATTTTAATAAACTAAAATGCAACAAACACATGATGCTGATGAATGCCATGCATGATTTTGAGTTTTGAAACTTAAACAACAAAAAGTTTTTGATCTCTCTGAATTTTCAAAAATTTGAAAATCTTGGGATGTTACATATATCTTAAACAACAACCTTTCTCTCATAAAGCTTCTCGAAGACAAGTAATGTAACTACAACATGTTAAGGTGAAAGAAGGCAGAAACTTATTAAGCAAAGACAAAACGAGACTCTGCTTAAGAAACAATTATACTTATCAGCCCATATTTCAAGAAAGATTCATTTAAATGCTTGAACCATCCGATCATCTTCCCACGAGTTGCAAATCGTCAAAGCTATATCCTTATAAAAGAGTTAGAACTGACATAAGAAAACTGAATAACTATCATGAGACATAAAAGACATAATGTAGATATCATACTTACTTAACATCAAAATTCAACACTGTGGGTTTGCTTGTAGAAGGTAGAGGAAGTGGGTGAAATGACTCAACAATAAGTAAAAGAGAGGCCCTTCGTAGAGGGAAGCAGGGATTAGTCATGTGCTAGAGCTTTTTGGTTTTTAAAACAGAAGTAAAATGATTTTGAGGTATGCATGCTTTCGTCAACGACTTCACAACAGAGAAACTATCTAGTCCCTCATGACAAGCAAGGTTTTTAGACTTGTGAGAGCAGCTGGTTCTTAGAAGAGCTAGTACACTCTTCTTTCTCCTTGGTTTCACCACTGTCGAATGTTTGGGCTGATTTCTCAGATTTGCATTGCGCGGAGGAGAATTGTGAGTTATATTTATATTTTTGCTTAAGCTGCTCTCGGGTTGATTCAAGTGAAGACGTAATCCATCAACACCGGGTGAAAGGGGGGAAATGACCATGTTTGTCACAAGTTATATCTAGCTCTCTACTGCTCCCTCATGAGCTTAAAAACAGAGGCACAAAGAAAAAGTATTTTGAATTTTTATAGTTAGCACATGACAAATTTACTTGGAATGGTAGGAAATACCATGCATAGGTAGATATGGTGGACTCAGCTGGCAAGAAAGTTTGGCTTTGGGGAATGGATGCACGAGTGAACCATACACTCAGTACAGGGCTTTAGGCTAGAGAGGCTTTACAGCAAACAAACAGTGTTGAGAGATGTAAATCAACTATGCTATCAAAAACAATATGTCAAACATGCAACATGAAGCCTATCATCACCGTGAAAAATAAATCTAATACAAGGTGCATGACCTAGAAGGTTCACAAGCATGTAAGACATTCAAGATAGTGTATTTGCAATCAAATTCTTCTTCTCTACTCAAGCACCAAAGTAATTATTGCAATTTAAACAAAGCCATGCTTATCGATACCGAATAAACTTCTACTCATTCACCCAATGTCAAATCATTACTTACCACAAGATCAGCAGATGGGAGAGATTGCCATAATAAAAATATAAAGTGCAGAAGAATAGAAGATACTTCTCATTTATATTCCATTATAGAAAACCACACACCAACGGATACAAAGGACTCACAAGGAGTGACAAGACACAATGCAAAACCATACTACAAGATAACTTCTCTACTCATGATATGACTCACAAGACTGCGAAAAATAAAAGACATAAGATAAAGATACCGGGGCACTCCCCCAAGCTTGGAACAAGCCAAGGGAGTGCCATTACCCATAGTGCTCGAATTTATTTTCGTGGTGGAGATGGGTCGATGATCCTTTTGAGCCTCTCAATGGTTTCTTTTAACTCCTCAAGCTGATAGCCAAGATTGCGGATCATCTCCGTGTTACTCTCAATCCTGCTTCTTAGCGACCCAATAGGCGAGTCCCAATCATCTTGTGCTCTCCCCCAGCCATCCTCATTATCTGTGTTGGAGCTCCCACATCCTGCATGAGTACGATCTATATCCCAAGCAGAAGGTAACTATACAAACGGAACAGTTTTAAGCTGATGGTTGTGGATTAAAGTATGAAAAGGATTTCTGGTTCGAGAAAAGGGAGACCTCCCAACAGAGTTCCTACGAGGGCCTTTATCAGCCTTCTGTAGCCACTCCCTTTTCTCAAAAACACAAGGATTCTTCGTCACCCCCAATCCTTGCTACCGTGGCGTAGGGGTATTGGCGTTGGTCTTCTTCGAACTCCTCTCCATCATCATGGGGCACGTTCTCGAACACTTCCTCCATTCCTTCAGTTCCTTTAAAGTCCATGCCTTGATCATCATTGCCGGTGTTGTCGGGGTTGGAAGAGGATGCCATGATCTAAAGCTTCGAGACCCTGACAGAAATAACCAGAGACAAAACACGACGAAAAACACAGGATACGCTTCTCGAAAAATTCGGGGAAATATATAGCGAAAATTTCTGCAATAAAAGGAAGATGACGGGACTAGGCGGAGTCGGAGGCGGTGTCCAGGGGCCAGGGGCGGGTCCCCACCGTGGCCTGGGGTGGAGCCGCGGCAGAGGGCCGCCTCTGCCCCCTGGAGTCCGTCTCGTACTCCATCAAGTCTCCGAATTTTCCTAATTTCAAGAAATAAATAATATAAATTTTCTGGAATTTTCCGAGGCACTTTCCTTACCAAAACAGTTACCTATTCGTTTTCTGATTCTGGAGTCTTCCGGTATTGGATCTCGATAAGTTCTTCCGGAGAGACCACTTGAATAACATCGGCATATTTTTCCAAGGGATTCCCGGAGATGTAATGCTTAAGTCGTTGACCATTCACCACTTGAGGTTTGTTCCCATCAAGATTATTAATCTTTATAGCTCGGAGCGATAAACTTCCTCAATGATGAATGGTCCCTCCCATTTTGATAGCAATTTTCCTGCAAAAAATCTGAGACGAGACCTATACAAAAGCACTTTATCACCAACATTAAATTCTCTTTTCAAAATTCTCTTATCATGCCATCTATTTACTTTTTCCTTAAACAAACGAACACTCTCATAAGCCTCATTCCTCCACTCATCCAAAGAATTCAATTTAAGCAGCCTAGTTTTACCGGCAAGATTAGGATCAGAATTAAGTTGTCTAACAGCCCAAAAAGCTTTATGTTCTAATTCAAGAGGCAAATGACATGCCTTCCCATAAACCATTTTATAAGGAGACATACCCATAGGATTTTTATAAGCAGTTCTATAGGCCCATAAAGCATCATTAAGTTTTTAAGACCAATTCTTCCTAGACTTGTTAACGGTCTTTTGCAAGATCAGCTTAATTTCTCTATTAGTTAATTCAACTTGCCCACTAGTTTGAGGATGATACGGAGAGGAGACTCTGTGATTAACATCGTACTTAGCTAAAACCTTTCTAAAAGCTCCATGAATAAAATGAGATCCTCCATCAGTCATAAGATATCTAGGCACACCAAACCTAGGAAAAATAACTTCTTTAAGCATTTTTAGGGAGGTCTTATGATCAGCACTTTTAGTTGGTATAGCTTCCACCCACTTAGTAACATAATCTATGGCAACAAGAATATGAGTATTACCATGAGAAGTGGGAAAAGGACCCATAAAATCAAACCCCCAACAATCAAATGGTTCAATAACAATAGAATAATTCATAGGCATTTCATTACGTCTACTAATGTTACCGACCCTTTGACACTCATCACAAGATGAAACAAACTTTTTAGCATCCTTAAATAAATTAGGCCAATAAAAACTTGATTGAAGAATCTTATGTGCAGTCCTTTCACCTGCGTGATGTCCTCCATAATCACTATTGTGGCACTTCCTCAATACCTCCTCCTGTTCATGCTCAGGAATACATCTCCTCAAGATTCCATCAGCTCCCTCCTTGTATAAATGTGGGTCATCCCAAAAGTAATGCCTCAAGTCATAGAAGAATTTCTTTTTCTGTTGATAAGTAAAACTTGGAGGCAAAAATTTCAAGACAATAAAATTAGCATAATCAACATACCAAGGAGCATCATGAGAAGTTACCTTAACGACAACAAGTTGTTCGTCAGGGAAACTATCATTTACAGGGATGGGATCATGAGGAATATTTTCCATTCTAGACAAATTATCAGCTACAAGATTTTCTGCACCTTTTCTATCAACAATATGCAAATCAAACTCTTGCAGCAAAAGCACCCATCTAATAAGTCTAGGCTTAGCATCTTTCTTCTCCATAAGGTACTTAATTGCAGCATGGTCAGTGTGAATAGTTACTTTAGAGTCCACAATATATTGTCTGAATTTATCACAAGCAAAAACGACCGCTAAAAATTCCTTTTCAGTGGTTGCATAATTTTTATGTGCACTATCCAAAGTTTTACTAGCATAATGAATTACATTCAACTTCTTATCAATTCTTTGGCCAAGGACAGCCCCTACAGCATAATCACTAGCATCACACATAATTTCAAAGGGTAAATTCCAATCAGGCGGTTGAACTATAGGAGCGGTGATTAAAGCCCTTTTTAGTACCTCGAAGGCTTCCTTACAATCTTCATAAAAAACATATGGAACATCTTTTTGAAGAAGATTAGTGAGGGGCCGCAACGTCTTAGAAAAATCTTTAATAAACCTCCTATAAAAGCCAGCATGAACGAGGAAACTACGAATACCTTTGATGTCTCTTGGATAGGGCATCTTCTCAATTGCTTCAATTTGGGCTTTATCAACTTCAATCCCCCTTTCAGAATTTTATGCCCAAGCACTATGCCTTCATTTACCATGAAATGACACTTCTCCCAATTGAGAACAAGATTGGTCTCCTCACATCTCTGCAAAACTTTGTTAAGATTATAGAGACAATTGTCGAAAGAAGTTCCATAGACGGAGAAATCGTCCATGAAGACTTCCACAATTTCCTCACAAAAAACATGAAAAATAGCAGACATGCATCTTTGAAAAGTAGCAGGTGCATTACACAAACCAAAAGGCACACGTTTATAGGCATAAGTTCCATAAGGACAAGTAAAAGTAGTTTTTTCTTGATCTTCAAATTTAACAGCAATTTGAGAGAAACCAGAATAACCATCAAGAAAACAAAAGTAAGAATTCTTAGACAGTCTTTCAAGCATTTGATCAATAAAAGTCAAAGGATAATGATCTTTTCGAGTAGCCTTATTAAGTTTCTTATAATCAATGCACATTCTATACCCTACAACTGTTCTTTGAGGAATGAGTTCATTATTATCATTAGCAACAACAGTCATACCTCCCTTTTTGGGAACACAATGGACAAGACTAACCCATCTACTATCAGCAATAGGATAGATTATACCGGCATCGAGAAGCTTGAGTATCTCATTTCTTACCACATCCTTCATCTTTGGATTCAATCTTCGTTGATGATCAACAACGGGCTTTGCATCAGGCTCAAGATTAATTGTATGTTGACAAATAGATGGAGAAATCCCTTGAATATCATCTAGAGTATATCCCAATGTAGCTCGGTGTTTCCTAAGGACCTCCAATAATCGCTCCTCCTCTTTCACTGAAAGGTTAGAATTGATAATAACAGGATATATTTTCTTCTCATCCAAATATGTATATTTGAGAGCATCTGGGAGAGCTTTTAATTCAAAAACAGGATCTCCCTTTGGAGGTGTCTGGGTCCCCAGAGACTCCACAGGTAGATCATGCTTTAGAATAGCCGGCTGTCTAAAGAAGACCTCATCAATTTCCTCTCTTTCCTGCATAAACATATCATTCTCGTGCTCCTCCATATATTGCTGCAAAGATCATTAGGAGGCACGGCAATAGAAGCAACTCTTTCAATAATAAGATCCTCATTAGGTAATTCTTTATCATAACGATGTCTAGCAAATTTGGAAAAATTAAATTCATATGGCTCTCCAGCGAATTGAACAGAGACCTTTTCTTTCTTAAAATCTATAACAGCACTACAAGTATTTAAGAAAGGTCTACCAAATATGATAGGACAAAATTTATCTTTAACCGGCCCCAAGACAAGGAAATCAGTTGGACATTTTACCTTACCACATAAGACTTCAACGTCTCCGACAATTCCCAACGGGTGGATGACATCTCTATTAGCCAATTTAATCTCCAAATCAATATCCTCAAGCTCACATGGCGCAATTTCGCGCATTATTTCTTGATAAAGTGTATAAGGAATAGCACTTGCACTTGCACCCATATCACATAATCCATAATAGCAATGATCACCTATCTTGACAGAGACAATAGGAGTACCAACAACTTTTGCACTTTTATCCTGTCTAACAATGTTAGTAGCAGCTTCACAAAAATAAATAGAACTTCCATCGACGTTCTCAGTTACAAGATCTTTAACCAAAGCTACTGGAGAGGCAATTTCAAGTTGTTCATTAGGTTCATAAGCTTTCCTTTCACTTTTATTAACCACACTAGCCACGATTGAGTGTTCTTTAATTTTTATAGGAAAGGGTGGTTTTTCAAAGTAAACAGCAGGTAAAATAGATTCAACTGTTTGAACAGGCACATCATCACTAGCAAGCACATCTGTTTTACAAACATCTTTAAATGGTTCATGATACTTATCCCACTTTTCTTTTGGAATATTAATATGGTTAGCAAAGGATTTATAAGATCAACAACAATTTGAGAATCGAGCCCAAACTTAGTACTAAACATATTAAAACGTTCAGTTTCCATGAAAGATTTAATGCAGTCATACTTAGGGATGTAAACGGATCGGATTGGATCGGATTTTGCCGTTACCATATCCTATACCACATTTTTTCATCGGATTCGGAGCGGAGCAGATAATGACCGGTTGCGGATTCGGTGTTGGATATATCATATCACGGATTCGGAGGCGGAAATGGAGCGGATTCGGGGCAGAAATAGTTTAATCGGATATGTACGCGCATAAGTACATCGGCGAACCATACAACCAATTTTTTTAGTTCAATATCCTAATATCCTAACAAAGGTGTCCTCTGTAGTCATAACAATCACTATGTTAGTGAGTTTTTATCTAATGGAGGAAAGTTACAACTCACTACCTACTAATTATGTTCTATTAGGTTAGACGTTTCGGTAGAAAGTCGGATTATTCGGATTAAAATCATCGGATAATCCTATTAAATTTTCGGATAATCCATATTCGGGGCTATTTTTCATACCATATCCTATACCGTATCCGGGTGTCAAATTCGGAATCGGATATCCTTATCAATCGGTTTCCTTTAAACCGGATATGGATTGTTCAAAACGGTTTCGGAATACGATTCGGTGCGGAAATTATCCCATCCGTTTACACCCCTAGTCATACTCATAATTTATACCTGATTCTTTACCTTTGTCGATCTCCCAATCTTCCGCATTGCGATAAATCCTTTCAATTAAATCCCATTTAGCATTAACTTCTTTGTTTGTAAAAGATCCAAGAGAAGAGGCATCAAGCATATCCTTATCATAGCGAGGCAGCCTCGCATAAAAATTGTTAACAATTATATCATTAGGAAGCTTATGATTGGGGCATTTAAGCATTAAAGATTTCAACCTCCCCCAAGCTTGAGCGATGCTTTCTCCTTCATGTGGCCAAAAGCTATAAATATAATTTCTATCTTGATGAATTTCATGAAGAGGATAAAATTTAGAATAAAAGAGAGACATAAGCTCTTTCCAATCCATCAAGTGAGAATTATCCAGAAGCATATACCAATCCATAGCTTTATCCTTTAGTGATATTTAGAATAACTTCCTCATGATTACCTCTTTTGACATACCTGCAATCTTAAATAGCTCACACAGATCTTTAATATAAAGCAAATGATAACCTGGATGGATGGTTCCATCCCCTGCATAACGGTTACTCATAACATGATCAATAATTCCCATGGGTATTATAAATGGATCAATTTCAGAGAGCGAAGGACTCCTATCCACCACAAGTGTGGTGGCAGAATCACTCCCAAACAACATATTAAGTGAAGAGTGCTCCATAACGAAGCAAAGTAACAAGCAAAAATAAAAACAACACTTACAATAAAAGAGTTCCTTACCAGTTCCACTTACCAATAGCGCTACACTCCCCGGCAATGGCGCCAGAAAAGAGTCTTGATGACCCACAAGTATAGGGGATCTATCATAGTAGTTTCGATAAGTAAGAGTGTCGAACCCAACGAGGAGCAAAAGATGTTGACAAGTAGTTTTCAGCAAGGTTTCACTGCAAGCACTAAAAGAGAAATGTTTTTTGGGTTTTTGATTTAAAGAACAAATGAAGAACAAGTAAATAAAAGAGTGCTACAATAATTGCAGCAAATAGCCCAATCCTTTTAAGCTCAAAGGACAGCCCGGTTGTCACTTATGAAGATTAAAACGTTCTCGAGGACACATGGGAGTTTCTGCCTAGCCAGTTTCATTGCACGCCGGTGATTAACCTTCAATGTTTTGATAAAGTGCTGTGTGGGTGGACCTATGCTAATGCATCGCCCTTACTTGGACAAATACATACTTGTGATTAAACCCCTTGCAAGCATCCGCAACTACAGGAAAGTAATTAAGATAAAAACCTAACCACGGCCTTAAACTCCGAGACCCTACGCTCCCTAGTGCACTAGTTCACAAATTGGGGTTTCGGTTTCTGTCACTCCTACAACCCTACCATAAGCAAACTAAATACACTATGCATTCCCCTAGGCCCTTTGAAAGGTGAAGTATCATGTAGTCGACGTTCACACAATACCACTAGATAAATCACACCACAACATAAATCAAACCTTTAAATATTACTCAACATTATGCAATTACTAGCAACTAGGCTTTCCCCATGTCCTCAAGAACCAAACGAACTACTCGCAAGAAATCATATAGATCATGATCAGAGGTGATATGAATAAGGGTAACAATCTGATCGTAAAGATAATTCACCGATAAAACTCTCAAGCATCAACTACAAGTGGTAATCAATACCCGGGATACGATTCCAATGAACTAATAACAAAACAATGACGATTTCTACTACGGGATGAGATGGGACGGTGACGGTGATGATGGTGCTGATGATGGAGATGGTGTTGATGATGATCCCGATGATGCTTGTCGTGATGGCGATGACGATGGCGGCGATTCCCCCTCCGGGAGGGAAATTCCCCGGCAGATTTCTCCCTGCCGGAGCTCTTCTTCTCTCTGTCTGGTTTCCGCCTTGTGGAGGAGGCGGAAAAATTACTCTTTGATGCCCCCGAGGTTTTTAGGTCAAGGGTCAATAATACGCCGAAGGGGAGATGGAGAGGGGCCACAGGGGCCAGGGCGGGCCCCTGCCGCGGCCAAGGGTGGGCCTGCGGGTGCAGGCTGCCCCTGCCCCTAGGAGCTCGCCTCCATGCCCCTTTTGGCTCCGTGACTAATTCTTCGTAATATTGACTTTCTTATTTTTTGGAATTTTCTGAGCTTGCGACGTCTGGTATCTTGACAGGTACTTTTCCAGCTGATTTCTGGCTCCGGCAGATGCATCCCCAATAATTGCCTATCATGCAAAATAAGATAAAATAACATAAGTATTGCATTATAATATGAAATATATCAATGAATAAAGATGAATTATGATGTAAAATAGTGATGCAAAATGGACGTATCAGTGGGGCACCCTTGGCCGCCTGATACGTCCATTTTGTCTTTGGGAAAATTCTTTGGGGGGTAGGGTTGCATCGGATGTGATTTTATCTTTAAAGTACTAACAGGGTGTTTGTTAGTACTATCTTTGTATGCGGATAGTGACAGCATGAAGTGTCCATAGATGTGAAATACGAACTTTAAGGAGTGCTTTTTGTAGCCCTACGCAATTCTCATCCTATTTGATCCACGAAAGAATGATCTCCGAGTAACGTCTACCATGCATGTGTTTTTGTGGAACTATTATGAGTTTAATTATGTTAATGATGTTGAGAGTAGTCACTAGTGAAAGTATGAAGCCTAGGCCTTGTTTCCAAGCATTGATACACCGTTTTTAGTCACTTTTGTCACTTGTTTGCTTGCTGCCATTTTTATTACAGAATTATAAAATCGCCTTTTCCATCCATATCACTTGCATTTTACCATCTCTTCGCCGAACTAGTGCACCTATACAACTGACAATTGTATTAGGTGTGTTGGGGACACAAGAGACTTCTTGTATCTTAATTGCAGGGTTGCTTGAGAGGGATATCTTTGACCTCTACCTCCCGTGGATTCGATAAACCTTGGGTTATCCACTTAAGGGAAATTTGCCGCTGTCCTACAAACCTCTGCGCTTGGAGGCCCAACAAGTCTACAAGAATAGAAGTGTGTAGTAGACATCAATCATCAAACTCAATTAAATCACTTTCATCCTCAATAGTAGGTGGATTGAAAATATCATATACATCATTGTAATCATCATAAATGGGAGACATAGTATCATCAAAATAAATCTTCTCTTCCAAACTTGGGGGACTAAAAATATCATATTCATCAAAACAAACTTCCCCAAGCTTAAGGTTTTCCTTAGCATTCGCAATAAAGGTGTTCAAAGAATTAGTACTACCACAAACATGATTGTTATGCAAATAAAATCTAATTTTCTCCTCAAACACTTCATGTCCTAACTCAAGATAGATATTATACAGATCTATAATTGTTTGGTTGTTTTCCATTTTATAATTTTTTTGTGTTTTAGATTTATATGTTAGTATGCAATGCAAACAAGAATAAAAGCTTAGCACAACGCTCCCCAGCAACGGCGCCAAAAAAGTACTTGATAATCCCCACGAGCAAGGAATCACTGTAGCACAATTCGATAAGTATTTGAGTGTCGAACCCACAAGGAGCTGGAGGTAAACTATCTATTCTCTAAAGCCCTATAACCCTCTTATATGACCGTTTGTGCAAGGCAATAAGTTGAAATATGAAAGGAACTAACTAATGAAAGCAAGTGATGTGGAATGGGTTTATCTAGTAACAAGTTTCTCAATCAAGCTTCGAACGCAAGTTTCTTAGAGCAAGTTTCTCTCAGCAGTTTTCTCAAGCAAGTTTCTCAAAGTAGCAAGTAGGAAATATCTCAAGTAGCAAATATCTCAAGGGAGAAAATGTTCTAGAAATAGTTATTTCATTCGTGTGGTTGTCACAATTAGTGAAGCACACGTTTCAGTCTTAATTGTTTCTTCTAGGAAGGAGCCATAAATAGGTGTAGCCAAGTGAATGAACTAAAACCCCTTATGATGGTTCTTATAGCCAAATAAATGACTGCACAAGATTTATTAAGACATAACAGTCCCACCATAGCCTTAAGTTCTAAGGTCCCCTATGTATATCCCTCAATAAAGTAACTTCATGACTTGGTCTCAGGTTTACATGTCCTCCCAAGTCTCCCTCACTCCATTACATTACCGGTGATCACCTTACATGCATTCCCCAACATATGCGTGCACTCATATACTGTACATAAAGACAATCATAAAAGATAACAAAACGTGTATGCAACCAAACAACGAACTATTTCACTATTGCCATGAACCAATCACTTCTCAAACATAGATGAGGAGACACAATAGATCAAGGGAATAGTATATTGCATCATACATCATGTTTGCCAAGAGTTTACAGTGGACAGATGGAGATGATCTTGCTATAGATGTTGATGATGAACACGCCAGAGGGGGGTGGAGCCCTCCGGAGGTGATTGCGGCGGCATTTCCCCCCTCCGATCTTCTCCGGCGGCAGCCTTCTTACTCTCTGTTTCTCCGCCGCCTCCTCCCGAAACTCCTCGGGGGACTATTTTTATAGTCGGTTTTAGGTCAAGACGAAGCCACGGAGACGAAAACGGACGGCATCGAAGCCACGAGGCCCAAGATGGGGGGTCCCACGCGGCCAAGGAATCTGGCCGCATGGGCCCACCTATTTTGGCCCTCGGATCTCTGTTTGTTTGCTTCTTTCGATCCTACGCTTTCTTCCTTCCAAAAAATGATCCTCGTAAATTTTCAGGTCAATTGGTCGTCGTTTGGGTCCCTGAAACATCAAAATATAGAAAATAGGGTTTTCTGCCAGTGCAAGGTTAATTCCAGAAAAATAGGAAAAATGTGAAATATTCCCAAAATCATTATAAAACAATGATATAACCTTTATATGATGCAAATATGATTGAAATATGAGTATTATGATGCAAAGTTCATGTATGCATTTTACATGCATCAATCATCTAGTAAGAATAGATTAGTAAAGAACTGTCGTGAAGCTTTAAAATTATGGTGCTTGTCCTGCTTGGTAGTTCTCAAAGTCTAGATATTCTTTTGCAAACAGTTGGTTTGGCTAACAAGGTAGACGGTGTGAAGTCTAGTGGTTATGCATGATGTATATCTCTAGTCATTCATTGAACCAAGTTGATGTTATGTGTTTGCTTGATATCCTGCTAAGCCCAAAAATTCCGTACAGAGAGGGAATACTTCTCGTGCATCCAACTCCCTGAGCCAAAAATATTTGCCATGTGTGTCCACCATACCTACCTACATGTGGTATTCCCTGCCACTCCAAGTAAAATTTTCATGTGCTATCTTTAAAATATTCAAAATTCTCCTTGTTGTGCCTCTGTTTTTAATTAAGCTCATGAGGAAGCAGTAAGAAGTTGGTTATAACTTGTGACAGGCAAGGTCATTTCCCCCCTTTCACCCGGTGTTGATGGTTTACATCGTCACTTGAATCAACCCGAGAGCGGCTTAAGCAAAATATAAATATAACTCACCATTCTCCTCCGCACAATGGAAATCTGAGAAATCAACTCAAACATTGGTTAGTGGTGAAACAAAGGAGAAATAGGAATGTACTTGTTCCTCTAAAACCAGCCGCTCTCACAAGTCTAAAATCCTTGCTTGTATGGGGGACTAGCTAGTTTATTTGCTGTGAAGTCGTTAACGAAAGCATGCATGTCTCAAAACTGTTTTACTTCTATCAAAAATCAAAAAATAAAATAAAATCTCTAGCACATGATTAATCCATGCTTCCCTCTGTGAAGGGCCTTTCTATTACTTTTATGTTGAGTCAGTCTTCCTCCTCCTTCTAAACTCCTCAAGCAATCACTTGGTGTCAACTTTGGTTCATGTTTTACTTCATGTTATCTTTGTGTCTAACTGTGAAAACTTTGTATTGACTTTATCTTGAGATAAATAAGTTGCAAGTTGAAGCTTTTGCTGAAAACTTAAATCTTCCTTTGTGTTGGCCAAACTCCTTTGTTGAATCAATATTTCTTTGTGAGTTATCAATCATTGTCAAGTGTTATGCTTTTAAAACTTGAAAGTACTCTTTTCTAGTAGATTCTTATTTAGATGTTTTACCTAGTTAATCATTGTTTGTTTCATTCAATGAACCTTTGTTTTGGATCATTGCATTAAGTTCATATGCTTTACAAGATTAGTTGATCATGATTATGATTGGTAGCATGTCACTTCAAAAATTATTTTGTTATCACCTACCTACTCGAGGACGAGCAGGAGTTAAGCTCGGAGATGCTGATGCGTCTCCGACGTACCTATAATTTTTTATGTTCCATGCTTAATTATATATCAATTGCCACATGTTTTTAAAATGTTTTTATATCATTTTGGCATGATTTATGGAACTAACCTATTAACATGATGACCAGTGCCAGTTCATGTTTTTTGCTGTCTTTTTGTTTCAGAAAAGTTGTTCTAGAAAGTTTCTCGGAATGCGCTGAAAATTTACAGGAATTATTTCCTATATGAAACAAAGACGGAACCCGAAGGACGCCCGGAGGGGAGCCCCAAGGGCGCCAAACGCCCTCCAGGCGCGGCCTCACCCTAGGTCGTGCCTGGGGCCCACCTGGGCAGCTCCTTCGCCTCCTCGCGTCGCCTCTTCGCCTATAAAATCCCCCTCGATGCAAAAACCCTAAAGAGAGCCGATCATATTTCCAGAAGACGTCCGAGGCCGCCGCCATCTCAAACCCTAGTTCAGGAGTGTTCAGAAGCTCTTCCTGGCACCCTACCGAAGAGGGGAATCGACGTCGGAGGCATCTACATCACCATGCCTGCCTCCGGAGTGATGCGTGAGTAGTCCACCATGGGACTAAGGGTCCATAGCAGTAGCTAGATGGTAGTCTCTCCTCCTTGTACTCCATTGCTTAGATCTTGTGAGCTGCCTATCATGATCAAGATCATCTATTTGTAATTGCTACATAATTGTGTTTGCATGGATCCGATGAATTGTGGAAGTCATTACTTTTGTTCAGTTATGTGTTTCATGTATGATCTTGCATGCTCTCCGATGCTAGTGGTTGCTTTGGCCGAGTAATTGTTAATGTTGTATGAGGGAGTATTTATGCTAGATAGTGGGTTCATGCCTCTCTTTGTCTAAGTTCGGTGACAGGAACGGTCAAGGCTAGAGATGTGCTATTTCCACTAGGGAGAAAACAGCGGTGTGATTTCTTCGTGTTATCTACATTGCTTACATTATGCACTTTGCTTATTGCGATGATCTATTGCTTGCAACTTAATACTTTTGGGTGACATGCTGGATAGCGATCCCAGAGTGGATTATTAGTCATAGATGTGGTTGGATGATGGTCTATGTATTTTGACGTAATGCCCATATTAGATGAAGCGGTGAACTATATTGTTTTATGATAGCCTTGTTGTGCGCCTACAATTCTGTCAATTGCCATGTTGTAATTTGTTTACCCATCATGTATATCTTTTGGAGAGACACCTCTAGTGAACTGTGGACCCCGGTCCTATTTTCCTACATTGCTTACAACCGTTTTCATAGCTTTTCATCATCATTTGCTCACTGGTCATATTTCATCCTCATCATATTTTACATCCACACATTTAATTCTTTGTGTTTGGCAAGCCGGAGAGATTGACAACCTCTCTGTTTTGTTGGGGCAAAGTAGTTTGTTGGTGATTGTGTGCAGGTCCATGTCAATAATCGAGAAACGGCGCTACTGACACCTTGCTAAGCCTTCTCCAAGTCCTACTGGATTCGACAACCTTGGTTTTGTAATCAAGGGAAAACTTCTTCTGTGCTACATCATACCTTCCTCTTGGGGTTTCCCAACATCACGCCATCAAGAAGTTTTCTGGTGCCGTTGCCGGGGACTTGGAAGCTTCAGCTAGGGGAGTTTCACACATCCTTTCACTTTACTTTGTTATTGTCTTGCTTAGTATATTTTTTGTTAGTCTTGTTTTTCCTTTCGTTTGCTCTAAAACTGAAAAGCACAAAAAATTAAAAATTCCAGCACTAGTCTTTTTATCGTTTTGCTTGATATTATGTCTAGTTCTTTACTTGCTATCAATGGTTACTTTGTTTGAGACTAGATCTTATTGGCAAGGTGGGTTCATGGAGGAACAACAAAATTATTATAAGGAATACCGCTTGTCTGAAAAAGGGAAACACTAATTGGCACAAATAAATAAATTGAATAGTCTTGCCGAAAACTTTTGCTCTACTTATGATGAATCGTGGTGCCTTAATGAATCTTTTTGCTGTAGGAGGCATAAACACCTCCTTTCCAATGTGATTATAATGATAATGAAATATTGGCTTCCTATGCTAAAGGAAACTATGATTTTGATAATCTTGAACAAATTGAAGAATTTGTTGTTTTTATGGGTGCCTATGAAATTACTTCTGTGCTTAAAGATATTGATGATGCTTCTTATAAATATGAAAATTTTGTTATAATTGGATATTTCCTTGAGTACTACAATGATAATCCTTATATTACTGAATTTATTGAGAGAACTTATCCTCCAAAAGAAGAGACTAATGCCTTGCAGGAAATCGTGGAAGAAGAAATTGCTGAAACTGGAAGCTCATTGGATGAAAAAGAGGAAGAGAGTGACAAACAAAAGGAGGAAAAATGGATTGGTTACCCATGCCTACCTTCTAATGAGAGTAACTCTTTAACTCTTACATTATTTGATTGCCCTCCATGCTTACCAAAGGAGGATGAATGTTATGTTCCTATGGATTCTCTTCAAATATCCCTTTTGGAGGAAATTGATGCTTGCTACACTTATGACCATGATTCCCCTATTAAACATCACCCAAACTCAAAGAAACCAAGAAGAAACATGTTTAATAATGGGATTGGAAAGGTCATGACTTATGTTTATTTTGATCATACTATTTTTGGAGCTTAATAAAAATTATGTGTTTGTAGATCATGAAAATCATGTTTTATGTAATAGTCATATTGTTGAGTTTGTTCATGATGCTACTGGAAATTATTTTGAGATAGGGAAATATGGTTATGGAAATTTTCATGTCACTAAAACACCTCTCTTTATGTTGAAAGTTTTGAAATTGCTCTTGTTTTATCTTCCTATGCTTATCACTATGTTCTTCGTGGATTTATTTGATTATACGATTCCTATGCATAGGAAGTGGTTTAGGCTTAAATGTGTTCGATATTTGCTTCTTGATGATCTCTTTGTGTTTCAACTCTTATTCTTATGAGAGCATCATTAAAATTATCATGTCTAGCTAAAAGGCTTTTTAAAAAAGCGCTTATGGGAGGCAACCCATTATTTTTACCTACTGTTTTATTTGAGTTTGGGTGATGTTACTTCTGTAACAACTCCCTTTTATCCTTTTGTTTTGGTTTTTGGTGCCAAGAAAAGCCTCTAAATAGAGCAAGACTAATTTGTGAGTTTGCTGTCCAGAAACAGATCACTGTTCGAAAATCCAAAAACTTACAGAACATCATCTGTGGCTAAAAAATTTTGACAGCAAGCATCAGGGTTTTTTCTACCTTTTTCTAGTTTTAAGTTTTCTAATTTCATATCCAGAAGTGCCCCGAAAAAATTCATCTTTACAGTCTGTTCTGTTTTTGACAAATTATGTCCTTAGTTTTGCATTGCTTCTTTCGCGGGCAAAGTGAAGTTTTTTCAAAGCTAGAGCTTTACTTAGACCTTTGTGACAGTAGCTAATGTTGTAAAAAATGAGTTCTTGATATGTGCTTCAGAACTGAAGGCAGATATTGTTTTTATGGACTAACCCCTTAATGAAGTTGCTATAAGTTTTGTGTGAAGGAACTTTTCAAGTATCCAAGTGTGAGGTGATGAAGGAAGATCGAGAAGGAACAAAATCCTAAGCTTGGGGAGGCTCCCCATGGACCCTCCTCTGAAATATTCAAGAAGTTACAAGCGTTTAAGCTTGGGGATGCCCAAGGTATCCCCTTCTTCATCAACAATCATCGGTTTTTCTCATGGTACTATATTTTTATTCCTTTACACATTATGTGCTATTCTTGGAGTGTCAGTTTGTTTTTACTTTCAGTTTGTTTGTGTTAGTTTTCTGGTCCTTGCAATAATTTGGATCCATGCATGCTTGTTTGGGAGAGAGACACACTCCGTTTTTTCATTATACACTCATGTGCTTCACTTATATGTGTTGAGTGTTTAGCCTTTGTCTTTTATGCTTTTAGCTCCTGTTTTCAATCATCTCTTGTTCAGAGTTGTTAGCTTTTGTAGTTAGGAAGTTTTGCTCATGCTGCTTCACCCTTTTAGTTTTGTTTCAAATAAGTTGATTGGTGTTTGGTTAAGTGGAAATTATCATGTAGGAAGTGTAAAAAGTGCTGCTTAATCTTGTAGACCATTGTCTTGAATATTTGATACTTTGCAATTGATTAGAGATATGAAGTAGATTAATGCTTAAAATTGTGGATCATCTAGTAAGAATAGATTAGTAAAGAACTGTCGTAAAGCTTTAAAATTATGGTGCTTGTCCTGCTTGGTAGTTCTCAAAGTCTAGATATTCTTTTGCAAAGAGTTGGTTTGGCTAACAAGGTAGACGGTGTGAAGTCTAGTGGTTATGCATGATGTATATCTGTAGTCATTCATTGAACCAAGTTGATGTTATGTGTTTGCTTGATATCCTGCTAAGCCCAAAAATTCCGCACTTAGAGGGAATACTTCTCGTGCATCCAACTCCCTGAGCCAAAAATCTTTGCCATGTGTGTCCACCATACCTACCTACATGTGGTATTTCCCTACCACTCCAAGTAAATTTTCATGTGCTATCTTTAAAATATTCAAAATTCTCCTTTTTGTGCCTCTGTTTTTAAGCTGATGAGGAAGCAGTAAGAAGTTGGTTATAACTTGTGACGGGCAAGGTCATTTCCCCCCTTTCACCTGGTGTTGATGGTTTACGTCCTCACTTGAATCAACCCGAGAGCAGCTTAAGCAAAATATAAATATAACTCACTATTCTCCTCCGCACAATGAAAATCTGAGAAATCAGCTCAAACATTGGTTAGTGGTGAAACAAAGGAGAAAGAGGAATGTACTCGTTCCTCTAAAACCAGCCGCTCTCACAAGTCTAAAAGTCTTGCTTGTTATGGGGGACTAGCTAGTTTCTTTGCTGTGAAGTCGTTGACGAAAGCATGCATGTCTCAAAACTGTTTTACTTCTATCAAAAATAAAAAAATAAAATAAAAGCTCTAGCACATGATTAATCCCTACTTCCCTCTGCGAAGGGCCTTTCTTTTACTTTTATGTTGAGTCAGTCTTCCTCCTCCTTCTAAACTCCTCAAGCAATCACTTGGTATCAACTTTGGTTCATGTTTTACTTCATGTTATCTTTGTGTCTAACTGTGAAAACTTTGTATTGACTTTATCTTGAGATAAATAAGTTGCAAGTTGAAGCTTTTGCTAAAAACTTAAATCTTCCTATGTGTTGGCCAAACTCCTTTGTTAAATCAATATTGCTTTGTAAGTTATAAATCATTGTCAAGTGTTATGCTTTTAAAACTTGAAAGTACTCTTTTCTAGTAGATTCTTATTTAGATGTTTTACCTGGTTAATCATTGTTTGTTTCATTCAATGAACCTTTGTTCTGGATCATTGCATTCAGTTCATATGCTTTACAAGATTAGTTGATCATGATCATGATTTTGTTATCACTTACCTACTCGAGGACTAGTAGGAGTTAAGCTTGGGATGCTGATACGTCTCCGACGTATCTTTATTTTTTATGTTCCATGCTTGATTATATATCAATTGCCACATATTTTTACAATGTTTTTATATCATTTTGGCGTGATTTATGGAACTAACCTATTAACAAGATGCCCAGTGGCAGTTCCTATTTTCTGCTGTCTTTTTATTTCAGAAAAGTTGTTCTGGAAAGTTTCTCGGAATGCGCTGAAAATTTACAGGAATTATTTCCTATATGAAACAAAGACGGGACCCGAAGGACGCCCGGAGGGGATCCCCATGGGCTCCAGATGCCCTCCAGGCACGGCCCCACCCTAGGCCACACCTGGGGCCCACCTGGGCAGCTCCTTCACCTCCTCGCGTCGCCTCTTCGCCTATAAAATCCCCCTCGACGCAAAAACCCTAAAGAGAGCCGATCATATTTCCAGAAGACGTCCGAGGCCGCCGCCATCTCAAACCCAAGTTCGGGAGGGTTCAGAAGCTCTTCCCGGCATCCTGCCGAAGAGGGGAATCGATGTCGGAGGCATCTACATCACCATGCCTGCCTTCGGAGTGATGCGTGAGTAGTCCACCACGGGACTACGGGTCCATAGCAGTAGCTAGATTGTTGTCTCTCCTCCTTGTACTCCATTGGTTAGATCTTGTGAGCTGCCTATCATGATCAAGATCATCTATTTGTAATTGCTACATGATTGTGTTTGCATTGATTCGATGAATTGTGGAAGTCATTACTTTTGTTCAGTTATGTGTTTCATCTATGATCTTGCATGCTCTCCGATGCTAGTGGTTGCTTTGATCGAGTAATTGTTAGTGTTGTATGAGGGAGTATTTATGCTAGATAGTGGGTTCATGCCTCTCTTTGTCTAAGTTCGGTGACAGGATCAGTCAAGGCTAGAGATGTGCTGTTACCACTAGGGAGAAAACAGCGGTGTGATTTCTTCGTGTTTTGGGTGACATGCTGGATAGCGATCCCAGAGTGGATTATTAGTCATTGATGCGGTTGGATGACGGTCTATGGATTTTGACGTAATGCCCATATTAGATGAAGCGGTGAACTATATTGTTTTATGATAGCCTTGTTGTGTGCCTACAATTCTGTCAATTGCCATGCTGTAATTAGTTTACCCATCATTTATATCTTTTGGAGAGACACCTCTATTGAACTGTGGACCCCGGTCTTATTTTCCTACATTGCTTACAAACGTTTTCATAGCTTTTCATCATCATTTGCTCGCTGGTCATATTTCATCCTCATTATATGTTACATCCACACATTTAATTCTTTGTGTTTGGCAAGCCAGAGAGATTGACAACCTCTCTGTTTTGTTGGGGCAAAGTAGTTTGTTGGTCATTGTGTGCAGGTCCACGTCAATAATCGAGAAACGACGCTATTGACACCTTGCTAAGCCTTCTCCAAGTCCTACTAGATTCGACAACCTTGGTTTTGTAATCAAGGGAAAACTTCTTCTATGCTACATCATACCTTCATCTTGGGGTTTCCCAACTTCACGCCATCAAATGCCTATGAATTATTCTCTTGTTATTGAACCTTTTGATTGTTGGGGATTTGACTTTATGGGTCCCTTCCCAGTTCGCATGGTAATACTCATATACTTGTTGCTGTTGATTATGTCACTAAATGGGTGGAAGTCATTCCTACTCCTAGAGCTGATCATAAAACCTCTTTGAAAATGCTTAAGGATGTCATTTTCCTAGGTTTGGAGTAACTAGATATCTAATGACTGATGGAGGTTCTCACTTTATTCATGGTGCTTTTAGAAAAACTCTTGCTAAATATGATGTTAATCATAGAGTGTCTTCACCCTATCATCCTCAAACTAGTGGAGAAGTGTAATTAACTAATAGAGAGATTAAGTTAATCTTGCAAAAGACTGTTAATAAATCTAGAAAGAATTGGTCTAAGAAACTTAATGATGCTTTATGGGCTTATAGAACTGCTTTTAAAAATCCCATGGGCATGTCTCCTTATAAAATGGTTTATGGAAAAGCTTGTCATTTACCACTAGAATTAGAACATAAAGCTTATTGGGCAACTAAAGAGCTTAATGATGATTTTAAGCTTGCCGGTGAAAAAAGACTGTTTGATATGAGTTCTTTAGATGAGTGGAGAAGTGAAGCTTATGAAAATGCCAAATTGTTTAAAGAAAAAGTTAAGAAGTGGCATGATAAAAAGATTTTGAAAAGAGAATTTAATGTAGGAGACAAAGTACTATTGTATAGGTCTCGTCTCAGATTTTTTGCAGGAAAGCTCTTATCAAAATGGGAAGGTCCCTTTATTATCGAAGAAGTTTATCACTCCGGTGCCATCAAAATTAATTCATTGAATGGAGATAAACCACAAGTGGTTAATGGCCAGAGGCTCAAGCATTACATCTCTGGTGATCCACTTGAAAAAGATGTCGATATAATACAAGTTGTGACTCCGAAAGAATTCATCAAAAACAAATACCGGAAGGATCCAGAGTCAGAATTGGAATAGGTATCAGTTCCCGTAAGTAAACTTCCTCGTAAAATTACAGAAAATTTATATTCGTTGTTTTTAGGAAATATAATAAATTACTAGGCGAAGAGACAGAGTCGGAGTCCAGGGTGCTCAGGTGGCACCTGGCCACGGCCCAGGTCTAGGCCGCGCCTGGGGCCCACCTGAAGCTCCAGGACACCGTCTCCGACTCTGCCTTGTCTTTTCGCTTTCCTTTTGTTCGGAATTTTTTTGCTATATATTTACCCGGATCTCTCGAGGTCCGTATCTCGTGTTTTCGACGCTTTTTGTTTTCGAGTTGTGTCTGCCAGGTTTTCAAGCCCTAGATCGTGATGTTTTCTCACAAGGACGATAAGAAGGAAGCAAAGGAGCTAAACAGGGGCCTAGGGGATGTCAAGCATGAAGAGGAGGAGTCCTTGGAGTCTTTTGAAGATCAAGAAGAGGGGATATAGGAAGATCCTCGCTCGTATCCTCGCGCCACAATCGCAAGCATTAAAGTGAAGGCGAACCCTTTCAAAATCGGCGCAAGGATGAGGATGGATGGTAAGGTTCCCCGTGGAGGCATAGCTGAAAGGAATTCTTCTTCATGCTTTGAAAACCCCTTTCACAACCTACTTCATAGCCATCAGCTCCATAATTCACCCAAGTCAAAATTGCCTACCTTTTGGGATATGGATCGTTCTGACAGTGCAGGAAAAGGAAGCTTTGGTCCGAAAGCCGAAGAAATGTGGGGGGATGGTTCCAAGGATTGGGAATCTCCTTTGGACCCCATCATGAGCCGCATTGAAAGTAATATCGAGATGATTCGTAATCTTGGTTACAAGCTGGATGAGCTTAAGGAAACAATCGAGAGGCTTGTAGAGAGAACTCCATCTCCACCGAAGGAGTAATTTGGACGTCATGGGTAATGGCACTCCCTTAGCTTGTTTCAAGCTTGGGGGAGTGCCTCGGTATCATCATTATCTTTTACCTTTTATCTTTTAGTTGTGTGTCATGTCCTGAGTAGAAAAGTTATCATATGAAATATTGTGTGCATTGTGGTTGCCCTCCTATCATGTATTAGCTTTGTATCCGTTGGTGTGGTTGTCTTTATGGAATATTAATGAGAAGTCTTGTTTTTACTTTCCCGCACCGTTTTATTCTAGCTTGCAAGTAATCTCTAGATCTGTTTGGAAGAGTGTTGGCCTCACACTGGGTGCAACTTTGAAAATCTTATTGGGTGTTGCCAAACATAGCATTGGTCAGTAGCAACAATTCTTGGATGCTTAAGTACAGAAGAAAGTTTCACTTGCAAATATATTATCTTTGATATCTTACAGACTTGTTGGTTTCCAAGCCTTATATTCTTGAATAAGAACTTTATGCTGAAAAGGAAGATGGCTCTCTAAGATATAACCTGTAACAAGCAAGGTCATTTTCCCCCTTTCACCCGGTGTTGATGGTTCACGTCCTCACTTGAATTTGACCCGAGAGCAGCTTAAGCAAAATATAAATATAACTCATCATTCTTCTCCGCACAATGAAAATCTGAGAAATCAGTCAAAACATTGGTTAGTGGTGAAATAAAGGAGAAAGAGGAGTGACCTAATTCCTCTAAAACCAGCCGCTCTCAAAAGTCTAAAAGCCTTGCTTGAAATGGGGGACTAGCTAGTTTCTTTAATGTGAAGTCGTGGACGAAAGCATGCATATCTCAAAACTGTTTTACTTCTGTTTCGAAAAAAAATAAAAAGCTCTAGCACATGACTAATCCCTCCTTCCCTCTGCGAAGGGTCATTCTTTTACTTTTATGTTGAGTCAGTTAACCTATTCCTTCTGTCCTTTGCTAGCGAACAAATGGTGTTGAGTTCAGATACAATCAATTATATTGCAGCAATATGTTTGATTGTGTTTTATTGCAGTTGATAATACCATTATGGGAAACAAGTTGAAAGTTTAGCTTTGCTGAACAATCATCTTACTCGTACGGTATTTATACTTTTTGGAAAGTTTCCAATGATGCATAGAGTCTTTGATGATTGAAACTCGTGATGTCTGCTAAATAACAGCTCTTATATATAGATTCTCCTTGAAAGATAAGTTTGATATGTTAGATGTTCTCTGACCAAGAGCACAGTTTGCCATCGCTCAATTATGTTTTTCTCTGTGCACCTCTATATGTGATTGAATCATCACTTGTTCTTTAAGTTTGATATAAGAAAAAGTTGCTGTTTAGAATAAGTGTGTGCTTGTTTAGTAAATTATGATGCTTCTTGTCCGTATTCGTTATTATCGACACTTCACTCCATAAACATGTGGTCATGTTTACGGAGCTCAGTATTCGCTTGGTGACAAGCGAGGTCTAAGCTTGGAGAGTTGATACGTCCATTTTGCATCACTATTTTATATCATAATGCAATGCTTATGTTATTTTTATCTTCTTTTGATGATTTGACTGTGGGAGCCCGGAATCAGCTGGAAAAAGCACCGTCAAGATACTGAACTTCTGCAACTCCAGAAATTCCGCAAAAAATCAGAGATTAATATTTCGCCAGAAGATGAGGGGAGCCAGAGGGGGGCCACACGGTGCCCAGACGCCACCCAGGCGCGGCCCCACCCTAGGTTGTGCCTGGGGCCCACCTGGCAGCCCTGTGACGCCTCCGGCTGCCCCCTTTCGCGTATATGACCCCTTTGACCTAAAAATCACGGGGGACGCTTCGAAGAAATATTCCGCCGCCGCCTAGAGGGCGGAAACTACAGAGAGAGAAAAAGTTCTCCGGCAGGGAGAAATCTATCGGGGAAATTCCTTCTCGGAGTGGGGAGATCGTCGCCATTGTCATCGTCATCGTCACGGACTTCATCAGGATCATCATCAACATCATCCTCACCGACAGCACCATCATACCCACAGCTCCACTCCGTTCCGCTGTTGCATCTAGGATTATACTTGTTGTAGTTCATTGTGATCACTTTTTCGGTGTTGATTACCTTGTGTAGTTGATGTTATTGAGTTTTATCGATGAAATACTTTTATGACCAGATTGTTAATCATTTATTCATCACCACTGATTATGATCCATATGATGTCTTGTGAGTAGTTCGTTTAGTTCTTGAGGACATGGGGAAGTCTCATTGTAAGTAGTGGAATTATGCTGAGTAATATTTAATGGTTTGACATTTAAGTTGTGGTACTATTCTTCTAGTGGTGTTGTGTGAACATCGACTACATGACACTTCACCTTTATGAGCTTAGGAGGATGCATTGTGTATTTAGTTTGCTTGTGAGATGGTTGCAGGAATGACAGAAACCTAAACCCCGCCGATAAACTAGTACATGAGGGAGCGCAGGATCTCAGAGTTTAAGGCTGTGGTTAGTTAATTCTTAAATACTTCCTTACATTTGCGGATGCTTGTAGGGAAGTGTAATCACAAGTGTGTTCTAGTCCAAGTAAGGACGGTTCATTAGCATAGGTTAACCCACACAACACTTAGCAAAACATTAAACATTAAGCAGCAGTATAAAGCGAAAGTGACTTGACATAACTCCCATGTGTCCTGAGGAGTGTTTAGCCATTATAAGTAAAATCACCGGCTTGTCCTTTATACTAAAAAAGATTGGACCACTTTATGCAATAATTATTACTCTCTTTTATTTACTCGCACTTTATTTAATTTTTACTATAAAAACGCCTTATGTGAGTGTTTGCAGTGAAACCTTGCACGAATCTACAAATATTATAATTATAAAAGACGGAGTGGCAAGGCGGGTATATGTTTCTA
The DNA here is from genome assembly GCA_012064385.1 of Puccinellia tenuiflora. Lineage (NCBI taxonomy): Eukaryota > Viridiplantae > Streptophyta > Magnoliopsida > Poales > Poaceae > Puccinellia > Puccinellia tenuiflora. The sequence goes on from QRDG01000024.1 coordinate 482,934, forward strand.
GTTCCTTTTTATTTCATCTAATTCCGACACTTGGCTTGCTATAAAGAACCTGCGGAGACGAAAAAAAAAGCGACACTTGTCACCACGACACAGCGCGCGGGTTAGGTGAAAATTGACGAAACTGACCACGTGGGCAAAGTTTAGCACAAAATGAACTCAATTCGATTTTTTTTCAAAACTAACCCTTTTGGGCAGCGCCTTACAGCAGGGAGCTGCCCTCAATAGGGTAACGCCCCAGGCTTCGGCGCTGCCGTCCCTGCCAGCGTGGCAGTGCGGGCCCAGGTTCGTTTAGGTAGCGCCCCAGCCTGGGGCGCTACCCTCTCAACGGTAGCGCCGGCGACGGGGGCGCTGCCCTCCCAGACTTAAGTGTCGCGCCCAGGCACCCGAGCCTTTCACTTACCTGTTCGTTCCCTCACTGGTCACTGCCCGAGCTGCTCTCTCTCTCCCCCTCACTTTCCCAACTCAATCCCCACTAAAATCTCTCCATTTCGGTTGTGTTTTTTGGTGGATTTCGGGTCCATTTGGTGCAAAGAGGTATTCTCCTCCATCCTTAATGATTTTGTCCAATTGAAATCTTGCATTTTGGTGGCATTTGTGTAGATCTAGGAAACCCTAAATTTCGAATGTGAGGCTAAATGTATGGTTTATTTTTGTTATATTGCTCAATACTTGTGTGTATTATGGCTATGGAGTGTTTGCTTATGATTTCTAGGTTATGGTTAGCACTTTTTGTTAATATGCTAGATTAACTTAGGGTTTGGAGTTAATGGCTTGTTCTTAACTTAATAGTTTGATATTAGTTTGTTATTTGAAATACATAGCTTAGTGTCATATATAGTTATTTTTAACGTGTGTGTGTTGGCATAATAATTTTTTAGATGGAGAGGCTTGTTAGTGTTCATCATGTGGACAAGGAAGCCTTTTTAAAAGGCAATGTTGAGCATGACCCCGACGAGATTGTGGTGGTGTTTGACCGTAGTCCTAACTATGTGGAGGTTGTGGAAAGAATAAGGATTGCGTTGGAATGGAAGGATCCAAATGATTTAGTTGAATGGGAGGGGAGGCATAATGTAGGGTTTGGAATGCACTCTCGTTGGAAGATCATGCCTCTCAACTCCGAGTTGTGTTGGAGTCTATACAAGGAGATGGTGTCGGTATCTCAAGATAAGGCTCTCGAGTTATTTGTCACAAAGAAGATTGATTCTCGAGTTCACTTTGATTTGAACCGGTGTGCTTCCCATGAAATGCAAGACACAACGTCGAGTCCACCTCGTATGACCCAACATGAAATGAGTCAACCAACAATTACCCAACAAGAAGCTAGCCAACCTCCAAGCCCTATTCAAAATGACCATTATGAAGCACCGGAAGAGGAGATTGATGAGTATGAAGACGATGAGGGCGAGGTTGAGCTTCATAAAAATTATGTTGGTGATGTGGATGCATATGTTACACTAGAGGACATGAACCATGACATTCCATAAACCCGAGGTTACGCATCGGACTCGGAGGACGATGGTCTGTTGGAAGATGTTGATGATGAAGGGTTCACGGCTAAAGAAGCCGAGCTTTTCAAGAAGGTGGTGGGCCGGGATCATCGGACATCATTGTTTCATGATCTTAGTCTCGCGGATAAAGCCGTGGTTGATGGTGGCATGAGTAAATTGCTTGAACCAAGGCCAACAACGAAGAAGGATATGGATGTAACGAAGTATGGGATTGTTGAAGGAGCGAAGTTTGAAAGCTTTTTGGAGTTGAAGACATGGCTTAAGGAGTATGCGGTTAAGTATTATCGACCGTTGAAGATTGTACACTCCGATGTAAAAAAGCGTTACACGGTTAAATGTGAGGAGGAAGGGTGTCCATGGATTGTGCGTGCAAGACCATGTAAAGGGGGGCCTATTTGGTGGATAAAAAGTTGTGTGTCGACACACATGTGTGATGGAATGGATGTGGATGACGAAGATGTTGAGGATAAACACCGACAGCTAACCTCCGACTTCATCGCCTATAGACTTTCCAATACCATATCGGCACTCCCAACTTTTACCATTAATGGTATCATAGATATGGTGAAAGGCCTCTTCGGTTACACGGTGAAGTACGAAAAAGCATGGAAGGCTAAGCAAGCCGCATTTAAGATGTTGTACGGTGATTGGGAAGAAGCATATAACCGACTCCCTAGGTTGTTGGGAGCGATGGCGGCTACTAACCCGGGCATGTATTGGGTGGTGGAGCCATTACCCAAGAAGACCCGGATCATCAATGGTGCACTCGTCCGGGTATTTCGCCGTGCATTTTGGTCTTTTGGACAATGCATAATGGCGTTTAAGCATTGTAGGCCGGTTATCTCTGTGGATGGCACATTTTTGACTGGTCAGTTCAAAGGCACACTCTTGGTTGCAATAGCTCATGATGCGAACGACCGTTTGCTTCCTTTGGCTTTTGCTTTGGTTACGGCGGAGAACAATGATAACTGGGAGTGGTTCATGAATCTTGTACGAACCAAGTGCATTGAGGCTCAAAGAGAGGTTTGTGTCATCTCGGACCGCCACCAGGGCATACTCAACGCGGTGGAGATTGAAATTCCCGGCCATGCTCGTGTGCACCATAGATGGTGCATGAGGCATTTTGTGTCAAACTTCTACAGGGCATGTAATAGTAAGGAGTTGTCCGACGATCTCAAAGATTGTTGCCTCGCTTTCACCGAGCGACATTTCGCGAGATTGTACAACAGATTGCTCACTCTCACAACTTCGGCTGGGGGTCAAGAGTTTTTGCACCAACATGAATCACAGATCCACAAGTGGGCGCGAGCGTTTGACGAAGGGGGTAGGAGGTACGATGATATGACAAGCAACATGCCTGAATGTTTAAACAATGTAATCAAGGGTGTCCGTGCATTGCCTGTGACCGCAATAGTTCAATATACGTTCGATAAGTTGAATGTGTATTTTCAGAAGTACAGCGAGGAGACTGATGATCAGATTGCAGGAAAGACCATTACCAACAAGAAGTACAAGTACCCGCCTGAAGTTGACAAATGGGTGTCACACCAGTCAAGGAAGCCGGAGTCCCAAACCGCTCAATGTTTCGATAACGACGAGTGGATTTACCAAGTCAATGAGCCGGGAGGTACCATAGTAGGCGGTGTGCAACACGAAAGGCGGGCATGCAAAGTCATGCTAAAAAAAGGAGAGTGTTCATGCCAGAGGCCTCAGTTGCTTCATCTCCCATGCTCACACTTGCGGACGGCGGGACGCATAAGAAAAGTGAAGGTGAAAGAAGTTGGCCCCGTCCGCGTGTCAGAATACTCTATTGAGGCAACAAAACACACATGGGCGAGTAGATTTCATCCGTACTTTGACCTATCTCAGTGGCTGGAGTATCATGGAATTCAAGTTTGGCCCGATCTTGATTTGAAGGTGAACACGCGGGGGAGACGGAAGACAAAGTGTTTCAGAAATGATATGGACGCGTGGGGTACTGGAGGCCTACGAGAATGGGGCAGCCAACATTTTCAGGAGCCCCGTGCTAGCACCCGTTGTGGAGGATGCAATGGTGATGGGCACAACACTAGAGGTTGTAGTCGAAGGAAGAGGAAAAAGGGAAATGAAGGTGGTAGCCAAGAAGGTGGTAGCCAACACGGTGGTAGCCAACAAGGTGGTCGCCAATATGGTGGTAGCGGGCGTCGCGTTTCAATGTTTGACCAATTTCGTGATGTTGGACGAAGAGGTCGTAGAGGTGGTACTAGTGGTCGAGCCCGGTATTAGTTTGGTATGAATGCAATTTATTACATTATTATCTATTTTTTCTTGAATATTATTTCATTTCATTGTACTAACAATCTTGTGCTAAATTTCCCAATGCGCGTCCGAAGTTAGTCCCATAACCATATGGCAGCCAGTTCACCTAGAACATAATACATCAATTAGTAGATGGTTCGATTTAAAGGGGATGAATGATATCATACCATTTTTACCTGCTCAGGGGTTAGCGCATCAAACTTGTTGGTGTACCGAACATAGTCCATGTTCGAGTTCCCACTATAATCGGAAACCACGTCCCACATGTATGCCCACGTAGGCCTACGCAGCGGGTTTCCATGGTCCTCCCAAGGTTTGAAAGGCAATATTGTCGGCCGACCTACCGGAAAGTGTTCCCACATCCAAACTGAAAGTAGGAGCAATGAACCACCCATACAGCCCTCTTTTCCGATTCTACGGCAAGCATCGTCCAACTGCACAAGTGAAAGCACAATTAGATAATTTGTTTACCGTAATAGATGGAGAAAATATGAAACATTGGTTACCTGACGGTATAAGTAGGCCAGTGCAGCTGAACCCCAGCTCATTTTCCTCCTCACACCCATTAACGCCTTCAGCCACATCCACGGAGCGTGCCGACCACCGCCGTCAGCAAACAAAGACCTAGAGATGACATACCACACGTATGCACGTGCATACTGCAGAATCGTCTCCTCATTAGCGTCAGCGGGGCACTGGCTAAACTGTTGTTTTATCCAAACATATGTGGCACCGGAGGGGTTTCTTTCCTTAGTTGGGTCTACCTTCAATGGAGGTACCTTACCAATAAGACCAAACATCGACTCACGCCAACCTTCGGAATCTGTGCTAAAACACACAGCATCTCCGTCGATGGGAAGTGCAAGGATCATCGAGACATCCTGAAGAGTCACGGTCATCTCCCCGGTGCGGAGGTGAAAAGTATGCGTCTCCGGCCTCCACCGGTCAATAAGTGCGGTGAGGGCAGCAGGGTTCATGTTCGGCGTCGACCGAGTAACTAGGCTGAAGTACGGAAGGAGTCCTAGACGAATAATGTACGGCGTGTACCGCTCGTCATATGGCATCACATTGGACGAGACCTCATGATACCTCATCCGCAGAGGTGAAAAGACCTACACAAAATCACAACTTAGAACATTACAAGTCCATATAATATTCTCATATGACACAATTATCTATATATGTACCTGCTGCTCATCCGCCATATACCGCGCACGGTGGTGTTTATCATATCTCTCATCAATTAGCTCCATCCTATATTTTTTATAGATCCAAGAAATATGAGATTACAAATAAATTTCACAAAATGAGAGAGCAAATCTATATAATTTTTTTCAGAATATGCATTCCAACATCAATACACAATCTCCAACGGTTAAAAAAGTTTAAAAAAATTCTACCAACTATATTGTACACATATTTGACATGCATCTACTAGAGCTAAGCTAACCGGTTAAATCAAATTACAAAAAATAACATTACACAAGCCTACACATTGCAAGTGATATACATATGCTAGAGCACTAACCATTTTTGCAATATTCCATACGAAATTATAAATCTACTATGAACTAGGGTTTCACAATATGAGATAGAAAATCTATTACACAATTTACACAATATGCTAATCCAATATCAATACACAATCCATTCCTTCACAATATGCTAATCCAACATCAATACACAGTCCATCTATTTTCTACCACGGATAGTTTACCCATGTTTGACATAAATTTACTAAAACTAAACTAACCGGTTAAATAAAATTACAGAAAAAATCTCTAGACAAGCCTAAGGATTGCAAGTGCTATACAAATGCTACAGGATTAAAAAGATTTCCAACATTCCATACAAATTTTGAAATCTACGATGAACTAGGGTTTCACCTACAATTGCAAAAATAACCCAAATACTACACCTTTTTTGGATGAAATTGAGGGGATCGGATGAGAATACCTTGGGGAAGGGATGGGGCACTGTAGCGACCTTGCCTTTTAAAATGGCCAAGATCCCTGTGTTCTGTGCTAGTCCCTGGATCGAATAGCTAGCACCACAGTTCAAGATGTAATATCATGCAAATGCGTCAAATATCTATTACATCGAAGATCCAGAAAAGTAAATCATTACAACTTGCATAGCAAAAGGCTAGCATATTACAAGGTTCAGCAGCGGAAATCATAAATAGCATGGAGCCTCATCATCTTCATGTGCCACAGGCAGACATGTTGGTTGTAGACTCGAAACCTCTAACGTTCCTTACTCTTCGGCAGAACAACCTGCAACGCGCAGGTTACAGCCAAAAATTGGTCAGAACCATTGGAATGGATCTGGCAAGTGACACTTGTGGACTCAAATGGCGAACCTTAACTTCTACATGCTTATTTGGCTAAGTGGAGTTCAAGGCTATTTGCATAAAGCCAATTTTATCCTATATTTTCAAAATCATTTTTCTTTCCAACAACTTATGAGACATTTCCTAGTGTATAATCCAGTGCCAACAATGAGGCAATTCCTGGTACGTATCCAGTGCCACAATTGAGGCAATTCCTGGCTTATATCCAGTGTCCCTTCTACCCTTGTTCACCCATCAAAATTTTATTTAAGAAATTGGAATGATGAGATTCTCCATCGACATCCTTGTCCAGCTGCTCAAAATTGTCCGTAACCGGGGACACGGCTATGATCATAGTTTTATTACTCTCGAGAGTTTGTGGCACTTTCCCCACTAGACTCAACTAACCCAAACTTCCTAATCACTCAATTTGTGAGAAGGAAAGGAGAGAGTCGAGACGAGATCTTTCAGAAGAGCTTTCCCGTACACCTGTCCGAACAATACCCACCTACAACCCCTACATCTGCTTGTTCGTCCGGTCGGGTCCACTCAACTTAGTCAATCAAGACAGAGCCCATATGACTAGTGGCTGCACTGGAAGCATACAAAAGCATGGAGTGACATCGAATCTCTTTGTTCCTGGGTGGCCATTCCCAAGTGAACATCTCGAGTATAACCATGGAAATGGCCTCGAGAAGACACTCAACTCTGTCCGCCAAGCAATACCAATTGCCACCCAGGTGGTTCATTAACTTAGTAGAGTTTTTATCCTTTCATACTACAATAAAACCTTTTGCATTGCAGTTCTAACATCTACCAAGTTAATGGGTACCTAGACCAACAGGAATATAGGGTGGTATACTAAACAGGTCTGCATAGCATAATAGTAATACTCCTATCATGCATACTACTGAAATAGCTAAAGTGCAAATAATAAAATAGTAGGACTTTTATGCTGGAGTATCACTTGCCTTTGATAGAAGTCGTTGCTCACACACTCTTTTCAACGTAGCTCGTAGCACTCCGCTCAAACTATAAAATTAAATAACACCACATAAACACACCATTCATAGCAACATAAAAAGCAATGCAAATAATTGGAGAGAATTGTTATTCTTTTCGTTTTAGTCTTTTCTATCTTACAGATCATTAGGCAAGAAAGAATAAGGTTTGAGGATGGCTTGCAAGATATGGTCCTGAGGTGTTGGATGACAAAGTCATCGAGTCAAATAATTAGAAAGAAATGTATCATTTAGATATATTGGAAAGAATTGATATGCTGCACAAAAGATAGATAGAATTTAGAATGAGCCATGTGAATAGTATCACATAAGTCTCAAATTGTGCAACTACAGTACTATTTAATAGAGTGTGACAACACTTATCAAAATAGTACAAGTTACACATGGGTTTGGGTAGGCATGAATTATATTGGGGATGACGATGGGGGCATGTCCATAAGATTCACTTTGAGGAAAAAAATAATAATACTTGGTTCAGGATTTGATTTGTAGGAAATGAATTGACTAGAGTTGATTTGTGATAGATAGTGCATCTATGATAATGACGAATGCGTATGATCAATAAGCTTACAGGAAAAAGGAATTGAACAAATAGGATTGATAGATTGTGATATTATGGCATAGAAAGATCTAATTTGTAAATTTTGAAGTAATGTTTAGGGAATGAGTTCAAGAAATTTGAACATGGGTGCTACTGGATATAGAACTCCAATATATTCCATTTGCAAAAGGAATCAATTGAAAAGAATTATAGAATTTAAGTTATGACAAAAATACTTAATATCTCTCATTTTGAAATATGAATATTTTATCATTGTAAGAACTTGAAACAAATGAAAGAATTATAATCTATATGTTCTAAGGATTTCAACGATATATTATTTGCTAAATTTGGATTAACAGATCAAAAGATATGATTTTTGCAAGATGGATACAATTTCTGTCCAAAATGGACGGAAAAGAAAAAGATCTAACATATGGTAGATGTTGGTTGAATGATAACGATTTATTTAATTGGTTATAACAGGGCCACACGATCTAGATCCGATGGTCCAACAAAGAGAGAGAGTGGCTCACTGGGAAAGTTCACTGAAAAAGGTCGCCGTGGCGGCGGCGATTCGGTCGTGGATGAAGAGGTCGTCTGGCGCTTCCCGGGGCTTGGCACGATGACGATGTCGTGTGGTGCGGTAAGGCAAGCACCATGGACGTGTGGACGGGAAGTCACGCTTCCGGAAAAGACGGAGAGGAGCGTCTGGAATCACGGCGGCTCCGGCGTGCTACTGTCGAGCTCGTTCCCGGGGAATTGGCTACGGGAAAAATTGAACCGAAAATTTCAGGAGGTGCACAAGGAGACAGAGGTATCGAAAGACATCATCGCAGGGATTGGAGAAGGCTCACCTCGTCGGGATCTTGACCGCGGCGACGATGATGCTTGGGCATCGGTTGGGGCGCAACCAACGGCAATGAAATGGTGCAACACCATGTCCTGGAGATAGGTCTTGATGAGGGAAACCTACTGGTGTGGGGAATTGACGAGGTAGTCTCCATGGAAGACACGATCTGACGAAGAACTCGGTTTGGGACTAGTTGTTGGCATGGATGGTGCAGGCTGTACAGTGGTCCTTTGAGGAGAGCGTGAGAACGAAAATGGTGGAGGAGGAAGAGAGGCACGAGGTGACGCGCTCGGTTAAGATTGGTTTGATCTGAGGAGGGAGATCGGGAGAGGCATGTCAAAGGTTGGCATTCGGTTCACCGAATCGATTGGAATGATTAAGACGACGAAGTGGGAAATAAACTCCCTGAATGAGATCTCTATTGGATTACTAACAAGTTTCGTGTTGAAGGTGAAGAGAAATAGCTATTAGGATAGGCAGGGTTGGGAGGGGAAGAGATACAGTCATGGCTGTTTTAACGTACCTGTGCGAGCGAGGAGGAAGACAACCAGGCACGCTCGCTCGCCTCCGTCGGCCGAATGGGCCAGAGAAGATTCGGCCCAAGAAAGAGAAAACAAAGCAAGACAGAAGGGGAAAAAAGGGGGGGCTGGCGGGCTGCTCTTAGTGGGCCGGCCGAATTTGGGTTCGGTTTTCCTTTTTTTTCTCTTTTCTTTTCTGGTTTTCTATTACAAATTTTGATTTAGGCCTCCAAATCAAATCAAACCATTTTCTATAAATTTGTAAAAAGATCACAAAATAGTTTCTAAATACTTTCGAACCTTTTACATAATAATTTAAGAATTGGAAATAATAAAATATTGCATAAAGGCCTATTTGACACCTTTATGTCATTTTATAAAATATGGTTTTGCAAATCCCTTTTTAAATGAAATATATTCCAGAAAATAATTTGAGCAATATCATTTAAAATGATAACTCATTTTCATATTAAAATAATTTAAGATAAAACATTTTTATAAAACAAAGCTTAGAAAAGTATTTAAATTATTTCCATAAATGAAATTGGGTTTATAATATCCCCATATTATTTATTTTAAGACAATAAACCAAAGGGGAAAAATACTATTTGAAACCACATTTAAATATTTTATTTCCAAAACTTTAAAAGTTGAGACTGGAAGATAAAGGAACATTTAATTTAAAATATAACTTTAGAAGATGTCAAAACAATCTTCTATAAAAGCTCTTCTTGATTTTTGGAGACTTTATTTAATTATTAACAAAAGTTTTAAATTTTTGTGATTTTTAAAACATTCCAAAATTTTGGGATGTTACAGGCACGAAATCCACGGAGAGATTTTTCAGATTTGCTTGGTTTGAGAGGAGGATCTAAGAGGGGGAGAGAGGGGTCGCGGCCGCCAGTTCTCTAATCTTCCTGTCGGGAACAAACAGGTAAGTGAAGGTCGGGGTCGGGCTAACTCTAGGAGAACAGCGCCCTAGCCGCCGACGCTACCGTAAAGGGGGTAGCACCCCAGCCGCCGGCGCTACCTAAACGAATCGACAGCGCCCCCATCTCCGGCGCTACCATATGGGGGTAGCGACCCAGACGGGGGCGCTACCTAAACGAATCTGGGTCCCGCTTTGCTAGGCTGGCAGCAGCGACGGCAGCGCCCCAGGCGGGGCGTTACCCTGTGGAGGGCAGCTCCTCGATGTAAGGTGCTGCCCAATAGGGGTAGTTTTGAAATTCTTTTCGAGAGTAGGTTATTTTGTGCTGAATTTTGCCCACGTGATCAGTTGTCAGTTTCGTCAATTTTCACGCGGGTTAGTGACCTGGTTAAACCTGTGCCATACGCGAGCCTTGCCACATTCCCTTGTCCGCGAGTAAGAGCAGTTATTGGGCCTCATAAACGACCGGGCTTCGTTGCTACTACGTTGCGGCCCGAATAGAACAGCTTCCACTAAACGACAAAGCAGGAAGTTGGTGCCATTTCCTCAAAAAAAAAAAAAAAGTTGGTGCCACGTTCTAAATAAAAAAAGAAAAAATAATTGGTGCCAACTATAAAAAAAGGAAACTTGGTGCGAAAATACAAGGGACATTCAGATAAGCTCGGATGTACTGTAACGAACTGCATAGTACATGACACTACTTATACACAACAAACACAACCTACACACGACTACTGAGATCCTACTACATTGATGGGTACTTTAGGCAAGTAGCCTTAAACCAACCTTAATGACCGCGAACGACTTCGAACTTGTACTCTAGCTATGGCTAGTGCTCATGTAACGTCTACATGCGCCCACGAAGCGAAACCGTGTCGACTGAGGCGCGCGCGTACGTACGTCGCTGCTTAGTGGTGGCCAGGGAGCTTCTCCTTGATCTTCCCCATGATGCCCTTCTTCTCGTGCGTCCCCGTCCCCGTCCCAGCCGCTTGCTGCTCGGCCTTTTGCTCCTCGTGCTTGTGGCTGCCCGGGAGCTTCTCCTTGATCTTCTCCTTGATGCTCTTCTTCTTCCTCTGGCGCCCGCCTTGCCCGTCGTCCTCCGAGGACTGTCCGGTATCGTGTCAGCAATTGATTAGCCACCAGTGAGTTAGTACGAAGTCATCACCGTACATGCATAGCAAACGGAGGGAGGAAAAAGGTTAATATATATATACCGAGCTGGAGGAGGAGCTGGAGCTGCCGGAGCGCCGCAAGGTCTCACCCATCGTCGTGGGCTCCGTGGTTATGCCTGCTGCACTGCCGTCATAAGCGTACAACGTGGTCTCGCCGGGGGCGAGGCTACCGCTTACCGGGCCCTGCTGCGTGTACGCCGCGGCGCCGGCCGGGGAAACGACACCGGCCGCCGCGCCCTCGTGCGGGTACGGCGCCGCGACCGCGACGCCCGTGGCGTAACCGGCCGGCGCTGCCGCGGTGACGTCGCTCGTGCCGTGCGACGGAGCAGTGGCCCCCGAGCTGTACGCCGGCTGCTCGCCCGGTTCCCTCGGGATGGGGGTGCCGTACTGGTCGACCGGCGCCACCGGGTTGCCGTACTCGTCGACGCGCGGGTACGGGTAACCGTACTCTCCGCTGTAGGGCTCCGCCATCAGCTAGCTGATCTCTCGACGACGCGTCCCCTAACGTTTTTTCACGATTTGGAGTATGTGGCAGTTGCTTTGCGGTTCGCGTCCTGCTCGCGGTGGATGGGAATGGAGGCGGAACCATCGTCTCCGGCACCAGGTATATATGTACCACGAGCGTCGAGCAAGGGGTAGGGCGGTGCGGTATAAGCAGAAGAGACACGTGTGCACGCATGCGGCCACGTATGCAGAGGCTACTCGACGAGAGGAGGGCACGTAACCTCCGGGTGTGCCACGTTTTGGCCGGTTGGCTCCACGTGAGAAGCCCCAGCCCCAAGGCGAAGAACGCATCCCAAGAAATATGTCCGAGGTTGGTTGTTCCATTATCTTTTAGTGCAAGGCCCTCGATCGAATCACATCGTAAGCATATCAACTCGCTGGTAATCATTGATCGGATCAGCAGAGGTACAGTAATTTGTTAGGACAACAAATACAGCACGATGTCTGATGCCCTTGGCGTTTATATATACAGATCACCAGAAAGGTTAAGCCGTGGACACTTCCAGATGTACGGTGCTTTGGGTGGAAAAGCCTCAACTGAGCGGTAGCGGTGGCGCAAGATGGTCCTGATCAGAGCGGCGGTGTCTCTTCCTCCTCTGTGCGAGATTCAACACGCAAGCTATTCTCCCGGTGGCAGTACGATTTTGCACCCTGGTTTAACATGGAAAACGGGAAAGGAATTCAAATTACACACTATAATTTTCCAACCTAGTTTAACATGGAAAAGGGGAAGGCTAGGGGTTTGAAATCACTCAATATTGCATTAGTGACTAGCCAAGACAAAAGCTGTGAGAGTGAGACAGTACAGGAAAATGCAAGTTTACCGAGTGTCAAAAATTTACGAGTGCTTTTTCACGGAAACTCTCACACAATTGCATGTAACACACTTGGTATGCATCATTGCTGACAAAAAAAAAGTGTGATTTGCCGACTGTAACACTCGACAAAGCGTGTGCCAAGTGTATGTGTCGGTTTGCCGAGCGTCCGTGACACTCGGCACAATTGTACAACTGTCGATTCTGGTAGTGAGATAGGGTAATGCAGCAAAGTCTGGAATTATAATATCTAGATGTTAAGAGTTATGCTAATATTTTTATCCACAAAAATTATCTCGCCGGAGGCATGGGAGACCAAACACTGTTATCCAGTCTATCTATTTGTGAGATGTGGATTCAGTTGACCAACAGCTACACTATGGATTTTCTAAATATACTCCACTTCAAAGCCTCTATGATTTGCAGGATCGTAGAAGAAAGGGACGAAAACAATTGAGAATTACGTCATGCACATTCGAATCCAAGAGGTTAGAGTGGATGTAAATGCAGTATTTAGGTTTTTTTTATCCCATCAAGAAAGACAAATGATTATTTTCAAGCGGCTTGAGTGTATGCAAAATTTCCTATGAAAATCCTTCAAGGGTTGCTTGGAATTGATGTAAAACTAGTGTGATCAGCAGTATTTAGCTCTATGTTGGCCACACTAATTTTACACCCATTCCATGTGGGGTCTTAGGAAATATTTTGTAGGATCATATCCTTCAAATAAAAAAACCAACATAGAAAATTCCTTAAGAATTCTAATCCTCCAAAAGTCCTTTGAATCATATAGGACCTCAATTTAGATTTAGGGCCTCTTTGGTCATTTGAAAAACAAAATAGCAGAATAAAACACAACACAGGCACAAATTGTCATTCACATGTGGACTCCTATATGGATCAGAAACATTAAAATAAAAAATAGAGCATGTTTCGTCGTAACACTTTGTTGTAACACCTGAATTTCCTGTGGAGTTTTAATCAAAAAACAGAAAAGAACCACTTGCTAGAAATCCTATAAAATTGTAGGTAGAAAAGAAGTACATGTGATTTTTGGGGAGTCCTGTTCCTTTGAACAAAAGAGCCTCCATTGGAAAATCCCTCTGGACAAGAATCCTACGAAATTGTTTTGCCACCAAATCAAAGAGGCCCTTACTGTAGTCCTAGGAAGGAGTGACACTACATATTGTAGACGCAATTACCGCATAAAAAACCTCATTAGGCAAGGATCTCCATACTAAGTTACCAAAAAAGGAAGTTAATATTTCTTCATAGAAAACACAGAACTTCAAACCATGCAGACAAGTAAAGATGAGTAAGCTAAGTACTTAACACCATCTTCAACAGTTTGCAGTTTATAACGAGATTTACCAAATGAGATGCATACTAGAATAAGAAGGCAATACGAGAGTCATGCACATCAGTTGAAGAAAGCGTTATGCACACCAGAGTGACAAACAGAAGTCCAATAACTTTTGCCCTCACACATTAGCTGGATAATAACTAGGTTAAAGTAACTTACTTGGAATATTGTCCCCAGCTTTTTCAAACCTTTTGCTCGCAACGTCAGGACATCTTTCGAGACATCATTGTCTCTCAAAAACTAGACAAAGGAATAAACCACAATAATGTGAAACAGGTGCCAAGGTTATGTATTGTCTACACTTGAATATCCATATACAATTATAAGCATACATGCATGGTACTGTATACATCAAGAACAGACAGAGGTAGACAGTGCTTACTGCTCGACAGACACGCCATAGCGTTGACTCAATATCAACTACGTTAATTTTCCACAAAGAATTGAGCATGGCATCCTTTTTCTCCTCAATACTCTTCAATGTCTGCTCTTCCTTGTTGTCACCATCTTCAGTCTTTTTCATCCCTTCTTGTAATTGTATCAAAGCAATTGCACCTATGATCATATTTGTCATAGGATTAACTCGTTTTTTTTAACAAAACAGAGGAAATAACCAGGGAAAAATACATACTATGATATACCTGCAGCTGCATTAACCTGCGACTTTACGTGGTGGCCCTTGTCTCGTACCCACTCTGCTATGAACGGCACACCCATATACATTCTACTTTTTCCAAGTTCCCTTGCTGCTTGTCGAACATAAATGTAGCCAATCGTGTGAAGCATAGCCTCACCGAAAGCTGAAATATTATTTTGCATGAATGAATCACATGAGCAGCTCTAGTGCAATGCATACCATGTTTAGAGTTAATTAATGGAAGTGACAGCCTTCTTCATGCTATAATCATGCAAACAAGACTTCAAAATGAGCATTTATGCAGCAAAACAAGTCGAATGCTATTCCTACGTTTCTACGAAAATGAGAATGATGACTATGAGATAGTACCCGCTTCAGACAAGCGTTGAGCTTCTGCACCTGCCCAATCACCAAATTCCTTATGCTTTCCGTCAACGTACGGTTGAATTCGATTCTTTAGGCTCAGAATAAGTTTTTGTTCTCTTTCGGTTTGTAACTCCTGCAATCCAGAGAAGTTATTGAGGTGCAGGAGTGAAGCATCAACTGCCGACTCCGAGGTGCAGACTGCATCAGGCTGCCTTCCCAAATCCGATAGCAAATTTGCTGCAAGAAACTAACTATTCCCTCGATTCCTTTTTATTAGGTGTATAAATTTTGTTTAAAGCCAAACAGTATAAAGTTTGATAAATTTTCTGGAAAAACTATCAACGTCCACAAGACAAAATTAATATCCTTAGACGCATCATAAAATATATATCGCTACATGATATCATTTTGTACCGTAGACGATGATATTTTTTCTATAAACTTAGTCAAAATTTTCAGTGTTTGACTTTGAACAAATTTATACACCTAATAAAAAATGGAGGGAGTAATATGGAAATAGTATACCTTTATTTTCTCTTGAATCCTTGCCCTTGCTTCCGGACTATCTGAATCTTCCTCGATCTCTACGGAAGCCACGGATGCCAATGCAAGCCGGCCAACATAGTCTTCAAAATAGTCGCTCCCAAAAAGCATTCCAAATACAACAGTTGGATCAAGCATATTATCCCTGAAATGTAATTTTAATACATTCAGCGGCACCTTCAGCTAACAGTCTCACGGTTGGATAAGAAAATGCACAATTTACATGCAAGTTAAATCTCGCACTTCTTGTGGCAATCGAATCTTCCCTAGGAACTTAGTTTGTTCTGTGTTGTACCAGATGTGTTGGAACTAAATATTTCAATACAGCTATTATGAAAAAATTCAGGACTTACTGGGGAAGACCTTCCTTTCCATGCTTATCATAGGAATCCTTTTTTACAGGATCACTTAGCACTTGATAGGCCTCACCTAATTCCTTGCAAAAGTAACCAGTTTAATCAGTATTTACAGTGAGCTAGTAACTATCCAAAGTTTATCAAGATGATTGCTGCAGCAGTAAGACAGGTCTTCCTGTACTCAAATCATTTTCTAAAACATTGGTTTCACATAGCTGGAATGCATTTTTTTACAGCAAACGGCCATTTGCCGGTTCATACAACGCAGTTTAAAGCACCTTACAGCCCACCTAACTGGAATGTGTGGAACATTGAAAAATTCTGTTATGAAACAAAACAATGTCAGGAATAGAAAATGTAACCAGACTTCCAGAATGAGCATCTCATCCTTTCTGTTATCTAAAAACCATTGTGCATTGTGCACAGCTGCTATGGAAAATTGATTCCACGGCCGTAAGTAGTACATGACACATTTTTCTATCTCCATTCCTGAATCAAGGAACGGGAGCGGGTTCGGCCGGAGCACAATGACGCTATATATATTATAGAACACACAGGAGGTGGAAAATGTACCTGAAACTTCCGCGCGGCATCAGGGTTCCCGGGATTCTTGTCCGGGTGAACCAACTTGGCCTATAGAAACCCCAAATGTCGAAAAAAATCTGTTAAATCAAGACACATCATCATTTGATCGGCGAAGGATTCCGCACCTTGAGGTAATAGGCCTTCTTGATCTCGGCCGCGGAGGCGTCAGTTCTGACCTCCAAGGTGCCGTAGTAGGCGCTGTCCTTCACCATCGATCGCAGCTCCTCCCGGATCGCACTCGCGCTGCGGCTGAACGAACGCCGAGAGACAAAACCTGAGGATCGAATGGGAGGAGCGGATGGCGGGTTATCATTACCAAGATCGGTTATCTGGAGAGGGAGAGAGAAATAGGGCTAGAAAATCAAGTATCGGAAAGGCCGAGGAGTTGGTTAATTGTCATGTGGTCGATGCGGGGAAGCTTTCTGGGTCGGGCCCTTTCACTTTCCAATACAAGTTAAGTTTCTGACCCGAGCTAACCCCTCAAAAGAAAAACCTAAACGCTAAAAAGTGCACGGCTGCTATCTCGTCTCATCGAGCGATCTCTCGCTGATCGTCCGATGGAGGTGATCAGAGCAATCCGCGACCGTTCGCGCATCGCTAAAACATCACGCCCATCCCTACACCGCACGGTGCCACGGTCAACGCATCTAGAAAAAGAGCACCGCACGCGACCCCCCGGCCTCCCGCTCCGTGTGCGCCGCCGGCGCCATGTGCACGACCCCTCACCGTCCCGCTCCGTGCGCGCCGCCGGCCACGACACGGTTCGCCGCGACTCCCAGATTCCCTGCGCGCTGCCAGCAACACACCGCGTGCGACCCCCGCTCCCCTGCGCCCCGCTGGCACCCACCGTCGCCCGTCCCCTCGACCTCCTCGCCTCCAGCGACGACCGCATCCTCGTGCGCAGCCCGGTGGCACAGAGCAGCTGCGCGGAATCCAGTCGGCAGAAAGCGGCGGCGCGCCCAAGGGAGTGGAGCTCGGCCTTGATGAACGGACGGCCACGAAACGCTGGAGAGAGAGGCCGCGTGCAGGGGCATGGAGCTCGGCGGCGCAGAGCAGTAGCGGGGGATCCCATCGGCAGAAAGCGGCAGCGCGCTCAAGGGAGTGGAGCTCGGCCTTGGAGAGCGGACGCGCATGTGGGCGTGGAGCTCGGCGGCGTAGAGCATCTGCGCGGGAGGATCAGAGCTCGGCGGTTGGAATCGACTGTGCGTGGAGCTCGCGTAGAACGGCACTAGTGACAGAGATGCAACAACAATAGGTGATGCCTATCCCTGAGAAACCCCAGCATCGTGGGATTTGAGTTTGATGGGGTCGCAGCATAGAAAACAAAAATTTTCCTATGCAGCAAGCGGAATAAACCCCAAGGATCTAGACCTACTAGATGGAGGTAGCGAAGATGAGATCCAATCTCTTACCCTTGAAGATCAACAAACGCGTTTTGTCGGTGCAGGGGTTGGCTAGTCGATCCCCGCAACTAGACTCATCTAGTCGCGAGGAGATGTATTTCCTCGAAGTCCAATCCGACGAAGTGCCACAAGGGGTAGCACCTCCGCGGTATCCACACGTACGGCTCGATGTAGATCTCCTCCTTCTTGATCCCGCAAGCAAGGTGGAGATGGCTAGATGGATCTCGGCACCACGACGGTTGTGATGGCGTTGATGGTGTAGTGCTCCGTCCGACAGGGCTTCGCCAAGCCATGTGAGAGGGAGAGGGAGAGGACAAGGCGCAGCAGCCCTTTAGGGCAAAGGGGTGGTGCGGCTAGAGGTGGAGGTCTAGGCAGCGGCAGCCCTCCGGGGAGAGATGGCGCGCGGCTAGGGCAAGGGAGGAGGAGGGGTGCGGCTAGGCAAGATGAGGGACAGCCAAGGGTGTGCCGCACCCCCTCCCCTCTCCCCTTTATATAGTGGGCGGCTAGGGTTTGGGGAGGGCTGGCCGGCCCCCCCCCTTTCCTTGGCCCCCAAGGTGGGGCGCCCCCTCTTGGGCCTCACGCATGGACCTCACGCATGGGCCCCTTGGGGCTGGGTGGTGCGGCTGGCCCTAGGCCAGTCCATCACCCTTTTATCCCATGTGGGCCCCATACTCCTATGGGCCCCACTTCTAGACTCCTCTAGAACCTTCTAGAATATTCCGGAACCCTTCCAGAAAATCCCGGAACTTTTCCGATACCTCCGGAAACCACTTTCCTTATATGAATCTTATTCTCCGGACCACTCCGGAACTCCTCGTGACGTCCGGGATCCCATCCGAGACTCCGAATCACCATTCGTTCATTCCATCAATTATCTCATCGCTAACCCTAGCTACATCGGAGCGTTAAGTGTGTGACCCTACGGGTTCGAGAACATGCAGACATGATCATATCAATAATCAATAGCGGGACCGGGATGCCCATATTGACTCCTACATATTCAACGAAGTTCCTTTTCGATTGAACCACGATGCCGGAGATTCTTAATCTCATATACGATTCCCTTTGTCTCACCGATATTTAATTTGCCCGAGATTCGATCGTCGATATCTCCATATCTAGTTTCATCTCGTTACCTGGCAAATTCTCTTTACTCGTCCATAATATAGGATCACCGTGATTACCACTTAATCACATGGTTGCAACCTTTCCGATGCTATATTACCGAGAGGGCCCAGAGATATCTTTTCCGTCACAAGGAAGGACAAATCCCAGTCTTGATTCATGTCACCCAACAAATACCATCGGAGATACCTGAAAGCCACCTTTATAATCACCCAGTTACGAAGTGACGTTTGATGTCCACAAAGTATTCATCCGGTAAACGGGAGTGACATAATCTCATGGTCTAAGGAAACTATACTTGGCATACTAAAAGTGTTGGCAATGAAACTGTTGTGACACGATCAATTGCAACTCTTTATTATTTGGGTCTTGTCCATCACATCATTACTCCTAATGATATGACTCCGTTATCAAGTGACTATAACAAGTCCATGGTTAGGAAACTCTAACCATCTCTTGACTAACGAACTAGTCCGGTAGAGGCTTACTAGGGACACCTGTTTGTTTATATTCCACACATGTATTATGTTTTCGGTTAATACAATTATAGCATGGATAATAAACTATTATCATAAACATGAATATGCTAATAAACCATTTTATTATTGCCTCTAGGGCATATTCCCAACAGAGTTTACATGATAGAGCCATCCATATATTTGTTCAGTTCGTCATCTGATTTTCACAAAGAACTCAGGTTCACATGCCTGCAACTACACACTATCCAAGAACAACTAATGCAGATGTAACAATACTTTAGATAAGGAGCACGCTATCTAGAACCATCCCTGGATCAACTCACAGTGGAACACAAACTGCACAACTTCTGAAAGCAACAAATCACATTCAACCAGCAACTAAAGTACTTCACACAACAAACTCCAGCACATCCGACAGCAACCATGACAACAAATCCTGCAATTACTTTCCCATAAGCAACTCTAAAAATTGCTTTTCATTATTATGGAGCGGCTTGCCGTTGTTCTAGAACTGCCTCGTCGCACACCAATTTGCTTATCTCTGTTATGAAGTTGCCTCGTCGCACACCACAATGCTTATCTTTGTTGTGAAGTTGCCTACCGGTATGGCGACTTCCAAAGTTGTTGCTAAGTTGCTACCGTCGTTGCAAAGTTGTCTCTTGTAAGAAGTTGGTACTGCTATTATGATGTTGCGTACTGATGTTTGTGATATAGTTTTTCATCGTGCAACAAATTTGCTTCGACATGTGGTGGTTGTGAAATTGCTTCACTACATACCAAAAATTTCGTCTCGTACTAAAGTTGCTTCATCGCACACCAAAGTTGCTTCCCCTCGTACCGAAGTTGCTGGCGGTACTAACATTCATTGCTGACAGTATTAACGAGTTGCTGGCGGTACTGACATTAGGTGTAGGCATTCTGTAGATGAGTTGTGGTTTTGGGGGTACTCCCCATAGATGAGTTCAACCGGTCAGCGTGGAACTAGATGAGTTGCTGCAATACAAACATTAGTTGAAGACAATTCTTAGATGAGTTGTTGGCAGTTCCTCGTTTATGACATGATTACACGTTTGCTGGGAAACCTCAAGAGGAAGGTATGATGGAGTAGAGCAGCAATTTCCCTTGATTACAAAACCAAGGTTGTCAGATCCAGTAGGACTTGGAGAAGGCTTAGCGAGGTGTCAATCTACTCTGGCGCTTATAGATTAACTCGGACCTGCACACAATCACAAACAAGTACTTTGCAGTGTGGGATGACTACAACTAAAACCACAAAACACCAGCACTAGCAACTTATTCAAGAAGTGTAGCAACTATATCAATTATGACTACAACTAGGACACTACCACCACCCCAAAAATACTAAGACACTACCACCAACAACTTATTCAAGGAGTGAAGCAACTGTGCATGCTCTTGTTACAACCCAGTGATGGCCGACTAGAAATAAACACCACCACCGAAAGTTATTTAGCAGTGCAACAACTGTTTCTTCTCTAGTTGCAACCTAGTTGGATTTGACTACAACTAAAACACCACCATGAGCAACTTACTGAAGCGACTGTAGCAACTAAATTGTCTACCTAAAAACCAAGTTTCATACGGGTTTTAGAAAGTAGGTAGGTAACTACTAGTATAAAGCTGATCTTCATAGTAGTTGACTATCTCCCGAAAACTAAGTTGACTAAAAAATACAGAAAAATATTGTCAGCAACTCTTAGTATGAAGTTGCTAGCATAAACACTAGAGTTGCTTTTCAAAAAAAAAATTGCCGGGACATGTATAAATGGGATCTAGTTTCGAAGAGCTCGTCGCGAGAGACTCAACGGTGAAAACGGATCGCAATTCCGACACACCAATTAAGAGTTATGACTTTTTTTAAAAGTTCTCTTGAAATTAAATGCACGTGGGGAAGGTCTCCGTGCATGTTGGATTAATTAGTTTCCTTAATTAGGGTGATTGCTCGGTTGGACTAATGAGCAATCGATTGCTCGCTAGATGCGGTCAAAGAAAAAAAAGTTCCTGTACCGAGCTATGCGGTGGCTGGTTTCCACTTACCAATCAAGGGATTCTCAAAAAAAAAACTTATCAATCAAGTTGTCCCGCGGTACGATCAGTTACCGACCTTGTTGGTTAGGCCAGTACCATTATAAATATATCTTATAAGCTGCCGGCGTCCGTGATTTTTTCTCTTCCTCTTTGTAAGATTTTTCCACGTTAAAATCTCATATCCCCTGTCGTGATCTTGTTTTTGTTCATCGTTTATTTGCCTATCACTTATAACATCATGTAGCCATTACGTTTAATCTTAACAATATCTATAACTAATATTTCATCTCTCCGACGGCTGTCAAAGTATGCATCTCAAGATTCTAAGTTAACAAGACAATATTACAGTAAACATGATGACAAAACATAAACAGTACAAACACCATCCAAATATGGTTGTGACAACAACACATTATAAATCTCGTTTTTCACCGGGATACAGATAACTAAAAAGTTGAACGCACTATCATACATCATTCCTTCTAAAAAAATCTACCATCATTCCTTCTAAAGTTGAACGCACTATCATAAAATTAAGACCTTCACATCATTGACCAACGTCAAGCAACAAATCCAGAGCCATTCTTCGTTGCCGAATAAGGTTTTAACCCGTGATCCATAAGGTTGTTGTGTACTAGTGTCTAATCCTATATGTCGTGATGTGTAAAACGTGTGAGACATTGATAGTACGAGGGCGTGCCGGCTGGCGATGCCGCCAGCTGGTCTGCTCTCTTTGTTGAAGGAGAAGAACAATGTATATGATGGATGTGTTTGTGTGAATGATCAAGCCCCTCCCATAGAAGAGGTATATCCTTACAATGTCTACTAATGTTGTCTCCATGGACCCAACCATGGGCTTCCAAAGCCGGGTGAAACGTACATCTCCTCACGACGCCAGACACATTCGATGGAGGTGTACACGGCGACCTCGGCCTACTGGTGCCAGTTCGCCGGAGCCCATGCCCCCTTCCGGGCAGCGAAAATTGGGAAGGGGCATGTGGAGGCCAAAATGCCATTTTATTCGCATGGATGGCTCTCCATGGAAAGATTCTCACGGCGGACAACTTGGCGATTCGGGGATGGCAACATGATCCTATTTGCAAACTCTGCAGGATCCACCCCGAGAAGATGCAACACCTCACCCTCGACTGTCACATCTCCACCACGGTGCGAGAGTTTTTTTGCATGGAATGGGTAGGTAGGAGCCCTGCCCCCCACCGACGGTCAAACTCTCAACGAATGGTGGATGAGGCGGTGTCGAAGATCCCGAAAGATAAACGACGAGAGGCGAGCAACATGATCATCTACTTGATTTGGGGAACATGGAAGGTGACGTACATGAGGGTCTTTCAGAATGTGGCAATTCAGCCAGAGGAGGTCGCATCTTTGGTAAAAGAAGAGATCGCACAACACGCCTATGCGCACACCCAGAACCTGAGAGACGACTAGCTCCCCACAGTGGCCTTTTGTCCTATTTTTTTGGCTTTTCTCGGAGCTCACTTGAGCCTTGTTATTTGGTTAACCGGATGTAACATAAACTCTATTTCTATCTAATCTGATGCCAATTGGCTGCCTTTTTCTAAAAAAAACATGGATCAACATATATGTGTCAAGCAAACACAAGATCAAAATATCACCTCAGATGGCTAGGGCCATCAAATATCAGTTTCCACTTTAACCTAGGTGTTCTAATTATGAAATTAGATCTTTATTTTGATCATTTTCAGGCCAATTACCTCTACATTCCAGCTGATGTCGATGCCGAGGAGACATCATCACCGTTAGAATAATCACACACACTGTATCGATATATGCAAAAAAAAAATGAGACGATGTACCGACATATATATGTAGAACTGTGCTAATAAGGGCACGGGGTGCCCTAGATTAGCTTTTTGTGGGCACTTCTAGAATTTGGCAACTTAGACATGCATGATATTCAAATTTGATTTAGTTCTTCAACCTTAAGTCAAAAATTAGATCCATTTTTCACGGTTAGCTTTGTTGCGACGAGATATTCGAAATAGATCCGATGATGATAGGTTTTTAGAACTTTTTTCTAATCCTAGTTATCATATTATAGTCACAAGGTCACCAGATTAAAATCAAATGATTACCAGATTTTTCGAACTTCACTAGTCACCAACGTAAGCCTTTCCTGTCGTTGATACCATATTTTACGTATTTAGAGTGGATCAAATATCTACTTTCTAAACATGTAGATCATTACTATAAAAAAATATATAAATTATCTGGTAACTAGCAGAAATCCACTTTGGCACCCGGGTGCACCTGCACCCGGTATGCTTTTCGAAATTTAAAAAATATGAAAATAATTCGAAAAAATCTGAAAAAAATTGGACACAAACATACGCAAGTAACGAATACTCGTGAAAAATTTCGACAGAAAATAACAATTTTTCTGCTCTGTGCAAAAAAGACAATTTTCTGACCAAAAAACTTACTGGTCAAAAATTTGTCTTTTTTGCACAGAGCAGAAAAATTGTTATTTTCTGTCGAAATCTTTCACGTGTGTTCGTTACTTGCACGATGGCGTGTCTTTTTATCTTCAGCGCTGCAATTTACTCCTTCTCCAACGAATTTACTACTGCTCCTCCAGTCGAATTCCAAACAAAACAGTGGTGTGCATGCCATGCATGGAGGAGAGTCTTTGCGGGAGAAGTTACGGTGGCAGTTTTGACTTTTGAGAGATACGAGCATCACAAAAAGATCAACAAATTGTTCATTTTAAATATCAAATAGAGTGATTTATGCATATCAAGAAAACGATCAAATCAGCCACTGTACAATACTGATCCGTTTGAGACACCATAAAATGCTACTGTACAGGATGTACATTGGGCTAGTTTTTTTAGATAAAAGGCCGGAAAGGCCCTGCGTTAAATTAATAACGCACAACGGCGAAACAGATACAAATGCTGAACCCAGCTTACAACCCGACACAGCACACACACACAAGACACAAGGCTACCGGAGAGATTACAGGCGAACACCACACGGGCAAAGCCGAAGGAGAGCACACTCAAGACGGGCAGCGGTGTCGGGCCGGAGCAGGGGACTCGGGCACACCAACACACACGGCACACCACCAAGACGGGCAGAGGTGTCGGGCCGGAGCAGGGGACTCGGGCACACCAACACACACGGCACACCGCTGAGACGAACTACACCACCGATGGCCGCACCGCCAGGATCATCACCGCCACTGTCCACAGAGCTGAAGACAGGCAAACCAGCGCCCCGCACAAGAAACGCCAAGGTGCAGAGCAGGTAACAAGTTTTGCCGGAGAGAGCGCGACCAAGGACGCCATGCCACCTCCGGAGAGAAACACGCCGTGAGCTCCAAGACGGCGTCTTCAGGAAGAACACGACGCAGGGCGCCGCCACCGCCCGATCCGAAGATCTTGGGTTTTCACTCGGAGCACGTAAGAGGAGAGAAGGCAGCCACAGCGACGCCCTCAAGAGGGAAACGACGTCCACGGACGCCGCCGTCGCGGCCCAAGCAGAAACCTGGGCAAGGGTTTCCCCTCGGCAATGCCTCTACACCTCCCACGCAGGGCAAGGGCGCCGCCAAGCCGGCGACCACACCACTGCCACGGAGTACAACTCGCCGAGCACCACCCGTCCCCACGGTCGTGGTCCCGGCCAGCACCACCGGAACCTTGGGCTCGCCCGCCAACCCACAGGTTCCCCACCATCCAGGGCCGCCGCCCCGGCGTACCGACTCCTCGCGCCTGCCCAACTGAAGGGGAACGGAGGACCACCTTGACTGCAACCTCCTGAGATCGAGGGCCCCCAGCCCCCATGGCTGCAGAACCGCCAGATCCGAGAGGGGGCACCACTGGACTCGCTAGGGCCCGGGGCCCCTGCCCCGGCCCGTGAACGCGAGGCGGTCGGAGCGCCGTCGCGGCCGCACTGCCCAGAGCCCACCACCGAGTCTTCAATCACAGGAGCTGCGAGCTGCGCCGCCGCCGGCGGGAGCCGACCATGGCCACGCCGCCCCACCAGCACCCAAGGAGGGTCTCCGCCACCACCAGCCCACCAAGCCCGAGGGAGACGCGCCGCCCGAAGCCGCAACCGCCGTGGCCAGGGCGGCGGCGCCGCGCCCGGACGCGCAGGAGATCGCCGCGAAGCCACCACGCCGCCGAAGTGCCGCGCCGCCGGACCCCTCGCCGAGTCCATCGCCTGTCATGGCCGCCGCGGCCCGCGTCCCAGCCACCACGAGAGGGGAAACGAGAGGATCCCGCCGCCGCCGACACCGCGCGGGCTTTGCCCGGCGGCGCTCGCCGGCGGCGGCGGGGAGGAGGGGCGGCGGCTGGCGGCGCTAGGGTTTCGGGCGCCTCCGTCGCCCACGCGGGGGGCGACACCGATATACGATATTGTTAACCCATCTACATTGGGCTAGTTAGTACAATTACGTGATTGAATCCAGAAAAGTCGGAGATGTAGCTCCTATTTAGTAATCTACCTAAGCATATGAACCGTTCTTTAGCTCCTCTTTAAATTTCCGATTTCTCTACAAATTCTCTCCTGTTCATCTTGACATTAGCACAACTTTATCAGAGGTCCATATATGATTGAAAACTTAAAGAGGAGCTAAAGAACGGTTTTGGTCCATATAATGTCTAGGCATGAATCCTGACCTATGTGGCATTCACATGGCAGAACCGCACATCACCTGAACCATCAGCACTTGTTAATCTTCAGTAATAACAGGGGTATAGGATAGGCATACACAGGCACAAGTACACAACTCAATCATCAATCCATTCTTTTCAATCATTTGTTCTTTCTTATTTTTATTTATTGCACATTCCAGGTTGATGTCCGACCCGATCGCCCTACTCGCACTTGGTCGTAGCCACGACGGGGCTCCTCACGCGATGGTTCCCGTCCGACCATTCAATGCTGCCGAACATGTAGCTGGCGGCCGCGCCTTTGTCGTAGACCTCCAGCTCCACCGTGAACTCCTTCTCCTCGTTGATCCTAGCAAAGCTCAGCGTGGTGGGCTGCACCGTGATCTTGACGCCCGCCGCCGGCTGCACGACGCTGACGGTATAAGTGGAGGACGCCGTGCCGACGTTCTTCACCCGGCGCTTCACGGCGGTGGTGCCGGAGCCGGAGAGGCAAGTTGCGGAGATTGACGGGTAGTTGAGGTCCTCGGGGCGATGCGGGCCCAGGCTGCACTGGAACGGGTTGGCGTTGGCGCCGATGAAGAGAGTGAACAGGAACGGGATCGAGATGGGGAGCAGGCCCTGGTTCTGGGCCTGGGTCGGCCTCAGGGAGCAGAAGAAGTTGACGTAGTCCGGCAGCGTTGTGTCGTAGACCAGGCCCGGGTCCAGGGCCAGGACGGGCCTCACGTGGCCCGAACCGTAGCTGAACGGGGTGGCGGCCGCGCCGGTCTCGTCCCGGATTTGGCTGTCGTCGTTGGCTCCGGTGGATGCTGCCATGCACACAAATATGACAAATCGAAGAACGTTTACAGTCAAGTCTCTGATTAATTGAATGGCTCGACGGAGACAATTTCACAAAATTAGTAGCTGTGATGGTTGTGTTCAATTCTCACCGGTGGTCATGATCGCCGACTTGATCATGGCAGGACTCCAGTCCGGGTACCTCGCTTTGATCAGGCCGGCGATGCCCGCCACATGCGGGCACGACATGGAGGTGCCGGAGAGTGTGTTGTAGGGGACACGACGGTCGTCGAAAGGCAGGCCGGTTGCGGAAGCCTCCTCGCTGTACGCGGCGATCACGTCGACACCTGGCGCCGTGATGTCAGGCTGCCAACCGATCGAGCAACACGCACGGAGTTAGTCAGAGATCGATGGGAGCGGGTTTAATTCTGAGATCGTGCATGGTGGTGGATAACCTTGAGGATCTGAGGAGTGATGGTGTTTGGTCCACGGGACGAGAAGTCTGCAATCCTCGGCGCTGGCTTCACACCAAGCTCTGCGTCCTCTGCCGTGATGTAACCGGCCGGAGATCTGGAGCGGATCAGGCACCAAGTGCATGATTAGTTTATACTTATCTGGTTAATTATTCACACAGTACTAAGTAAAAGATGTAGGCAATCTGCTGCTTACTCGGTAGACTTGAGGTAGTTGAAGAGACCCTTGCACAGGGAGTAGGAGCAATGAGCCGCTGCAAGGAGATGCGCGTCGGCGACGGTTTCGTCCCCGGTGCTGGCATCGTTGCAGAGGACCATGCCGATGCCGCCGGCCTGCTTCACCACCAGACCCTTCTCGACTCTGCCGTTCTCTCCTCTGGTGCACACAACTATCTTGCCGCCCACCTTGGCAGGGTCCAGCGTGCCGGCCAAGCACAGCGTCCTGCAGGCAAAGACATCTCAACATTCAGAACTCGACACAATCGGCATGCATGGGGCACGGACAACATCCGAATCTTACGAATTATCGGCGGATTGGTCTGCTGCATTGGCCTCCTCACCGCTGATCATTGGATACCGCTGCCCGGCAGGCAGAGTGCTGTCTGACAGGCTTCGTCCCTGCAAAACAGTTGCATGCGTCGGCATCAACATACTATACGGACGCAGATTGTTTCCACTTTCCATATCGTCGTAGTTGACTAAACTGAAGTCGCTCAAACAAATTAACCTTGATGGTGTTGTCACCGAAGGTGACAAAAGCCGGGAAGTCCCTGTCCATGGTGCTCGCAGCGACGGTAAGGATCCAGGGAGCGAGATTGGACACCGACCCCGGGTCGGGGCCTGAGTTGCCGGCAGAGCAGACGACGGTGATCCCCTTCTGGACCGCGTAGAAGGCGCCGATGGCGATGGGATCCACGGCGTAGTCCGCCGGCGGCGCGCCGAGGGAGAGCGACAGCACGTGCACGCCGTCCGCGATCGCCGCGAGCATGGCCCCGAGGATGTCCAGGCCGGAGCACCCCGGGGCGTAGCACGCCTTGTACGAGGCCACGCGCGCCCGCGGCGAGCCGCCCTTCGCGGTGCCGCTCCCGTGGCCGAAGGCGCTGGCGCCCGGGACGAAGCCGCCGCCCGACGTGGACAGCGTGTGCGTGCCGTGCCCGTCGAAGTCCCGCGGCGAGTTCAGGTCCGTCTCATTCAGTGGCGGGCCTCCGTCGAGGAAGTTCTCCACCTGGATGCCCGAGCTGAAGAACCTCGCGCCGATCAACTTCTTGTTGCAACGGAAGGTCGTGTCTTTGCCGGCGTCGCATTGGCCGCGCCACCCCGGCGGGGCGGACAAGCCGTCGTCCACGAAACTTGCAGATGTTGGCGACACACCTGCGTAGCGTATGTACGTCCGAAAAACAGCGTCAGGTCAGTTTATCTTCTTTGTTGCCAAGAAAAAAAATTGCTGTTTCTTTGAGAAAACATATCAGAAGTGATATCGTATCAGTTTTGCTAGTGCTATCATATGATTCATATCAATGTACTAATTTAATTCTGGCAGTATAATTGTCTGACACTCAACAGAGCCCCGACCTGAAGCCATGAGGTTTGAGTTGACTAAGATCGGCATTACCGGGATTTGATTCTGTTTAGCTCAGGATGAAGGATATGGCTTGAAAAAAAAGACAGTACTGTATTATTTTCAGCTTTTCCTGCATCTGAAGTCCTAGCTGCGTCCTGCGTGCATGCTGTACGCAGCTTTCATCCAGGCTGTCCAGTGATTCAGCTTTCATCTGAAGGTCAATGCGATGCAACCAACAGCGGGCAACCAACATGCATCAGCTAAGATGCTATTCCATAATTGAGTGCTTATGCCTTGCTACAGCTAAGATGCTAGTATAATTCAGGCACAGACATGTAATAGTAGCTGTTGGTTAATTAAAACAGAGGCGGTGAAACAGAGGCGGTGGCGGAGCTACTTGCCCGGGCTCAGCCGAGAAAGCTCCAAGGGAGTTTGAGCCAGGGGTGAAGATTTTGTCAATTGATTGATGGGCAAACGACTATTGCTAGCCTACGGCAACAAGTATATATGTAAGATTTTAAGGGCTAGAGATCACGTACCCGTGTCGACGTGCCCAATGATGACCCCTTCGCCGAACTTGGCAGCGTTCCACTCGTCGGTCGCCTTGCCACCATATGTCTCGAGCCCGAGGAACCCCCACGAATGGGTGGTGTGGACCTTGTGAAGCCTGTCTTGGATCACAGCCACCACCCTGGGGTGTTCTGCATAATTATGCATGCGTATTCCATCAGTAATAGATAGATAGATAGATAGATAGATAGATAGATAGAT
Organism: Puccinellia tenuiflora; assembly: GCA_012064385.1. Taxonomy (NCBI): domain Eukaryota; kingdom Viridiplantae; phylum Streptophyta; class Magnoliopsida; order Poales; family Poaceae; genus Puccinellia; species Puccinellia tenuiflora. The sequence continues at coordinate 512,571 of QRDG01000024.1, forward strand.
AGAAACCACTCGAGCAGTAAGCCGAAATGGAAAATTCCGTCATATGTGATGCAGGTGTAACCATTATGGCACTAACTTTGGAGGGATGGTGCCCAAGCTTCGTCGATCAGCACCCCGATCCCTTGGATTTCATCGAAGACGCACAAGGTTTTGAAGCTGCAATTTTTGGGCATCATAAATAAAAGGGTAAACCTTCTTCTGCATGTATAATTGTTGCGGACGCAAATAATAAACGTGTCATTGTGCAAACATTTGCCAGCTCTTACTTACTTGCTTGTGAGTCCAGCGATCAGGGCAGATAGTACGGACGTCGGATCCTTCGAGACGACCAAATAAGGCTGCAAGCACGAAAAAAGTGCTACTACTTCGGTTAGAGATCAACAGAAACACAAGTATAAACGGTTTGAAGAAGGTGAGAATGGCAAGAGAGCTACCTTCATGGCAGCCGACGCCGGCGTGGAGTGCGACGTGAGGAAGAGGACGAAGGCGAGCAGCAGAAACCGAGCTCCTCCCCCCATTTTGCCGATAAGCTTGGCGATCAGAATTGCGCCGCTCCGGTTTTGTGCAGGGCTGCCTCCATCCCCTTCGGCGCCATTGAATTTATAGACGCCAAGGTCAAACTGCTCGGGAATCTTCAAGGAGAGGATCACCCCATGTTAGATACAATATAATCCACATGGGGCCAGTAAGCGACCAGAGGTTGCAATTCTATGTATTTTGGTAGGAAGGAAATCGTCCAGTCTTCTCTTAAAAAATAGTACACGGTAATCCGGGAAAACAAGCAAACACCACTTTGATTTGGTTTTAGTTCCGCGTTTGCTAGTTCTCCGCTGACTGAGAACTAGTTATACTTTGAGTTAGTTTTAGTTAATACATTGATTAAAAATGAAGTCTGCGTTTCACGGGTCTGTTCTTCAAACAATGCTGGTCGGGCAGTAACGTCGCCTTTTTTATCTTATGAACTTGTACCGAGTGACTTTTGGGCTGTGTGCATCTTAGCTATGCAGAGGCCGGGTGTAATGCTTAAACCTCTTAAGTAATAAAATCCCTTTATCGAAAAAAGATCTGGATCCAATCTGGACCCGATTGGGTCAGGCTGCCCTGAGCTTTGCGTACTGTGATCCTTCTCCGGTTGATGTTCCGGGGGCGGATCTGGACCAGGCGGGCCTAGGTCTCAGCGGTTGTCGGTTGGTGTTACCTGCGTCCGATGTGGAGTCGCCGTGTTCGTCTTGCTTGTTGCCCTCATCTAGTATGGACACCACCCACCCATACCCATGTACTCGCTGTGGTGGTACCTCCTGTCTCGCCGATGCGAGACCCTGGACGCCGGGGCGGCGGACCTGGGAGGTGGACTGCGCGGGCTGCTCTCTGGCAAGCGGCGTGGCAGTGGTGGTGGCTCCGTCCTTTAGCTGTACAGATGACGAGGAAGGCGCGGTGGTGTTGGCAGTGTCCTGGCATTACTGACTCCCAGATCCTATTATGGAGTTTTTTTTGGTAGCAGGCGGTCGGTGGTGCCGTGAGGTGCGTGGGTGATTTCGGGCGAATGCCCAGCGCTTCGACGCCAGCGGCGGCGATGACTGCGGTGCGGGTGTCGTGACCCTCCTGGGGGCGTCATTGTAGTCATCCTCCTCGCACCAGTGCTCCAGGTGAAAACCCTTGACCATCTTTCATCTCGGAAATGGCGACGTGTACCCTCTTGAGGGCGTCGTCGGGGACCTCGATACATGTCGATGGCCTCGCGCTGCCATCAGCGGGCTAGCTCGGATCCTCCTTGAAGTTCATGCGGCTCTGGCATGGGGTGAGCTCGACGGCTGCCTATCTTTTACACGTGGCTTAGTTGTCCCCGCGCTCGGTACTAGGTGTATGCTAGTAGGATCGGCGCTCCACGACCCGGAGCGATAGGGCAGGCGGCCCTCTTCGGCGACAGCTGGGTGGGCGCGTGAGGTGACGAAGTCCGGTGGTTTCAGAAGGAGGCGTTGGTCCACTTCTAGTCGGTAGTCTCGAGAGTTTCTTGGAGAGTGCGGCTACTCTTGTACTTTTCTTTTCTTTTATCTTTGATCTGATTTCCAAATCGAAGTGGGAAAATAATGAAAACCCACACTCAAGTAAACCTTCAAATATATACCTCATCATATGACGAGTTGTAGTCTTGACGGCTCCGAGGGGCTCGCTATCCTCCTCTATACTACACAGTGCCATGGTGTTCCCCACGAGCTCACTCGGAGAGGGATGGGATGGGTTGGACGATTTTAGGCGATGCGGGAGGGAGCTATTGAAATGTGAAAAGGATTTGGGGGAGAAGAGATACATGTTGAGAATTTACCGGTCAGAAAAATCAAACTCTAGATACTCGGAATGTACGTACCTTCAGGCGCACAAGACGTTCGTGTTTTTCTCGGAGGGTTTTTTTGGAGCTACAGCGCCATTTAGGCTCCTATCCTTGTAATCACGTTGATTATTTTTTAAAAGAAATGATACATAGCACACTAAAAATGTTTGTGTGATTTTATAGCATTGTTTTAGAAATATTTTCCATGATTAAAATGCATTTGTAGATTTAATTCAGTTTTGATCTACATGTATAGGGTAAAAAGGATGTAAATTTAAGATAAAAAATCATGATTGGGTACCTCTACCACTCCTTTAGCTCATGGCCTAGTAACATATCAGAAAAAAAATGCTTGCAAAAGTTCGTAAAGGAGCCTATTACCGCATATAGGTGCGGTCTCTAGGATGTCGTTATTTTGATAAATATAATCCTATTTTCATTTATTTCCATCCATATATAACTATTTATGTGTGTTACTACCGGAATCGTGCAACTAATGTGTACCGAGATAAGGACGCTCATTTTTTGCTAGCTTTCTTGCCCGTCCACAACTGCATCAGAGGGGTGTCCTGCCCAGGAAGCCATTCCGGTTTTCCCAAAAGTGTGATAGTGCGTGCCTATACCTCACACGTAACCACACATTTCAGGACAAGCACTAGTGGATACTGCACCTATTGTCCCGGGCCGTGAGGGGTATTTGTCGCGGTTGGCCAACCGCGACAGCGGAGGCGGGACTAAAGGTCCAACCATTAGTCGCGGACCTGTCACCAGCCGGGACAAATGGTCCTCATCCTGGGCGTGCTAGGGGGCAGAACCTTTAGTCGCGGTTCGTATAACGGGCCGCGACTAATTGTTATCTGCCGCGGCAGAAATTTGGGCACTTTCTGTGCCGCGGCAGAGAGTTCATTTTGGTTAGGGTTTAGGGTTTACTAATTCTCTGCCGCGGCAGAAATTTGGGCACTTTCTGTGCCGCGGCAGAGAATTCGTTGTTGATAGCCGCGCCGCAGAATTTGATGGTTTTGTCCATCAAGAAGTCCTTGAGGGCCTGCGGCACCCGATCAGCGTAGCAAATATGGAACACCAACGTGTCGGTCTCCACGGAGAGTTGCAGGACGGCGGCACGCTGCCTCTCCTTGGGTGTGGCGTCGGTGAACTCGCAGTCGAGGCCCACGATCTTCTTCGGTGCGGCGTCGAGGTAGCGCCTCTTGACGTCGCGGATCCATCTCTCCACGGTTGATGCGCGGAGAGTGACCATGACCTTTGTCGAGCTTGTGGCTCGGCAAATCCTAGGGTTAGACACCCCGGGTTGATTGAGGGGAGAGAGATGGCGCGCTGGTAGTTCCGTCGGCTGACAAGCAAGGATTTACCCAGGTTCGGCCCCTCATGGTGAGGTAAAGACCTACATCCTGCTTGTCTGATCTGTATAGATGATGATGTGGAGTTACATGGTGGCCGCAAGGGCGATGGTATGAGACGTGGTCTCGCTAGGGCTATGCCTATCTGTCTGTCCCCTGGGGGGTACCTCCGCTATGGGGTGCCCCTACCTGGCTTTATAAAGGGAGCCAGGTAGGGTTTACAGGAGGTTTCTTGCATTGTACTCCAAGTCGTGCTTCGTGGGCTTCTTTGGGCCTGCCAGGTGGGCCGTAGACTGGATCGCACCAGGTATACCAATGATAGGGAACCCGAAGGGTACATCCCCGACAGTAGCCCCCGAGTGTCTGGTCGATTCGAAGAATCGGGCAGAGACTAAGAGCAGCATGTCGAGCAGGCATAGTCGAAGAAGGTGCGATCGTCTTAGTCGATGGAGACGCAGTCGATGGAGACTCAGTCGATGTAGTCGAAGCAAATGTGATCTCTGAAGTCGATGGAGATACGGTCGATGTAGTCGACGTGGATGCGGGTATGTCGGGTATCATTGTTCCAACGGGTGCACCGTCTTGTTCCTGAAAAGGATAGTTATAGAAATTCGACTCCAGCCGTTGAGGGCTTATAGAGGATGCTTTAGTCGGCAATGTTTCGACTGAGTCTATCGGGTGCGCGAACAGTGCTCCCGATGGGAGTAGCCCCCGAGATTAAGCTGAATTGCTTGCAATTGAGGTTAAACTCAAATTTTCCTCAGTCGAAAAGCCCGCTCCCGATGGGAGTAAAGAAGAGACTCGACTTGTTGGAGTCGCGACTGGCTTTGTGTGACTTACTTTGTACTCAGCCTTGTTGGCTTACTGCTTTGAGTTTCTTCAGCTCGTGGAGCTTACTGAATCTTGGTGCACTCGAATGAATTTCGAGTGTTTGCTCAGCCTGATGGCCTACTTGTGGAACTTAGGGAGTCACTGATAAAACAGAGTCATTTTCTCAGCCTGTGGGCTTACTATATGTTGCACTCTTCAGCCCGATGGCTTACTTGTGAAATTCGAATGAGTTTCGAGTGTTCGCTCAGCCTGTCGGCCTACTTGGCGGAGTCGACAAACATATCGAGTATTTGTTCAGCCGAACGGCCTACTGTGTTGTTGGACCTGTACGGCGCAGCCCCCGAGTGTTCGAGTGCGGCCTAGGTTTTTCGAGTGGAACCTGTATGGCGCAGCCCCCGAGTGCGTCGGGTGACGGCCTAGGCTGACTTAGACCTGTGCGGCGCGAGCCCCCGAGTGTGTCGGGTGGCGGCCGAGGATTTTTATGTTGCGCCTGTAAGGCGCAGCCCCCGAGTGGTTCGAGTGGCGGCCTAGGCTGACTTAGACCTGTGCGGCGCGAGCCCCCGAGTGCGTCGGGTGGCGGCCGAGGATTTTTATGTTGCGCCTGTAAGGCGCAGCCCCCGAGTGGTTCGAGTGGCGGCCTAGGCTGACTTAGACCTGTGCGGCGCGAGCCCCCGAGTGCGTCGGGTGGCGGCCGAGGATTTTTCGGGTGATGCCTGTATGGCGCAGCCCCCGAGTGGTTCGAGTGGCGGCTTAGGCTGACTTAGACCTGTGCGGCGCGAGCCCCCGAGTGCGTCGGGTGGCGGCCGAGGATTTTCTGGTGATGCCTGTAAGGCGCAGCCCCCGAGTGGTTCGAGTGGCGGCCTAGGCGAATTTGTTTGTTGCCTGTGCGGCGCAACACCTGGGAGAGCATCAGGTGCGGCCAAGGCGAATATGTTGTGGCCTGTGTGGCGCAGCACCCGTGAGAGCATCGGGTGCGGCCAAGGCGAGTATGCTGTGGCCTGTGTGGCGCAGCACCCGGGAGAGCATCGGGTGCGGCCAAGGCGATTTTGTTGTCACGGCGGACCGGAGTCAACGCGCGGAGGTAGTCAACGCGGCGGACCGGAGTCGACGCGGCGGAAGTAGTCGACGCGGCGGACCGGAGTCGACGCGGCGGAAGTAGTCGACGCGGCGGACCGGAGTCGACGCGGCGGAAGTGGTCGATGAGGCGGACCGGAGTCGACGCGGCGGACCGGAGTCGACGCGGCGGAAGTGGTCGACGCGGCGGACCGGAGTCGACGCGGCGGACCGGAGTCGACGCGGCGGAAGTAGTCGACGCAGCGGACCGGAGTCGACGCGGCGGACCGGAGTCGACGCGGCGGAAGTAGTCGACGCGGCGGACCGGAGTCGACGCGCGGAAGTAGTCGACGCGGCGGACCGGAGTCAACGCGGCGGAAGTAGTCGATGAGGCGGACCGGAGTCGACGCGGCGGACCGGAGTCGACGCGGCGGAAGTAGTCGACGCGGCGGACCGGAGTCGACGCGGCGGACCGGAGTCGACGCGGCGGAAGTAGTCGACGCGGCGGACCGGAGTCGACGCGCGGAAGTAGTCGACGCGGCGGACCGGAGTCGACGCGGCGGACTGAGTGTCGGAGACGGGCCGATGAAGGCGAGGCCGTCAGCCCCCGAGTGTCGGAGACGGAGTCGAAGAAGGCGAGGTCGCTAGCCGGCGTAACGCAGAGTGCCGGTGATACCGCTGGGTCGCGTAACCGTCGGCTTTGTGGACGCAGGCGTGCTCCGCCGCGCCGTCGTTGTGGAGCCGTAGATGACGTAGCGGGCGGAGTCGATGAAGGCACTCGAGTCGCCAGCCCCCGAGTGTCGGAGGGGCAGTCGACGAAGGCACTCGAGTCGCCAGCCCCCGAGTGTCGGAGGAGGAGTCGGCGAAGGCAAGGCCGCAGGTCACGTCGCCTCGACCTCGCTTGTGTGATTCTCCGATCATGCCATGCATGTAGAAAGATTATTAACTAATAAAATAAGCAAGGATGATTATGAATAAAAAAAAGAAAAAGCTGAGGCGTAGGGAGATTTGATCCATGCATATCCAAGTTGCTGGCCACGTGCTTGGTCAGCTTGGCATGGATGATCAAGCGATTTGTTTCACGCCTCCAGCGATCCAGCTTCGAGTCTTGCGCTGATCGACGGACTCCGTGGCACGCGCACGCTGCCTTGTCCGACGATTGGATCACGACTGCTGCGCCATCGCTGCCGTACTTGTTGATGTAGATTGGATCGCACATCGCGGCGGAAAGCGGCGACTCGCGGATCGTTGTTTGTTGATGAAGATTGGAGCCGCCGGAACGTTGAATCCAGCGCGCGTTCTTTCCCACAGACGGCGCCAATTGTCGAGCTTGTGGCTCGGCAAATCCTAGGGTTAGACACCCCGGGTTGATTGAGGGGGAGAGAGATGGCGCGCTGGTAGTTCCGTCGGCTGACAAGCAAGGATTTACCCAGGTTCGGCCCCTCATGGTGAGGTAAAGACCTACATCCTGCTTGTCTGATCTGTATAGATGATGATGTGGAGTTACATGGTGGCCGCAAGGGCGATGGTATGAGACGTGGTCTCGCTAGGGCTATGCCTATCTGTCTGTCCCCTGGGGGGTACCTCCGCTATGGGGTGCCCCTACCTGGCTTTATAAAGGGAGCCAGGTAGGGTTTACAGGAGGTTTCTTGCATTGTACTCCAAGTCGTGCTTCGTGGGCTTCTTTGGGCCTGCCAGGTGGGCCGTAGACTGGATCGCACCAGGTATACCAATGATAGGGAACCCGAAGGGTACATCCCCGACAACCTTGAAGTTCATGTTGACGGCGTCGTCCTTGTAGTGGAACACCTGGGATCGAGGTAGGCGCGCAAGTGGCTCCATGGCGCGCGGCAGCGATTCGAGAGAGGATTTTTGAGTAGAGAGATTACAGAGAGGAGATGATGCATTTGGCAAATGGCACTGTAGCTCTCTTATATAGAGATAGCAAGGGAGATGAGGAGGCCGTGGTAATTAATCCAACCGTGTTCCCAAAATCCATTAATTTGATCAACCTCTTCGTTTCCCCGTGTGATCAACCTCTTCGTTTCCCCGTGTGATCAAGCGCGGGAACTCAAAGGCCTTCGAATCATGAACCGTCGCGGGAAGGCACGGTATTACTCCCGGTTCGAGACACGAACCGGGACAAAAGGTGGGGGCACATGTTCGCGGCGGCCGCAGATGCCATTTGTCCCGGTTGGTATCTCAATCTGCGACAAAAGGTTCCTAACGAACCGCGACAAATGGGCCGCAGATTTCGGGGCGACGTGGTCGGACTTTTAGTCGCGGGTTGAGATACGTCCGCGACTAATGGCCCGGGCGAAAGGCCTATTTTCTACTAGTGAAGGTGCTACAACGTCTCCGACACCTGATCGCAGACCCAATGCCAACTCCAAGTAAGTGCATGGGAAGGATTTGATGGCTCGCTGCAACCCCTTCTGCTCACAAAATAATGAGGTGCGCAACATACTTAGCAAGATTTGTGCACAAACCAAACACCTCGACAAAGAGCTGAACCACGAGCGCACAGATCTCCACATCCATCAAGGACAACCAAAGAAAGGTTACAACATCATCCGCGAAGATGGACGTGCGATGGTGTAAACCTCTAGCACCTAAGTCCGAAAGGCGGCCCTCTTACGCCACCTTCTCGAGCATTAGGTTCAAGATGGCTATAACCTTCACAAATAGAAAGTGGGGTAGAGAGAACCCTTGCCTCAAGCCAAGCTTCATGTGTCCTCTAGCAAGCCCATTGAAAAAGAACTTTGGTTGTTGCTAAGGAGAGAAAAGTGCAAATCCACGAAAGCCAAAGCTCGCTAAACCTATCTTGGCTAGCACCTCGAGCAAGAAACCCAATCTTCAGTGTCAAACACCTTTGTGATATCCAACTTAAACATGATCGGCCTTATGCCCGCACTGTGTAAGTGACGGGCAGTCCCCTTGGACCATTTGGAAGTTATCAAGAAGGCATCTTCCCCGAACAAATGCGCTCTCATGGCGGCCCACTAGGTTCGTCATGGAGGGTGAAAGCCTACACGCAATTACCTTGGCCACTAGCTTCCCCACACTATGAATCAGGATAATCATCCCAATGTCCTTGACCTCGATAGCATTGGGTGTTTTCAGAAGCACTACTAGTAGAGCATGGTTGCTCGCACCCAAAACCACGACAGTCTCCATGCTATCAACATGAGAAGGCATCGATCACGCCACCATTTGTAATGGACCAGCACACCGCATAAAAGGGACCAGTGAAGACATCCGGGCAGATAGCTTTGTCAAGTTTTGGCTTTTGATGACTTTCGACACACGTCCTCCCTGAACTCCACCTTGAGGGAAGATGGAAGACAGATCATGGGATGACATCCCTAGATAATCTAGGTCAATGTAGTGACCATGATCTAGCGAGGAGGCAATCAACTAGTCAAATAAACTGTCCAAAACCATGCATAGCTTTGTCAGCATGCTCGGAAACCAGCACATCATCCACTCTGAGATGGGCAACGTATTTTTTCCGTCGCCTTCCACTCGCATACATGTGGAAGAACCAAATACAGGCATAGCCATCTTTTAGCCATGATGACCCACAAGTGTAGGGGATCTATCGTAGTCCTTTCAATAAATAAGAGTGTCGAACCCAACGAGAAGCAGATGGTGTTAACAAGTAGATTTCAGCAATGTTTCACTACAAGAACTAAAAGGCAAATATTTATGCGCTTTTGTTATAACGAGCAAATAAAGAACAAGTAAAGAAAGTGTAGCAAAAATTGTTGCTGCAAGTGGCCCAATCCTTTTTAGCACAATGGACAAGCCGGTGGTGTTACTTATGATGAATAAAACGTTTTTGAGGACATACGGGAATTTTTGCCAAGTTACTTTCATCATACACCATTGATTAATCTTTATTGTTTTGATAAGTGTTGTGTGGGTGAACCTACGCTAATGCACTGCACGTACTTGGACCAATACACAACTGTGATTGAACCACTTGAAAGCATCCGCAACTACAAGAAAGTAATGAAGATAAAATCTAACCACAACTTAAAACTCCGAGATCCTACACTCCCTAGTGCACTAGCTTACAAATTGGGGTTCAGGTTTCTGTCACCCCGGCAACCCTACCATAGGAAAACTAAATACTGTTGGAGATATGCCCAAGAGGCAATAATAAAGATTATTAGTTATCATATTACCCATTCATGATAAATGTTTATTATCCATGCTATAATTGTATTAACCGGAAACAAATACATGTCTGGAATATAAACGACAAAGTGTCCCTAGTAAGCCTCTCATAACTAGTTCGTTTGATCAAGTGTCGGTTAGAATTTTCCTAACCATGGATTTATGAATCACTTGATAAACATAATTATATCATAGGAGATGATATAATGGACAAACCCATTTTAATAGATGCCAAATATAGTTTCCTTAGACCATGAGGTTATGTCACTCCCGTCTATCAGAGGAATACTTTGTGGACATCAAAAGTCACTTCGTAACTGGGTGATTATAAAGGTGCCTTTCAAGTATCTCCAATGGTAGGTTGCTATGTCACATGAATCAAGATTGGGATTTGTCCGTCCAAGCAGTGGATAGATATCTCTGGGCCCTCTCGGTAGTATAGCATCCAAAAGCTTGCAAGCATATGACTAAGTAGCTAGTCATAAGGATCCTATCCTATGGAACGAGTAAAGAGAACTTGTCGGAAACGAGATTAATCAGATATGGAGATATCGGTGATTAAGTCTCGGGCAAGTAATATATATATATCGTGAGACAAAAGGAATCGTATATGGATTAATTGAATCCCGGACAATGTGGTTCAACCGATAAAGTACTTCGTTGAATATGTAGGAATCAATATGGGCATCCTGGTCCCGCTATTGATTATTGATTAGATCATGTCTGCATGTTCTCGAACCCGTAGGGTCACACACTTAACGCTTCGATGTAGTTAGGGCTTGAGATAAATGATGGTGTGAACAAATATTGATTCGGAGTCTCGGATGAGATCCTAGACATCACGAGGAGCTCCGGAAGAGTCCGGAGAATAAAATTCGTATAAGGAAAGTGGTTTCCGGAGGCGTCGGAAAAGTTCGGGAATTTTCCGGCAGGGTACCGAAAGTTTCTAGAAGGTTCCGGTAGGTTCCAGAAGTGGGCCCACCTAACGTGTGGGGTCCACATGGACCAAGGGGTGGTGCAGCAGCCCACATGGGCTAGCCGCACCAGCCCCAAAGGCCCATGCGGCTAGAGGTGGGGCGGCCGATCCTAACCCTAGGGGGCACCTTGGGGGCCAGGGCAACCCCCTTGGCCGCCGACCCTAGGGGGTGGGGGCGTACCCTTGGCCTCCTATATAAGGAGGGCAAGCCCTAGCCGCCCCCTCCCCACGCATCCACCCAAGCCGCCACCCCCCCCACGCATCCACCCAAGCCACCGCCCCCTGCTTCTCCCTCCTCTCCCGCAGCTGCTTAGGCGAAGCCCTGCTGGATCTCCACCATATCCACCACCACACCGTCGTTGTGCTGTTGAGATCTCGCGAGCCTCTCCTTCACCTCTTGCGGTATCAAGAACGAGGAGTCTTCATCGAGCTGTACGTGTGGATACCTCGGAGGTGCTGCTCGTGCGGTGCTGGTTCGGATCGGATAATACATCTCCTCGCGACTAGATAAGTCTAGTTGCGGGGATCGACTAGCCAACCCCTGCCTCGACAAAATATGCTAATCGGTTCTTCGAGGGTAAGAGATTAGATCTCCTTCTCGCTACTTGCACCTAATGTTGGGAATATGCCCTAGAGGCAATAATAAAATAGTTTATTAGCATATTCATATTTATGATAATAGTTTATTATCCATGCTATAATTGTATTAACCGGAAACATAATACATGTATGGAATATAGACAACCAGGTGTCCCTAGTAAACCTATATTGGACTACTTCATTAGTCAAGAGATGGTTAAGGTTTCCTAACCATGGACTTGTTATAGTCACTTGATAACGGAGTCAATCATTGGGAGAATGGTGTGATGGACAAGACCCAATAATAAAGAGTTGCAATTGATCGTGTCACACATTTTCATTGCCAAAGTTTTTAGTATATGCCAAGTATAGTTTCCTTAGACCATGAGATTATATCACTCCCGCTTACCGGAGGAATACTTTGTGGACATCAAACGTCGCTTCGTAACTGGGTGATTATAAAGGTGGCTTTCAGGTATCTCCGATGGTAGGTTGTTGGGTGATATGTATCAAGAGTGGGATTTGTCCCTCCATGTGACGGAGTAGAATATCTCTGGGCCCACTCGGTAATATAGCATCTGGAAAGTTTGCAAACATGTTATTAGGAGTAATCACGGAGATCCTATATTATGGATGAGTAAAGAGAATTTGCCAGGTAACAAGATGGAACTAGATATGGAGATATCGATGATCGAATCTCGGGCAAATTAAATATCATGAGACAAAGGGAATCGTATACGAGATTAAGAATCTTCGGCATCGTGGTTCAATCGATAAAGAACTTCATTGAATATGTGGGAGTCAATATGGGCATCCAGGTCTCGTTGTTGATTATTGATCGGATCATGTCTGCATATTCTCGAACCCGTAGGGTCACACACTTAACGCTCCGATGTAGCTAGGGCTTGAGATATTTGATGGTGTGAATGAATATTGATTCGGAGTCTTGGATGAGATCCTAGAGATAAAGTTTCATATATGGAAAGTGGTTTTCCAGGTTTCGGAAAAGTTCAGGAATTTTCCAGCAGGGTACCGGGAAGTTTCTAGAAGGTTCCGGAAGGTTCCGGAGGGCCCCACCTTGGGGGCCACGAACCTGGAAGGGCCCACATGGATCGAGGGGAGGTGCAGCAGCCCACATGGGCTGGCCGCACCTAGTCCCCAAGGCCCATGCGGCCACACAAGTGGGAGGCACCCAAAACCCTAGGGGCTGACTTGGGGAACAAGTTCCCTCAAGCCGCCGGCCCTAGGGCTTGGAGGAGGAGCCAAGGAAGCCCCCCCCCATACCTATATATGAGGGAGGGCAGGGCTGGGGCGTGACCCCATGCTACCCTAGCCGCCGGCCTCCCTCTCCCACCTCCCTCCTCTCTCCCGCAGCCGCTTGGCGAAGCCCTGCAGGAATTTCTCCACCATATCCACCACCACACCGTCGTGCTGCTGGAATCTCGCGAGCCACTTCCTCCTCGCTTGCGGGATCAAGGAGAGGAAGTCTTCATCGAGCTGTACATGTGGATACCGCGGAGGTGCTGCTCATGCGGTGCTCCATCGGATTGGATCTCGGATCGGATAATACATCTCCTCGCGACTAGATGAGTCTAGTTGCAGGGATCAACAGACCAACCCCTGCATCGACAAAAGGCTTTGTTCGTTCTTCGAGGGTAAGAGATTGGATCTCATCTTCGCCACCTTCGTCTAATAGATCTAGATCCGTTGGATTTCTTCCGCCTGTTTCGTAGGAAATTTTTTTGTTTTCTATGCAACGAACCCTACAGTGGTATCAGAGCATAGATTTATTCATAGATGTTGGTGCGATTAGAACACAAGGAGTTGTGGGCGTTGATATTTTATGTTGCTACCTTCTCACGTGCAGTTTGTATCTCGACGGTATGGTGGGATTGAAGCGGCCCGGACCAACTTTACTCATCTGCGTACGAGAGACCGGTTCCACGATTGACATGCAACTTGTATTGCATAAGTGGCTGGCGGGTGTCTGTTTCTCTTGCTATAGTGAGATGCAATTTTCAACGGAAGGCCTTTAAAAAGGATAAGTAAATAAGCAACTTCTATATCACCGTTGTGGTTTTTGTGTAGATTAGAACGGTTCTATCTCGTTGACCCAAGTCACGTAAAAAATTGCATAAACAAAGTAGAGGACGTCTAACTTGTTTTTGCAGGGTTTGTGATGTGGTATGGCCAATGTGTGATTTATGATAATGTATGCAATGATCATGTTTGTAATCTTTCACGACTTGCATGTCGATGAGTACGGCAACCGGCAGGAGCCATATGGTTGTCTATTATTTTATGTGACCTGCGTGTCATTGAATCACCATGTAATTGTTTTACTTTATCGCTAAGAGTAGCAATAGTTGTAGTTGAATAGTTGGTGATGGCAACCATGGAGGAGGCGCCACAATGCCGGAGACGATCGATGGAGATCATGCCGGTGCTTTGGAGATGGAGATCAAAGGCACAAGAAGAAAAGGCCATATCATATCACAATTATGAATTGCATGTGATGCTAATCCTTTTATGCACCTTATTGCTTGCTTAGATTTGATCGCGACGGTAGCATGATAAGGTGATCTCTCACGTTAATATCAAGATAATAAGGTGTTCTCCCCTAGTATGCACCGTTGCAAAAGTTCGTCGTTTTGAAGCACCACGTGATGATCGGGTGTGATAGACTCTACATTCGCATACAACAGGTGTAAGCCAGATTTACACATGCGGAAATACTACGGTAATCTTGACGAGCCTAGCATGTATAGACATGGCCTCGGGAACACAAGAACCGAAAGGTTAAACACGAATCATATGGACGATATGATCAACATGGTGATGTTCACCATTGAAGCTACATCATCTCACGTGATGATCGGTTGTGGTGTAGTGAATTTGGATCGTGTGTCACTAAACAACCAAAGAGATGTTAAGTTTAGTGGGAGTTCATGTAGTAATTTTGATTAAGACGAACTAAAATTATCATAAACAAAAGTCCTAAGGTGTCTTTGCAAAAATCCTTGTAGATCATGGCCGACTATGGTCGTCTTTTCATGGCCGAGGAGCTGCGTCTAGATGGGTCAAACTTTATCGAGTGGTACCTGCTTTTGTGTGAAGTCCTACACGCCAATGACTTGCTTGACGTGCTAGAAGAACCAATAGGAGATAAACCCAACGCTTCTGTAACTGAGGAAGAGCACATAGAATGGCTTCGCCAAGAAACCACTTACTTACAAGTTGAGTGGTTGATGTGCACCTACATGAATTCTGACCTGAGTAGTCAATTCGAAGACTTGCATGCCAATGAGATTGTTGATGAGCTAAAAAAAAGGTTCATACCACAAGTCAGAATTGCGAGGTTTGAGAAGCTGAATGAGTTTCTTTCACTCAAGATGGAAGAGAACACTTGTTTGGAACAACACCTGAGGAAGATGCATGAGATTCATCACCGTCTAGTGCTTGTTTGGGACTACTTGATGACGGATGAATTCGCGATAGATGGGGTGCTGCGCTCGCTTCCCCCCAGATTCAAGAATTATGTCAGGGACTATGTCATGGGAAGGGATTCGATCACTTTCTGTGATTTTGTGTCTCGGCTGCGTCATGTCAAAGTGGAACCCATAGCAGAAGAAGTTGTCAATGTAGAAGGTATATTTTGATATACGAGTAATAAATGTTTAAATGTCCTGTTTAGACTTGTGGCTAAGTATTTGATACTTGTGCTGTTTTATGTAAACAGGACCGGCCGTTTGAGAAGTGCAATGCAGGGACTGAGTGGATATCGCGGGATAGTGGCAATCGAGGAGTTGATGCTGGCGACATTCTACTTCTACATTTATCGTCTTTGATTAGAGAATTTGAATGAGTTTTTGTAATCGAATTAAGTGTGATCTTTAAATTAGTGAGTCTCGGTTTGTGAGATGGTTATTCATGTTAAATACAAGTGGTTGTTCTATTTTCATGAGTAATTCTTTTTGGTGATCATGTTTCGATTATGAGATTATTGTCCTTATTTTAATCTAGACGATGATTAGTTAAACATTTATAAAATATGGGACATACTAAAGATATCCAAAACTTAATAATGACAATTGTTTTAGTCGTGCTAAATATCGAATAAACATTTTGATGTTTTATCAATGCGCCTTATTGAAGGAGTATGACTAAAATGCCACCCTTTGGAAAGGTGCCATGAGTTGCTGAAAATAAACACAAGTGTTGGTTGTATTTTGGGTCATTTAATAGATTTCCCTTAGAGGCTTGGTATGACTCAGTTTTGCCACTAGTTCCAAATGGTGCTCAGTTTTGCCACTACTTCTGTCGCAGCTGCTATGGCGAGGCCAAATGGCCAGTCTGAAGCGGATTCCGTCTATAGGCGTTAGTGAAGTGGGTCCGGATCTTACAGGTGGGACCGCGCATCAGCGCCAAAAATAACGACCTGAACCCTACTCCCCAATCTGTCCGTGCACCACCCCTGCTCCCGAACGGCCACTACCTGCGCCGCCACCACCTCCGCCGCCACCACCTGCGCCGCCACATCCATCCCGCGTATATAGCCAGCTGCTCCACCGCAACGTGCTCCACCGCCACCGGCTCCACGGCCACCAGCTTGTCCCACTCGTTCTGCCACTGCGCCCGCCACCTGCTCGACCCGTAGCGGGGGCTCCTTCCGTGCGCTCGGCGGGAGCGCTGGGGCTGGCGAGACAGAGGAAGTAAGAGGGTTCACTCTAGGGTGAAATGGCGAGTGGCAGCGACCCGGAGTAGCTGGCGAGGCAAACGTCGGGCCGGACACCCGCCGCGTCCACGACTAGGTTCCCGAGTGGTAAGTTTGAGCTCGCTTGTGCATTTGAACATTCGATTAGACATGAGACGCCAATGGTTTTAGTTGATTTTGCTATTGGTGTGCTGAATTCGTCTCTGCTTTTCGTGGGTTAGGATGGAATTGTGGGTTGCTTGCTTGGTGAATATTAGAAGGGACCGGTACCTCGTGGATGCAAAGAATAAGAAGAAATTCGCGGGAGGTTTCGATTATCCTTTGCCAATGGATTGCAATTGGAGTTTTAGACAATTTGGGGAGGTAATTTGCAGCCCATATCCTTGGGATTTGCATGATGAAGTGGAATTCAAATACTACGATGGGGAAAATAAACGGGTGAAAGTTACAAATGATGAAGAGCTCGCTACCATGTTTGCTAAGCATAAGGAGAGAGAGAAATTTCATGTGAGGCTACAAAATGATGTGGTTGTGCCGGCAGTTGGACCATTACGAGCTGGACTTGGAGCGAGGAAGCGCAAGTGCACAAGGTGTGGTGGGTCTGGTCATTTTGGTAGGTATTGCGATAACGCAGTAGATCCAGCGTTCGGAGAGTGTTTCGATGATAATGATGATGATCAACAGCCGGTTGGAACAGAATCTGAAAAGGACCCATCTGAAAATGATGATGACCATGTATCTCCAAATGATGCTCCAAATGATTTTGATCATGAGGCTCCAAATGATGCTCCAGATGAGGCTCCAAATGATGGTTCACAACATTCTGTGGTTGTGAGTTCTGCTAGGTATGTCAATCTTGCCAACACTAGTACATTTATCACTTGACATTATCTCACTGCCCTTTATGTTTTGTACAGCTGTCGTGGGGCTACCTTTCAGGTGCCTCACGGTGGTGATACCTGGGTCACGCCAAGTGAAGCCCATTGAAGCCCATGAAGCATACCGGGTGGCCCAAGTAGTCGGTTAGGCCGATGAGAGTTCCCCTTATCTTGTAACGTGCGATCTGCACCGTCCACCCGAGACCTGGCCTGTGATATAAAGGCCAGGAGGGTGCGTCGTCTAGGTCAAGCAACCAGCAAGCAAACCCTAGCGAGATTGCATCTCGCCATTGTAGCCACCTCAATAATTCCAGACAAGCAGGAGTAGGTCTTTACCTCACCTCGAGGGGCCGAACCTGGGTAAAACTCGCCCCCTGTTAGCCGTCACAACCACCAACGTTCTCTCTCTCTCCCCCTCAATCAACCCGGGGTGTACAACCTTGGGATTTGCCGAGCCCTAACCTCGTCAATTGGCGCCGTCTGTGGGAAAGAACGGATCGTTGGAGTCATGGTTGCGCCGGCCTCATCAACAATGAAGAACGGCATCAGCGCCAGGGAGTCGATCTACACCGGCTTCCTCGAGTTCGTCCACCACCCGCCGGCGGATCTCCCGGCGTACTCTGAGGTGCAGCAGAGCACGTGGATTACCTTTGGTAGTCTGCGCTATCTGGTGGACAGTCGCGGGACGCTCCGGCCCACGCTGGCCATGTTGCGCGCGACGGACGCGCCAGCATCTACACCGACTGCGCCGACCGCGGCTTCACCCGCCGCGAAGATCGCATCTACTGCGGCCACGGCGATCGCACCATCGACTGCCGTGAAGATCGCATCTGCTTCGACTGCGTCAGCACCATCCACGTCAAAGGCGACTGCGGTGACCACACCCGCGGCTGCCAGGAAAATCGCATCTACCGCAACCTTGGCGCGGAACAAGTCTACTACTCCGACCTTCTTGTCCGCGCCTCGGATGAAGCCAAAGTTTACGCCAATTTCGCCTAC